>JAYGXS010000001.1:38412085-38473401 GCA_036362985.1 Ligula intestinalis | reverse complement strand
ACGCGTAAACGATGAGTTGTAGTTAGAATAGACTATTTAACCCTGTCAATCTGTACAGTTTAAATTACCCTGCAAATGTTGTGGCCTGATGATGATTTGCCGAAAACATATGTTTGCCAAGTTGACTTCTACACTTAAGAATGGGAATATATAGAGAACATATTCGTATAAACTGGAAATCGTGCATCTCAAGCAATTTAATTTGAATAAAAATATATTCTTTGGAATAAAAATGGTTAAATTTAATCAGTGCGTTTTCGAGACTTGTTCCTCAGCTCCTCTTCGGAGGAACCAGTCTCGAAATTTAACTGATAAGCTTTACCCTTTTTAGGTCAACAAACATATTATTAAGTTGGTTTGGCAGATTTGGTTAATTGAGTTGACCCAATTTTGAAAAATACCTCACGGCCTTCGGCGAGATTCGAACCCGTATAGGAGGGAGGCCTTTTTCACAAGCCAACACTCTACCTACTTGATCTACGAAAGTCGCGCTTCACACCGTGAGTTTAATCACACTTGCATCGATATTACCCGCCTTATTTTGCTGCTCATATGGAATCCACAAATGCGGGACAGCAAGTTGACTGCCCTAGCAGGATTTCCTAAGCAATCATCTAGAATCCACCAGAATGACTACGAGGCTAAATTAATTGTTAAGTTGGTTTGGTAGATTTGGTTAATTTAGTTGACCCAATTGTGAAAAAACTCGCGGCATTCGGTGGGATTCGAACCCGCATAGGAGGGAGGCCTATTATCTTACCCAACGCTCTACCTACTTGAGCTACGAATATCGCGCTTCACACCGTGAGTTTAATGACACTTGGATCGATATTAACCGCCCAAATTTGCTGCTCATATGGAATCCACAAATATGGGATAGCAAGTTGACCGCTTAGAAAATCCTGCTTGGGCAGTCAACTTGCTGTTCCGCATTGGTGGATTCCATACGAGCGGCAAAGTTGGGCGAGTAATATCGATCCAAGTGTGAGTAAACTCACGGTGTGAAGCGCAACATTCGTAGCTCAAGTAGGTAGAGCGTTGGCTTGCGTAAAAGGCCTCCCCCCTATGTGGATTCGAATCCCGGCGAATGCCGCGAGTTTTTTCACAATTGGGTCAACCACAGAAAATATTTTTTTCAAAAAGGGTAAATATACATGCCTGCGGCTGGGAAACTCACAGTGGCTTCGTTTTGTTTCAACTGCACCTCTTCGGCCGAAGTGCCTTTTCGTGTCTTCCAGGCGGGATCCGGCACCTCAACTGTGGGATTGCCAAGAGTCGGTGAGGGCAGGACGTACTCGATAGACGGCGGAGGCAGCTTAAAGCAGAGTGCTGCTCCCTCCTCTAGGCGTGACCAAACGTGATATCGGTTGACCCACAGAATCCGAAATCTATAAAAAAGGAAATGCATGCATAGAGAGAGAAAAATAAAATTGCTGATCTAGCAGCGTGAGCCAGGAGGTTTTTGTTAAGCACACTCGCTGCAGGTCTGAAAGATTATGATAGGGCTTGTGACGCAATAAATACACAAATCCGCTGCTTATACTTTGAACGATGCGCCAGTAGGGTAGACACAGTAAAGTACTGAAGAAACTACCTAGTTTTCTAGGGAAAAAAGTCAAATTAAAATCAGGCCACAAAGTGGCTCACTAATAAAAGCTAACTCGTTTGACTCGTCCATTGTGCTAGATATATTTAATTGGTGTTACCTTCACTTAACAAATTCCGCGTATATAATTCCATTGCCTTGTGGGGGTTCGAAGGTCAATTTTAGAAAATCAAAGTAGGCAACTGGGTTGCATTGGGACTCATGAATGATCATGGAAATATCGGTTTTAGAATACTGTCGTATGATAAAAATTACTGATGGAATTATACAACAGGAAATAATCGCATTGACTAGACAAAGACGCAGGTTTTTAGTTCATTTTCAAAGCCTATACCTCATTTTGGTAGAACGGAATGCCTTGGAAAGAATGATTTTTACAACTGAATATATTTTTCGGACAGTAACAAATGTCATAACAGACGAAATTATTGATGATTTTTGAATAGGAATTTGGGAGAATGCCAAGGGGCCGTTGAGTACACAGTAAACAGCATTTGTCTTCAAGAGCCTTTGCTATTTTATGGATTAAGGTGAGAGAATAATAAATGGCGGAGAGAGAGGAAGCAAATATTTTACCGAACTGAAGCGGCTGTTCATAAAACGATGAATATGTGCACGTCATCAGGAAGAAACCTTCTATTTTTCTTCTTGCCTCTCAACTTTAATGCCTTGCAAATGAATAATAAGCATAGAAGCTACTGTTAGAAAGTTTCCGTGAAGCAGGTGTTGGACACCTCATAAACTAAATTTCGGTTCGAGGAGTTTTGCTGTAGTTTATTTTTACAGCAGTGGTGGGACATGAGCTCATAGTCACAATGTAAATATAATTTATTACTCTTAAATAATCAGAAAAATTAAAATTGTTGATTTCTAATCTATTTATTATATCATAGTAGTCAAGCCGGTAAAAATGCAAATTTTTTTGGTGAAAGTAAAAACGATGGGTGCAATTGCAATATGGTTTAACTATTCTGCTATTGCGAATGCGATCCGCAGGTTGAAAGCAAAATGACGAAACTTAGATCTTACCTCAGCACGGCATTTAACCTGTTGTTGACGTCAACGTGATGCAGTTCGGTGTAGACGAGTTTTTGCACGAAATTCGGACATTTCACCGCAGCAAACAGGATGAAAGTGGCTAAAACAGGAGATTTGGGGAAAAACGAAGGGCAATGAGGACTATCGAATGAAAGGTGATAAATAAGCGTTGACTTTCTCATTATTCTAACATTAAAAACCCCCTTTGGATTATTAGGGGATTTAGTTGATACCTATGTGCATTAGACTTTTAAACCTCTAAATGTGTTCAATAGGTTCAATCCACTGAGCTCGTAACGTTAATCTGTGAGTAGTTCATTTGCAAAGCATCAGATATCAGTACTTAAACCTTTCATGGGCTTGTAATTTGAAAGCACACAAATTTTAAAATATATGAAGGTAAATGGCAATGGAAAACACCAAACTACTCTTAAATACAAGAATGAAGCCAAATCCAACAGATATCGGTAACCATGTATGTAAATCTTCATAATTGCCGAAATTGCACATACTTACAAATGACCTGACAACGTGCAGAGTGTTACGTCGAGCTTATATCAGGGCTAGTGATAAAATATGGTCCTAAAGGATCTCGTTTGATGGATGCTAACCTTTATGTGAAGCTTTGACGTGCTTGACATTGAGAGAATATGATTTACGGGAAGACGACCAGCATAAAATTGTGAGCTCCAAAAATGCTTTCCAGACCCATGCCATATGTAAACAACAAGAGTTTCGGGTAATAAATAAGGTACCACTCAAGTGAGCTCACCTTTTTAGTTTCTAATGAAGCAGTACACGTCAGTGTGGTATGCAATTGCGTTTTTGTTTTTATCCTTTTTAAGGGAAGGTAGCTGTCCATGTCATCTTTGTATGACAGGTGGAATGAAGAATTGCGCACAATCCTTACAATATTTTCCTTGGAAGTAAATGCATGCAATGACCTCTAACGAACTTGGAGAATAAAATACCATTGTGCGTTCAAAACTTGCAGAAACGAACGGCCTCGGTCATGTCGAGACCTATGCCTACCCCTTTTATGTAAGAATTTCCCTTTTTTATTTGACTCAGTAGTAATTCTACCCCACCGCATGTTACGTCAGCGATCTTAGTACTACCAGCCACTACTCGCCATGTACCTCCCTTGTTTTACTATATACCCTTAATGTCACCTGCCTTTCTCTCAATTTCCAGGACGCTGATTGGAGGAGAAAACCACCGCACGCCGCCGTTTCCTGACTCTGCTAAGTCTCGTCCTCGTCTGCTGTTCTATACTCTATTTCGCACTCCCCTTCGTTATAACCTTATCCTATACTCACTCTCTTGCTTACGTCTCTTGATCGCCTGTATTCCTTAACAAACATTACATTCCTATCATCACTTATATTCTTCGGATATGAGCCATCATTCTAGCTCTAGTTCGTCTGCTTGTGATTACGAGGAACCTCCAATCGGGAAGGAGTTCGAAGACAGGAAGTTCGTCGAACAGCAGCCGCCGATACCGAATCCGTTACTGTGCAACCAGTGTACCATACCCATCTCGGACGCTACAATGGTGGCAGCGGCGGGACAGAACTTGATATTAGAAAGCAAACTGACAATTAAAAGCACTCTAAGATAAGGAACAGGTGGGTACGATCGCAGAAGTCGTATGAACAATGAAGATTGGTGGCCAAATTAATCTTCACCTTAGCCAAATCGCAGCCGACGATTTATGACAGTGAAGTGTTAAACTGTGTACATGTAATTGGCCGTCATGTTTAGATCGATTGCCGCGGGGTAACGTTCTCAGAAATATGGTTCGTAGTCGGGGTGAGTTTCATATGCAGGATTCCTTACCATATTGATTTAAGTAAACGTTGTTCAGTTAAGTTACTCTCCAGATTAGGGTTAAGGGCTTGCGTCCTGCCTCCTATTGTCCCTCGTACCTTCTCTTTGCATTTGCACGATAAGCTTCTGATAACGTTTGTCCTACTAATCCCCTATTAACATCATCATGTTGACAAGAAACCTCAAATTAAATGTGTCATTTTCATTATTAATGGACATCTGTTAATATCGGTCGTTTTGCCGGAAAATCCTGTCGACAGAACCTTCTGAAAGCTATCGAAGATTCCGCTGTGCCTTGTAAGTTAACCGAAAAACCTACTAAAACAGATCATGAGGCACACATGCTGCCAACCAGTTTCTCTTTCTTAGATGAATTCTGAAAAGGAAAACTTTTTCAGTTTCGGTTTCCACAGATTTTTGGTGAGAGCAGGGACTTCAAAACTCTTTTCTTTACTTGCCGCTTCGCGGACGCGTGTTTTTATTTCTGATCCCAGTCGATGGTCAGAATTATGATTATCCGAATGAAAGCAGAAAAAGTCCGAAACAGTAACGCATCGATGAAACCGCACTTGACCTGCTAGTTGGTTGCCCGTTCGTTATCTTTGTCACCCATTAAGTGCTTGTTTGCCTCTGATGACCAACCGATCAGTCCACGCTCATCTCTGAGTTAATACGTACCTTACCTGCGCTTAGATTGAATTACTTGCGGCGAGACACTGACGCACTTCGGTTCGATGACGTACTTATGACGCGTCTGTTAGGAACTGCCTGTGGAACGTCTTCGTCGTGTAAGCGCGCCTATTTTTTTCTGGTCCCAACCGGTAGTCAGAGCTATGATTGGTTGAATAAAAGTCGAAGTAGTCTGAAAACGCATTCTCTGCCGCTCCTCCTCTCGGTCATGTCGGTGTGTTATACGCAGCTGTGCATACAGTCAGAAAACGACAAATGACACCAGTCAGCAACTGAGTATAGGAATATCGGCTGAACCGACAAACGCCTTCGGGACTTCGTCTGTTTAGGTCTTGTGTGATGTGTCCGTATACCTGCACACACAGATTGTCACAATGGCGGCGACCAATCAGTGCACATTACGTAAGAATTTACCCTACTGAAAGCACATGTACTGGCTAAAAGTCCAGACAATCGTGTTTCGCTGCTTCCGCGAGAGGCCCTGCTCGTCAGGGGTCCCCCCTTGTACCCCACGTGTTCTCTGGCATACGAACTCCAGTTTTAACCAGATTTATATCAAGTTTTGGACCGAACCAGAAAGGATCTGTTCAAAAGAATTTACTCAGAGTTCGTGCAAAAACCTCCTCGGAACTAATATAAGACAGTTGGTGTTCATGCCTTTACTGAAGATTTTTAAGGCTGTTTGGTGACACCTGATAAAAATCTATCGAAATGAGGCTGGGGCACAATCAATCATGGAAGATGCAGGGTGAAGTGGGGCGAAGGAAAACAGACAGAAGTTCAATTACCTGCACTGGAAGTGAGCTCAGGGTCGGCCTCTAACAACAACTCCCAGGCAAGGGGAACAATGTCCTCCAATTGTTCGTTTGTCAACAAAATGGCGCTCTTATTAAGGAGATTGAAGAAGCTGCTACGCAGGGAGTGGACCTAGAGTGCGAGGAGGAACAAAATGCGGAAAATATCCTGCAGCACACCCAAGGTGTAAAATAAAGAGCAATAACGTTATTTAATTCATGACTAGGAAATCCCTTCATGTAGGCAATCAGTGTTATTTTTTAACGTTTACTCCAATGGAATGTGTGTTGTCCAGACAGTGAATTCGCGTATCCTGCCGTGAGTTTGGAAAGGAACTGAGTCCATGATTGCAGCAGTAAAGCCCTACACTGAGAAGAAGTCAGTACTCTCTCTTGAAGTTGGCATCAGTGTAGGCTTTGGCCTAACTTTACAGCCTACGGATTCAGTCAAATAGTTAAAAGCCTTAAAAATGGCAAACCTAGGCTCCTATTGGCTAGTTATGTCAGTACAAACAAGCCTGAAGTGTCTGACCACCTTGCGGGACACTACACATCGCCTGCTTGGGAGTTGTGTTGAAGTGACAAAACACAGCATCGTTATTGTCCCAGGTTTAACGGTATTCTGGTGAAATGGGCAGTCTGCAATGTGTTCGCTAGACTATGAAGAAGCTAAGACTCTTTGGTTAACGTGCACCGATCGCTTACGGAATTCACTCGTTCCGCTCTGTCTTGGAGCTCCTTCTCGAGCTCCCCCAGCAGCTATATAACGGTTAGTTGTCTAGGCAGGTAGTATTGCTGGCAACGACAAAGAAGACTAGAATGGCTCATCAGCTAGTCATACTCAGCTCCAAGTGATGCACCACCCGGCCCAAGGCAGAGCGGGAAGAGTGAGTTCCGTTAGCGATCGGTGAACGTTAATCAACGTGTGTCAATATCTTTCGATCTAAACCGGCAAAACAACGAGCCCGTGCCTCATTAGTTAGAGCGTTAGACTTTGGTCAAAACGTCGCAGGGTCGACCCTCAAGTGGGAAACCACTTGGAGTTGGGTATGATTGGCTGATGACGTCTTATGAGCCAGAAGTGGCCATTCCATTTGCCCTTGTCCTTGCCGGCCATGCTATCTGCCCAGAGGCTAAGACTTCACATTAGTTCTCACCTGTGTGTCCAGGTACACCAGTTCAGGAGAGTCAGCGTTCTGCAAATGCGGACGAACTTTCGTCTTTTGCGCATCATCCTCCGATTGAGCCTCATCAAACTCAGAGGCCCCAACGAGCCCCGATTTCATGAATTCCAGAAGACGAGCCAGAGACGGTGAGGAGGAGGCCGCCGCCAGGCCAGTTCCAGCGCCAGCCAGCAGACTTAAGTTCATGAGGCTGGAGAGCCCACCCTGACCGGCCTGCAGGTTGCCCTCCTCGGTGCCGCAGTAGAGAGCTGCACTACTGGGCCCCGCAGAGGTCCGTTTATGGCCTCCCTTGCGACGAAATCGATCGAAGATGGGTGTGGTGGCCTCCCTCCAGCCGGTGCTCAACGTCGAGGATTCCTAGGTAGAGGTTGGCGAAATCAAAAATAATGCCGTGGGAAAAACGAATCCAGATGTTTTGTGCTTGTACTGGAAGTTAATGGGATCTGCTCAAGAACGCTGCAAATGCGCTTCGAATAGTTTGAGACTACCTGTTTTTTGTGAGACATCGATACAGCCACATCGACCGACCCATTGACTACTGATTGCCTTTAACCAACACTGCCCATCAAGAAAGGGTGCTGGCGGTAGCTTAAACGGAAAATATGATTACTAAGTAGCCTTAATAGAACACAGGAACCACCCACAGTACATGCGGCTTTGCGCCACGCGTTACGTTTAAGTTGAAAGCTAGAGTCTGGGTCCGAATAAGATAGGACTTAGGGCTTGGGTTCCTGTTAACCGTAGAGGTTTGGTTTCAGGGTAGGCCTAGGATCAAGTGCATGTTTACAGTTTAGTTTTATGTCAGGGTTTAGACACGGGAATATGCACCCTTGCTGAAATGTGTCGCAAGATCACCTGCCTTAAGTAGGCGGGGCGATTCCTGTTCCTGTGTCCTGTTTAGACGGCCATACAAATCATTCTTACCGCTTCAAGTACTGGAATTGGCGGCATATTTAAGAGTCCAAGTATGGGTGATAATAGTAAATAAAAACTGCCCTAACAGAACCTATACTTGAAGAAGATTAAATGCTGTTTTGTTCGCGTATCCTAAATCCATTTTAAAAATACGACAGTCAAAAACACAGTCAACGGTGAATTTTAATAATCTGTGACAAGTTGCGTTCAATCGTACTTTATGATATAATTAGGAAACATGAACGCTCACTGAGCGGTTACGAGATGCACACGTCCGGTTGTCTTGGGGCTCACTCGCAACGAGTGAGTCCCGTACCCGAACGGTAAGCGTCCATCTACCACTGCTAATATTCGATGATGAAATTTCCCCCACTGCTAACGAAACTCCTCTGTCCCGCTTTGCCTTGAGCATCAACAGAAACTCTGGTAGTATAGACAGAATGGCATGACTAGCAGTGACAAGGGAGACTGGAATGTCCATTTCTGGCTTATAAATAGTCGTCAGCCAGTCATACCCAAACCCAAGTGATGTCCCACCCCAGCCTCGAACTTGCGACTTTTTTGATCAGAGTCAAACGCTTTAACCATTGAGCCACGTGTTCGTTGTCGTTTCGATTTAGGCCGGGGGATATTGACACTCATTTATAAACGTTTAAACGACCGCCAACGGAACTCATATGTCCCGCTCTGTATTGGGCCTCAACAGAGACTCTGACAGCCGTAGCAGCTGCCGACCTAAACCGGCAAGACAACGAGCTCGTGGCTCAGTGGTTAGGACGTTGGACTCTGATCAAAGTGGTCACAAGTTCGAGGCTCGGGCGGGACACCACTTACGTCTGGGTATGACTGGCTGAAGACAGCCAACATGCCAGAAATGGTCATTCCAGTTTGCATTGTCTTTGTCGGCAATATTAACTGCTAATAATCCCGATCGAAATTTGCAGGAAAACGAAGCCCGAGGCGGCCACCTCAAAGGCACTCCTATGTGACTGAGATGCCTTACCTTTCGCTTATTGCCTTTTACATGCAGACCATTTTTCCTGTCGGAGTCTACACCAGTAGCAGCGAACACTCGATGCAGGATGGAGGTGGAGGCGTCAGGTTCTCCCTCCCCCAGATCAAAGCCCACATCCACGAGGCCAGAGCCACCAAGACGAAGGCAGGCCTCTTTCAGGGCACCCCGAACCACCTCCTGCTGCAGGTCGTTGCCTGTGCCTGTGTTCTCCGCATCACTGCTTCCACCAGAGTTGTTGGAGGAGTTATTGGGCGAAGATCGGATTGATTGCATCTCACCTGTTCGCGCCGAGTCAGAGGAGTACTGATGTGAGATGGGACCATTGCGCAGCTGCTGCGCAGTTGAAGTGGTGCGCAGACGCCGACTCTCCGGAAGTTTTTCCACCGAGGCGATGAAGCTAGTCTCTGTGGGCGCGGAGTAGACCTGACGAATGGCCTGCAGCAGAGCGCGCAGTTGCTGCTGTTGACGGTCAAAGCAGTTGGCCACGCATGTTGGCTGATGCCGGCAGCCGAAGGTCGTGCTGATAACAAAATACAATAGGTGTTTGTGCGTGAGCGCGATCAGGACACAGATAAGGAGGACAGAAAAATTCCAACGAGGCGTATTTATTTTATGTTATTCATTAAATAAGCGAGGCCTTCATAGTTATCTGCGCATAGAAAACCAAAGATCGAGAATGAGATTCGATCGCTGGGACAACAATTTTATTCGCCTGACGTTTCGAACCCGTCGCGGATTCTTCATCAGAGACATGAGCAGAAAATATTAGCAGAAAGGAGTGATAAATGCGCAGGAAGTTGCAGTATTTATATGACGCAGGCATTGATGCACAGGTATGGCACGTAACGGCAATTGACGACATTGCCCTCTTGTGCGTTCCCCGAGTAGCCACCTGCCTTGACTAAATTGATTCCATCACCAAATATAGATTGGGCAAGTCGTTGCATTTGTCTATGGACTGGGGGCCTGTGAAACATGAGTCAAATCATTCTCAGCTCACACAATTATCATTTCTTAAGAGAATTTCCGCCTGATCGTTATTTGTCATATGTGTAAAATAACTACTGTGTCTCATAAATACTGCAAATTCCTGTGCATTTACCACTCCTTTCTGCTACTATTTTCTGCTCATGTCTCTGATGAGGAATCCACGACGGGGGTCGAAACTTCAGGCGAATAGAAGTGTTGTCCCAGCGATCGGATCTTCCTCTGAATTACTTCCTGGGACTCACATATTCTCATGTATTAGCAAAGCAAAGATTCTCAACGTTTTGGGATATGTAGCGTGTAAACACGGTTCGTGTTTAGATCACAACACGCATCAGGTCAAATCCCACGTTGTGGGTAAAAGGCTGAAGGCACCGGTGTAGGGGACCCATTGTGCACCGAATCCTAAGCTGAGCAGACCTCGATTCCTTTTCAGCAAATTAGCTGCCACAATGGTGAAGTTGCAACAGGGCCGAAAAGCACAACAGGTTAAGGGTAACAGACTTAGGTATGCGGGCACCATCCCTTCTCCGGTGTGATGAATAAGTGCCTACGTACTTCTGCATTCGCTCGTAACCCATTTTGCAGGGTAAAAATTAAAAAATAAGGTCAAGTAGGCCACGGATGGTGAACTTTTCTTTGGCCATCATGGCGTGCTCTGTGGTCGGTGTCTATATTCAGCTCGACGATAGTCCAGCATTGGTTGACCGTGAGATGCTCTCCTACTTGAGAATATTTACGGTGCTTAGTGGATTGATAGTGATGCTTTCTTTGGCAATCTTGAAGTTTTATTTGGAGATGGACTTATAAATCGCCCCGGGCACCCATTCCATACACATATTTTCAATGGTATAGGTCTTCATGTAAGCATTCCTTTAGAAACGCAGATTATTTCGCTATTGGTTCTCTGTCGAAAATAGAAAGTAGGTTTTAACATAGTCCATTATGAACAAGGCAAAGCAGAATTTATTGACGTCATACAATTTCGCAACCTCCTACTCAACTGCAAACGGCCATTGCCTATTAATAAGATAAACTGTCCAATCAAGTATCAACCTAGAAGGGGGAATCTCTGCGATAAAATTTTGCTATCCCAGTTAGACCAACTAAAGATATTTGCTTATGCACGCCACATCAAACTGCGTTTATGCGTTTACATGTAGTTCTGGCTGTGAATACATCGGACACACACAAAGGCTATTGACAACGCGGTCAGCTGAATATATACCGAAGTGGTGGCTTAAAATGGAAAATAAAATATACAAGAGTTCAGTCACGAAACCTCTAGTAGCTACCGGCCATACGGTTGACCAAAGATCTATATTTAAGGTCGTTCTTCGGGCGACGGTCGGGTTCCTCCTGCGATTTGTGGGGCCGCTGCAATACGGAGAAAACCAGAACGTAGTAAGCAGCTGGATCATGTGATCAACCTCGCATTGCCGTGGTAACGACCGATAAACCCCATTTTTCTTATGCCTTACCCCTCCCCCTTAGGACCGCCTATGACCCCCTCCTTTCCCCCCCCCCCCCTCCTCCACGCTTTCACCGTACGCCCACATCTACGACTAATTGCTCCTATTCCATTTACCTTTCAAGTTTCACCCTTCTAGGTCGATACTTAATTGGACAGTTTGCAGTTGAATAAGAGGTCGCGAAATTGTATGATGTGAATGAATTCTGCAAGTCTCGTAATCTTTGCCTTGTTCAAATTTCTTCCGGGGAAACATTGTTTCAAATGTCGCCTATCGTGATGTTACCCAAGTCGCGTGTTCAACTGTTTTAAATTTCAGGCTTTACTTACCTCAAAAAATTGCAAATAAAATCGAATTAAGCCGAACGAAGTGAAGACTAAATACATCACACGATAACCGGAATCTGCAGCTCAAACCGACAGCCCATAATCCGGTATACACATTTTCCTGTTGATTTCATCGTCCCCGGAAAAGGAAGAAGGAGTGGAAATTCCTAATACCAGGTTGTATTTAAGCTGCCGTTTCGGAAACATTCGCAGTTCCATCGTCAGAGCGTAGTGTCTTTTCTCCTGCTTGTGTCGAGTAAATATGCCTGACCGCAAGACGCGTGTCATAACTGTGTCGGATGATCGTACGTCCATCGATTGTACCGATCGATTGCGACACGAGCAGGAGAATAGGCACTACACTCTGAAGATGAAAGCGAGAATGTTTTCGAAACGTCAGCTTAAATACAACTTGGTCTCAGGAATTGCCCCTTCTTTCTCTTCCGAGAATGATGAAAGCAATATTATATCTGGACCTCGAATATTGGCGCATATTCTTTTGTCTGCCTGCCTGGTTGCTAAACTATGGGAAATAACTTTTGTGTCTGTGAGACCCAATATCCCCTTTGTGAAGTAAAATTAAACAAAATAATCATTTTCAGTCTCAGTTTATTCTAGACCTTCATCTACTTTTTCCCCAAGAGTAAAAGCAAATTCTAGCAACTCAGTGGACTTGCCTGCCACCAAGTAGTAATCAGTCTCACATTTTTCCAAATCGCGCGCTGCTATTTGTTTGAAATACAACCGAGGCTCCGAGGAACGTTTGTCTTCCTACTACTTTTATGCACTTTTTCCTCTTCCTCCTCATGGGAGTGATGGTGAGACACTTCGTGAAAACACACAGTAAATTAGCCCCTTTCCCGCCGCCGAAGACAGCTCTTTGTACTTTTAGAGGCGTAACATCTTAAGCGTGGCAAATTGCGTGATTTGCTGAAATGTCTGCTTCACGATTGCTGCGCGGAGGGGTTGACTTAATTTCCGCAAATCCAAGGTGTTCGTCGGTTCTATAACCAGCTTCGCACACATGCATATGCATAAAATTAAACAACAAAGAGGAGTTTATAGGTAGCAAATAAATATCACCAGTGTCTTGCTTGAGATGGGATGTCTGTGGCATCTTTAAATGTTAGCCGACGGAAACTGACAATGGTAGATTCGTTCGTACTTAATTCCTAAGTAGATTTTTACGCAGAAGGCGGCACGAAAAACGGAAAAAATAATTAATCATCAGGGTGGCAAATACACAAAACTTGGTGAATGTGAAAAAAACGAGGAAGTAAGCAAAACGGCAGACATTGTTTAGTTCTTATCTGCAGTTCCAAGTGTTTGAATTGTAACAGCAGGATGGACCGGGTGGTCTGGTGGGTAGGTGTTCCAAAATTCTACTTCCAAGCCTTTTCAATGTCCACCCTTAACAGAGGTAGCTGACTGTAAGCAACCGGGCACAGAAAGTTGACAAGTTTCTACTTTGGTGGCACTTATCTGACCTCTGAAAACCATAAGCATACGAATTTTTCTATCGTTCTGTGGTCGTAGGTTTACGTAAGCTCGCCCATATGTCTGTTGGCATCCGGCAAAATAAACTTTGTTACCGCCAAAGTCTCAATGGGTAAGGAAAATAGGTAATTTTATCACAAATTGAGGCAAATGCTCGCATCCCAGGTATGTGTATAGAATGAGAAGAATCTAGCTTAATGTAATTTTATATCTTCTCTATTTTATTTTTGGATTACTGGAACCTGAATCCAAACTGGCCTGACTACTCGAAGGAAATTTACATCAAGCGGTTAACGCAGCGATCAGTATACAGGGGCTTTGGCGGCCTGATTAAAGGTCTATTCATTTAAATCCAAACTGCCAGCTTCAAATCTATTCATCATGCGTCATTTCAGTCGCCATTTGGACGCTGGCTTTTGTTTTAGCGAAGTCTACCGGAGGTTACTTGAAGATAATAAGGTCAGTTCTCAGAAGCTCCTCAATTTGACGTAGAAGACCGGAGAACAGTGATCATTTTGGCCTAAACGTCTTCAATTTCAGCCACAAATTACAGAGGCAGCAACGATACCGTTATCGCATTGAAACTTTAGATTAATTCGATTACGGCGAATGAGGCTTGCTTTAAATCATGCCCGTCCTCTCTTCTCACATTCTACAAGCTCTAATTGTAAGGTAGCTGACTTCGAAATAAGCTCGCGCACCCATCTAGCTAAAGCTGTCTTTACCCACATTATACAGGTCGACCAAGAACCAGACAAGCGCGGACCATAGTTGAAAGGTTGAAAAGGTTCGTGATAAGGGCCATTTTAAAAAAGCCAGTACCAATTACCTCTGAGTTCTATTTACCCAATTGTGAAAAACTCACGGCCTCGGTGAGAGTCGAACCCACACAGTAAGGAAGGCTTTTGCGCAGCTATGAAGCTCACCGTGTGTCGTGAATTTAATCACACTTGCACCGATCGATCAAGCTCTGAGTTTTAAGACTTCTGAGCCACCGATTTTAGCCCAACATATTAAGCCATAGCGCGCCAGGCTTATTGTAGTGAGCACGTAAGGCGCCAACTCTGAGGCAGATTAACTCCACTCCCTCTTTCTATCCCATAATATACCAGTATCAAGTCTGGAGCAAGTCACCGCGAGATGAGAGTAAACACAGCAGTTGAAGTAGCGTAAATCCACCCTGTGACGCCTCTCAAATGCAAAGTCGTCAGCAAATCGTCTTTTTTAATGACCAGAGGCAGTCCAGTGTGTCTTTTGATTGCGACGCTCTCCCAGCCCTCAGCCCAATAAGGTGTTCTCTTTCTGGTACATTGGATCTGCGCTGGCAGGTGTTACGCTGGCAGCTAATTTACAATACGCTGGCGTGTGATGAAACCTAAGGACAGACTGCCTACAACAGAAGCCTCTGCAGTTGTCTACAAAATACTTTGTAACGAGAGAGACTGTAATTACGTTGGAGAAACAAGCCGCAAATTGCAGACACGCGTTCACGAGCACAAACGGGCAGCTGGGAGACTAGACACAAGTTCTCAACTTGCAGCACACGTCGCGGAGACTGGCCACAACTTCGAGCTCCAAAACTCAACCATCATAGGCCGAGGAAACTCAAAAGCCGAAAGGCTGATGCTTGAGGCATGATACAAAGTCTTGCGCCATTATGAGAGCGAAGGACGAAAAAGGACCAAACCAAACGACGAAGATCCCACGACAGGCCAGGCAGAAGAGAAGCCAGGGTTACCAGGACCCTCGAATGGGTAACAAGGCGTCACAAGGCGTCACTAATTCATGACTCCTTGCTCCACGGACAGCTAATTAGCTTACACCACTATAACGCCCCCTCCGACTCCACTGACAGCTAATTGCCCACCTCCCCATCCCTTTTGATAGCTGTTTCTAACGCCCTGACTACTCAATTATTTCTGACAGTTGATTGGCCTATGGCCACTATAATTACCCTTGTTTTGTAGCTACTTCTCACCTCTGAAGATGGATTCCTGCAAGAGTTCAAAAGCTCAGGACAATAAATGTATTGATCCGGTGCTCGACAAGTCTTCTTCCTTATCCATGCAGATACCTGGAACGCGAACCTTTTAATTTATTCGGGCGCATATTTACTCTTCACATTCAAAGTTCGTTAACCGCTATATTATATCCGCCGTTTGCGTTTATATCGCACATTGCAAGCCCTCATCTGGCAATTTATAGATGCTTGCATTCTCACTCTCATTATCTATTGCTTTTCAATTTTTTTTCAGCTTTACTTAAGAAAGAACTGGTCATTTGTCAAAGTATTCTCTGCATGCCCTTTTCAGCTGCCGGTGTTTCATATGCTTAAGCTGATATTATAATACAGCGCCACTTTAAAACGGCCAAGCAAATTACTGATCGCATCTTTAGTGAGGTAGCTCACCTTCTCCACTCTGAACTAATGGCTACGAAGTCCTCTCGTACTATGCACCCAAGCTTCCATCATATATTTTGCCGCACATCGGCATATCAGCACCCTATGCTCCTATTCCTAGCACGTTACCTCACGTGTGAAAGAACGGATATTCAGAAAGTGAAAGCCGACCGCTCTCCATAACGGATGCGGATATCCTGTAAACCGTTACACTTTGAGTATTATATGACCTCTTAATTTACCTTATTCCTTGCTCTTCGTGAATGGAGCAATTGTTTGGGGCATTTACCTTTAAAATAAGCATTGATATTTTCTCTCTGTGTTTTACGACGTTTTTACCTAACGCCAAAGAGCAGGCTTCTCCTGGATGCCATTTTCTGCAATTAGAGGAGGCGTATTTAACATTTTTGAATTTAACAAGAAAGCTTGCAGAGGAGGTTCAAATGGTCAGGGGTTGTTGGGACTACTCACAGTTTTGCAAACTTGATGACTGCCGGTATCCACGGCATGTTGACCGAACAGGAATCGGTGGGGGTGTGGGCGCGGGATCGGCATCCGATTGGAGTCGCAGTGGAACTGAGGCTGGTTTTGAGACGCTCTCGTCTGGGAGACCTTTTCAACTGAGACACAGCGATGTCATCCTGATCAGTCTCGTTCAGACGGTCACGTTTGCGCGCTGACTCTGGCCGAAGACCGGTCCGGGGACCGTCATCGGTGATTGCGTCATGGTAGGGCGAGTGCGAGCTCTGATCTTTCGAGCCCGAGATCCTGATTGACATTCGATGGGAACCTGTTTTTGATTGGTGAGGAAAATGAAGGACTGACTACCAGACAACCGCGGATAGGTCAGTTTAAATCACTTCGCTTCTGCGCTTTTACCAATGTGGGCATTTTAACTCCAAAAACTCAACCATATCCACGATGGTCGGCGAATATTACTTTGGAATTAGGCAGCTTATACTGCTGACAAAGAAAAAGGAGACTGGAATGGCCATTTCTAAATCATTAATGGTCGTCAGCCAGTCATACCCAGACCCAAGTGGTGTCCCACCCGAGCCTCTAAATTGTGACATTTTTGATCAGAGCAAAGCGCCCTAACCATTGAGCTTCATGCTAGTTCTCTGGCCGGTTTAGGTCAGAGGATATTGACACATGTTGACGAACGTTCAACTGACCGACAACGGAAATTTTCTCCCCCACTCGGCCCTGGGCCTCGGCAGAAGCCCCGAAAGCCGTAACAGCTGACAGTAGGTAGGTAGTATTGCCGGCAAAAAAGGGAGATGGGAATAGCCATTTCGGACTTATCAGCTACCGTTAGAAGTTGTACAAGGCCTAAGGCAGAGGAGGAGAGATTGGTCCCGTTAGCGGTCATATGAACGTTCATCAACCAATAGTATATTGAAATTTAAACATTGAGGAGTCCGTCAACTTAAAAGTTGGGAGTTGCAAAATGCAAATTTTGGGAAGCTTTCAAGATACTACTGCAAAGAGTTCCTGTGGTTGCATAGCATTCACATACTACAGCTTTATTGTTGCGTTGATTGACATATCTCACGGGAAGAAGAAAAAGAACAAGAACAAGAACAAGAACAAGAACAAGAAGAAGAAGAAGAAGAAGAACAAGAATAAGAACAAGAAGAAGAAGAAGAAGAAACAGAAGAAGAAGAAAAAGAAGAAGAAGAAGAAGAAGAAGAAGGATGCCCCATCAATGGCGTAAGAGCAAATTTCAGATGCGCATTCGAACTCATTATCAGAGACAGTTGCACATGTTTTACAGGCAGAGCCGTAAAGGTTGGCTTTGTGCCTGTCTATAGAAAAGTGTAATCTGATCAGCACAATAGGCACACCAAAAATTGTTAAAAATAAACCCGCATGCAAGTGTCTATTCACCTTCCGTTGCTGTGTTCATACAAGTATCACGACATGAAGTGAAAAATAAGCCTGACTGAAGATCATAAGAGAAGTATTACTTCTTGATCACAACCAAGTGCTTTAGAGAACTGCGTTTTAACTCTAGATATTTCACTTAGGAGCGGTTAATGCTAACCGCTTTGGGCCTTTCTATACACGCAATACGGGATTACAGGTGTGTATATGCGGAGAAGACTGTGCGCTAATCCATTCTTTGAGTAAAGCCTACTTTAGAGGAAACATAGCCGACAAGGCCATTTCTGACTTCTTAGCTGTCAGCAGCCAGCCCTACTCAATGCCAGGTGCTGCGCCATCCGCGACTTGTTGGTTGGATGAATAATGCCTGAGCCTGACTGAAGTCCAAGTTCAAAATATCTAGAGACATACGGAAGAACCCAGAAAGTGATCTAGTTTTCCTTAACTAGACTGCTCACACTGCATGGTACAGGAGGGTTCTGAGAGAACAGAGACAAACACTAGCACTTTGTTTAGGCTAACCGAACGACTAGATATGTAGATGCTAGGTGACCCAATTATTTATGTTTCAAACCTACGGTTATTGTTTGTTCGGCTGATTAGTGTGCTTTGGATAGAAACGATAATTTCACACTAGTTTTCATTTTCCTGTTAGGATGGCCGTCCATAACCTCTAAAACATTAACGGTAGATGCCACGAGTAAATCGCTTTCCTGTGTTGCAATTGTGTTAGCTTATTTGTAGACCGTGCGACTTCCAGAGACTGTCCGATAGAGAATGCTAGCTCATGACAACCTGTTGGCAACCGATTTTCTGCCGTAAAAATAACCACGAATTTTGTGTTTCAAAGCCCGGAGGCTCTAACTATGCATGAAGTTTGGCGTTTTAGTCGGAAAAAGTACTCAGTGAACTTTAATTTACACTACCTTTGGGGTGCAGTAACTAAGTCGAGACGATCAATCAGGGCCAGGACTTTGTTTGGGAGAGGCGGGGGACAATGTCGACGTGTCACGTGAAAACTTTGCAGCGTGAACTTTCTTACTTTATTGCTTGAAAAATCCCGGTGACTTAAAATGCGAAATCTGTAAATCACAGACGGCAAAACAACGGCAGCTATTGTCTACAGAGAAATCCTCCGTCACAAACAGTCAAATGGCACAAAATGTTTTTTTTCATGGCTCCATGCCACAATCCCTACGGGCTGCTCCTCGAGCACCCACAGTGACATTTCCTCCAAGGGTTTGTTGAAACACTGCAGCGGTGTAAGGCATCTAGGCCACCATATTCACTTTGCAAAGCAGTCGAGCACACTAAACAAAGTCCTAATAAATTGCTGCGCATATTATTATTCTGTTATCCTTTATACATCTGGGCCTTGCCTGTGTGAATGTTTGTGTGATGGTTCCAATTTATATTGATTTCCTCTGAATTCGCGTAGGTGCCAAAAGTACAAAGTGCATTCAGTAGTTATCGATTATCGACCGCCTGTGAGTGGTGAAAAGCTGAGTTGCATTAAGTCATTGTAGTGTTTTCTTTAAAGAACCTTACTGCCATGCGCTGATAATACTTATCGATTATGGACTGTTTATCGCCACACGACCGCCTGTGATTGGCGTTAAGCTGAGTTCTATGCCGAAAATATTGCCGGTCATTGCAATCTGCAACTAGGGTAGCTCGCGGCGTGTCACTCGCGAGTTAAATTAAGAATATTTCAATAAGGGATCATCACTTGTAAAAATCAAGTGTAACTTTCACCTAACAGTCGCATGCTAAGAGAACTATGACCAAACACCAAGAGGTATCTACTTTGATACGATTAGGAAAAATTACTTAAAAGCCATTAGAAGGATGTGTTAGTCGGGCAATTTCAGGTTTTTAAAAGAAGCCCAGAATAATCATCATTAGTATTTTCGCGTAATACGACTACCACCACTACAGTGAAATACAAACTGACCTCAGTTAGAAGGTAGGTATGCGCGTACAAGTTTGCAGACCTGCGAGCAAGGTTCAAAGCTTCAGAGCCAGCACAAACATTAGTAGCCACCTGGTTGCCAAAGCGCCCCAGCGAGGCACACAGAGCGGACGTTAGCTCGATCGTATTCATTGTATCCTTAAATCCAATACGATAACATAGTGATTTTATAGACGGGACAAAAGACAGCTTCGATATCAAGTTGCCTCTCCGCCTATGTAGTACTTTAAAAACCGCATGCTAGGGTGTGGAAAGCGGCGTGCGCTAAATGACTTAAGTACGGAATTCGCAGTAGTCCACTGAGGGGCGCGTCCCCCGTTATCCTGGACAAAGTGAACTAGGACAATCCTGCCCAATTATCCTACAAAATCACGCGAGCCACCGCGCTGACCCTCTCAGTCGGTGACTGCTATTCTTAAATGTGTTTTCGATTCGGAGAGATGGCCGCAGTAGTGCTGTACTATTAAGTATCTCGCAGCATAATCCCTAGATATTTATCGGATCAGAACGTTAGCTTTTCACCGAGCTACTCTCAGGCCATCTGGAAAAATTACACTCTGTACAAATAATTACTTAATTGGCATGAATTTTTCCCAATAATTGTCTATGCCCTTGCGAATTTAAATACCTTTTATGAAAAAATGCATCGGAGTATCCGTTCTTGTATGCATTTCGTGGCAAATTACGTCTTTGAATTATACATTTGAAGAAAGGACGTATTTGGATTCTCAAGGTATTCAAATTATGCATATTTTCAGATCATAAAATGTCCACTTATATGACATCTTATCTGGACATCTATTAATGTTGCTCATAAACTACATAACATGACCCATATCCACTACAAAATTATATGAGCACTACAAAAATGCATTCAAAAGGCGTAGAAAAGGGCGTGATTTTCTTGAGGCGGAATGCATAGAGCATGCAGTTCGGAAACCATAAATGCAAGAATAGTAGCAGTTTCAGTTCAAGCCTACTTGTCAATTGAAGCTCTTCCAAAGCTGGCATCCAGAGGGGACAGAAATATATTGATAAGCAATATTGTAATCCTACTTAAGGAATCTGTTCAGACTGAAAATAAATTTCAGAATTTTGGTTGACATTTCCTACGATAGACAGTTTACTGTAGATGGATCACAAGGAGAAAACTGTAGGTGGCCTATCTCATGAAATATTAACCAAAATTCTGCAATGTGGTTTAGATTTAATTTAATACTGAAGTATATTTGTACTAGGTATTATCGTAGAATCTAATCCCAAGGTACCTAATTCACGCCAAGACGCAAAAGCTGCATACACTGTAAACAAAGCACTCTGTAAAAAACGACTACCTACGTAGTAAGCGTTTGCCCGATCGAATTTCGGTGTCTTTATAAATTCAAATATATTTTTCAGAAAAGCATGTAGAAAGTACTCTTTATTGTACCCAGTTCGTAGCAACTTACGTTTTTCTCAAATTGTGTTCTTTCAGAAAGTGTGTTTTGCGGTTTATAACAGTTTAGAATTACCCCATTTTCACGTCCTGAGCTATTCAGTCATATGGCATCGTATCTGTCCTTTTTTAAATGATGCTTATGAAGTGTACCATTGGAACCAAACCTATTGCTATATCTTATGAGACTATGTGATATCTTCGTCATTACGTAGAGGAATGTGTAATTTTCACTAGACAGAATGTGCACAGTATGCAGTTTTGAAGCCGGGACCAAAGGGCACTGCGGCATCAAGTCGCCTCCCTGCACGCGCAATACTGGAAAAACCAAACGCTGCAGTGTGGCAAATGGCGTGCGCCAAATGACTTAAAAACGGAATTCGCGATGGTCCATTGTGGGGCGCGTTAACCGTTATCCTGGACAAAGTACACTAGCACAATCCTGCCCAATTATCCTACAAAATCAACAGTCTCCACACTGAAGCCACTAAGTGCCATCATTACCAGAGAAACTGTTCCGATTAAATGAAGATACAGTAATTAATAATAAAATATTGCAAGTGACTACGGTAGGATGACATGGTTGGCTGAAAATAAGAAAGACAGATATCTCCATTTCAATCGTCTCACACAGAATCGCACCCATGTGTAAATTTACCAACTGTCCACATGCCCACAAACTGCAGTTAAATCAGCAAAGCTGTTCTTGAATAAAAGAAGTTTACCAATGAACCACGGAAAAGCGTTATATAATTTTCTGTTGCCTCAATTTTCTGATCCCCGCAGTCGGTGCCTTAATTTCTTAAATGCATTTTCAATTCGAGGCGATCACCCTAGAAGTGTTGTACTATAAGTTATTCCCGAAGGAATGAAAAAGTTCGAGTTCCAGGTATCTGCATGGATAAGAAAGGAGACTTTTCGAACACCAGAACAATTGGTTTATTAACCTGAGCTTTCGAACTCTTACAGGAGTCGATCTTCAGAGGTAAGAAGCAGCAATCAAAAGGAAGGTAATTATAGTGGCCATAGGCCAATCAACTGTCAGCGGTCATCGGAGCGTCAAGGGGAAAGAAAAATCAACCAAAAAAGGATAAGGGTGGGGGGGGGAAATATAGCTGTTTTAAGTTAATCAACTTTCAATTTAGTCAGTGGTCGTTCGGGGTCGTGATTATTTTTAGACGTAGTGCATGTAGCATGCAGTTTTGAAGCCTCGAATGCAAGTGTAGCCTCAGTTCAGGTTCAAAATCATTCGGGAATTTAGGAGGCTTCTTAAGATCATTTTTCCTCACTTAAAACGCTTGAAGAAGATTATTTTGCAAAAAAATGACAACTAAGCGAATATCCACATGACTAAAGTCAGATCCTTTTACTGTTCCTACTTTTTGCCGGCAGCCCAAAGGAAGGATATTCTGTCGTCGCTGTAGTACCATCCGATCATACTGCCAGTTAATTAACCTTACATCCCTACTCAGGCAATATTTGCGAATCAAAATCACATTGCAAAATTTAGGTTAACAATTCATGCGATAGCACATCTGCAGCGCTTGTAACTTTACCTTTTGGTACTCGTGTCTCTGTGTATGCGGTAATCTGTGGTGGTGGCGTTCACTGTCAATCCGTATTACAATTGTTTTATAACTGAAAACATCTCGAAAGGTTATCTAAATGCCTGGCTAATCTAAGCGTCTATTCTACGGCTTTAGGCTCTTCTGTCGAATACTCATAATACTGGCTCCCAAATTAACAAGAAGCTTCACGTTTCCGCGTCTGTGGCTCTGTTGTTTTCCTGAAAGTTTAATGAGTGTGTGGATTCTCCTTTCCTGTGATCGGTTGAAAAAACATTGGGACCACAGGCCACTCATTACGCTAGTTTTGACTATAGAGCCTATTATCGAGCAAAACGCAGTGAATTGTCTTGCCCAACCGGAGGCATCCCTAATGTCAGTTGCAGTTGTCCTCGTTTTAAGCGTGCGAGCGCCCGACATCTTATCTTGTCCCCATCTCCTCTAAGCTGCCTGCCTGCCGGAATCGAATTCGCGGTTGGTGCGCTGTCGGGAGCGGCTAATTTTGAACTCGCTCTCTCATGGCGCTGCGGGGCGGCCGCAATTAAGTAAGGGGAGATAATTCTAGGGCAGGGGTGGAGGGGACGGCACACCACACATGTGTAGTACTTCCATGTTCTGCGTGTTTCTGTGACCTCAACTTTTATGACAGCGGCGTCGGGAGACCTGGGACCAGAAAATGGGTCAAATACATAATTATCGCGCACAAACAGTCAGTCCTAACCAGACAAATGCGTATGAGCTGGGTTAGACGCGTAACTAGGCCTTTGGGATGTTGCCTGAGCGCGGATTTGTTCAACTGTGATATAAGCGCCCGTGTGCTTTCCAGTTACCGGGTTCAAAGGCATTTGGTCTGCTTTGCTTACGCAGTGGGGGTATCGGTAGCTGTTCAAACCCACCTAAGCGGAAGTTCAAAGCATACTGCCATATATCTTGGGCAGTGCCTTTACGGCGTGTAGCTCCCAAGTCTCTGCCTAGTGAGACCACTCTGCCTAGAAGGTTTTGACTGTTATATTCCAGGATGCATTTTGACCTCCTTGTCCTTATAGTTAAAAGGGTTGCTGATAGAAGCGAACATGCGAGTACCAGCAAGCACTTCAGAAGGAGAAGATGCCACCTCTGGAACCAAAAGTTTAAGCGCCAGAGGGTAGAAGAAAACCACGCCAAAATCCCATTTTTATGCAATACGGGACTGTGAAAATGAATGTTATACAGTTTGGGCATTAGCGAAGACTGAAAAATTTAACTAAAAAGTAGAGCTTATAAAATTTAAAAATATTAATGATTACTTAAGTAATGTGATGCATGAAAAAAAGCGCACCATAAATCAAAGTTGCAACTCCACAATTATCGACAACTGCTTAAAATTGCGGAAAAACGTTAACAACTACAAATGTTCGAGAATAATTTTCAGTCAAATTAAATATGAACAGCATGTCACTAATAAACTATCCAAAATAAAGTCTTATCTAAAACCATAGAACATAATATTGAGCTAAAAACTGAACCATGATGCTGTTTTTAAGATAGTAAAGTTAGAAAAAGTCAAGGCAGCAAGGCTATGCATTCTTATGCATGTTTAATAGTTTTCCAGGTCCAACGCGTATATTGCCACTTCTAGAAATATAGCGAAAGGCCATTTTAACTGCAGGAATGGTCGTAATCTGTACCTTTTGGAGTTGAAACGTGTTGTTGTTTTATACGTAAGAGGTCGAAAATCGTATTTGGTTTGCATGCTTGTGTTAAGGCATCAACAAGACAAGATAAGTATTACGTATATGGCCCCCGCAGAATATGAATACCGGAACAACCAGCCATGCAAGTCGCTTTGCGCCAAATTCGAGATAATTTACGATTAGGTTTGAGGCTAAGGCTAAGACTACGGTTTAGGCTTGTCTTAGAGCTTGGATACAGAAATATCTGCCCTTTCTGGAATTGCTCGAAGTCTAAACGTTATTATTTGGCCGAGGCGTTCCTACTCCTGCTTTCTCTTTAGAAAGCTATG
This sequence comes from Ligula intestinalis, assembly GCA_036362985.1. Taxonomy (NCBI): domain Eukaryota; kingdom Metazoa; phylum Platyhelminthes; class Cestoda; order Diphyllobothriidea; family Diphyllobothriidae; genus Ligula; species Ligula intestinalis. Next base: position 38,448,785 of record JAYGXS010000001.1, on the reverse strand, counting down.
TAGGTCAGCCTTCTCAAGAGTAGTTTGTTAGAAGATAGTTCACAGATGTGCACGCATCTGTGTCCTTCCGGAAACAATGCAAGTACTAGAAGTCATTTTTAAAGCATCGATTCACACAAGCCCGACAAAAGTGTCCAATTATACCCGGCAGAACAGTTCAGACTGCCGTAAGGCCTACTGAGTGTGGATTGAGATGCCCGTTCGGCTCGTGCAGTTTTTTTGCCATGTAGCCCTTAGCAATGAATAATAATAAGAAAACAGTCGTTTCATGTCTTCTCGGCAGCGTAACGGCAAGCTTGAGCAAACGAGATTTTCTGTGGTTGAAATTTAAATCGGTAAGGTGTCCTTATTGTTGACAGCCTAACCGATTATCTGATGGCAAAACCCTGTGAGAGCATAATCGTGAGAGCATTGAGTTTAATCATCTGTTCATGCAATTAACAGCAGGTCTAAATTTTATAAAAATAGGCTGTTTGAACTGTCGAAACCCGTAAACTGCTATGGCGGGAGCATTATTAACAGATCTATCATGATTGAAGGATGAAAAACTTCAATTCGCTCCCAGTGTGGGCCTAAAGTCTGTGTGGCCGCTACCATAGTGACCAGCAGTCATTAATCACGATGATCTATAAAGATAAAAGTGACTGGACTTGTCCGATTCAAGCCTCCAAATTTTCCATTCGGGCGGTGTGGCTCGTTGACTACAAATGATATATCATACAAATTCTCTCTATCCACGCCAATGCTACCTCTCCAGCTAAATCACTACCATAAAATTACTAGACCTACATAATGATAAGAAAGAAAACTGTAATGAGATTTCATTTTAAAAGTAAAGTTCTGGTTTATTTGAATAAATTGTGCATGACACTGGAGCTATTCGCTTCAAGTTCTTCTCTATGAAGGACATGGCATCACGCCGAAATCGCAGGACAACTCACAAGTCAGCGTCTATCCGCCATCCGCAGGAAGTAAATTATTTATGCAACGAGAATCGACTAAACGGACACTCGTTTGCCCAGGTTTAAAAGAAGGGTAATTAAATTTAGTTCTGCTTAACGTGGTTTTTCGTAATAAACACGTTTTAGATGTTCATTCATGCATGCGTGTGTGATGTTTTTTGTAGTCTCCTGAAACGGTCTAGACGGCAGATGTGCTAAATCAACACGTTGAAGAGATCAGGACAGGGCAAACATTATTGCAAAGGCGCATCTATTATAAATGTAGCACAGGAGGGCATATTGGCAGGCCTAGGGGCAAGCTCAAGTAACGTCAACTGCCGGGGCCCGGGCACGCCTCCGGTCTTCTTGACTATGTCATAACTTAGGGCCTAGGCGAATGATGGAAAGGAGAGTGCTGTAGATGCTGGCCAGGCTCACTAACATCCACGCGCGAGTGACCATCCCAGCTGTGAGACACACGGGGGATATGGTCATTGACCACGGTCAAATTGTCAAGGTTACTCTCTCAGGATGGTGAGGGCTGTCTGTTAGTGCAGATGATGTTCTTATAATAATCATGCTTTAGAACACTAAAAACGTAGTTGATGGTTTTAATACGAGATACATTTCAAGGCGTCCTTGTGGGTAAGGTGAAACGTGAATTGGCTTTTCTTCAAGGAAAGACGTAAGCAGCAGACCTTTTTGAGAACCCAACCAAGTGAACAAGTATACAAAAAAGGCCATGTCAAATTAATTACGATTAGGATCTACCAATCACCTGTACCGCTTTTCTTACGTGCCTGAATTATGAGTATAAGCACATTCTCTTATTCGATTCACGCCCTAGTTGCCATTATGCATTACAATTTCCAACTCGTCTGACCATCAGCATCAGGGCTTTTGTGTGCAAGCAATATCTTATAGAAAATTATTTTGGTGGCAAATGAGGAGAAAACATATAAATTAAGGGTTATTTTTTAGCATAATGTCCACACAGATAGTAGCTGAAAACTCAGATGCCTGCTTCGCCGATATTCTGCCACTGCATGACATGGCTGAGAGGGGTACGGCTCAGCAGTGAGTCCCACAACATTCCCGATGGGCTTTTGGTAGCTACTTTAGTTTTAAATTGTAGTTTTTTTAATTTCCTCTGAAAATGATTTCCTAATTGAAGTATACTAGTATATTTAAGAGTCTACAGATGCAAACAGAAATTTTATATGAATAGGTGGTGACAATAAAGTTGACATACCGCCTTAGATACCCTTAGCTACTAGTCCTTTGGTTACCTAAAAGTTTTTTTTTAAATTTAGCTTTAGTTCAGTTTAAGTTTTACTTTAATTGTAGCTTTTGTTTATTTAAGTAAGATACCAACAAATTAAGATAATTTTAATTGAATAATTACTGTATACTCAACTAAACTAACTCAAATTAAAGCTTTTTTCCCTGGTTCAAATTTAAAGATTGTGTAAACAGCAACATTTATTGGATCCATTTATTTTTAGAGTGCACGTTAGTTTCCTCCTCTCGTTGCGTAACGTGAATAAAGTCAGTAAAAATACAATATTTTACCTAAAATTGATTTCCTATTTGATTAAACCAGTATATTTAAATGTAAACAGGCACAGATGTCTGCTTCGCCGACAACTGGAGCATGTGGTGATAACACCAGCTACTTGTTTACACGTTTTCCTCCCCATCTTTTTGCCTTAGACATTTTATCACAAGTTTTTGCTGCCCAAAGCGTTTTAACTTTCTTACTTTATTGATAACCTCTTGGCCATTTCCTGTGACCTTGCTGCTTTGTATCGATTTTTCTGTTTGAATTTAAAATTTGTATTTTTTACATTATTCACGCTACGCAACGAGAAAAAAAACTGATGAGCACTCCCAAAATTAATGGATCTAATAAATTTCGCTGTTTACATAATTCAACTAACATAACCTTAACAAAACTTAGAAAGATAAAAACTTAACTGTGCTTAAAAAACGATTAAACGAATAAACTAAATAACAAACTAAACGCTTAACTATACTAAAACCAGTTCTCCTGTAATACCAAATTCTGGGCCTAGGGGTATCTAAGATGGTAGACCAACATTATTATTACCGAATATTTAAGCAGCTTGCGAATTTTACGCGGCTATCCCACAGGAGCCGATGGATTTCAACTAAATGTTCATATCAAATGTGCCCGCAGACCCTTGAATGTACTGATTTACTTCAAATAAGAGCGAGATTTATTTCTGAGGAACTTAAAAAGCTACAATAAACTCAACTCCCACATGCGGAGTACCGTTATAGTTAGCTTCGTATGCGTACATCGCCTGGATTGTGCCGCAACCTAAACTGAGTACTGAATTTTGGCTTTTCGGATTTAAACACACCGAAAATTCTAGTGCTGGTATGCATGCACATTATTTATTTTTTGTATAAACTGTATATAAAGATAAGGCATTAGGATTGAAACTGGTAAAATAATAATCTTTGGGTAAGTACTGGTTGGGAACGGGAAAAAGAATCCCCATATAACAAGTTGCCTGGCAATGAAGTTGAAAAGGGTTCGCAGTGGGAGTGGAGTCCCGGTTAAGATTAAGATTAGGATTATGAGGGTTTGGCTGTGAAAACAAGTAAGTAGAGTACCCGTTGAATTCAGCGCATTAAGAAATGTCAGTATTCTCGAGCTAAGCGGATCAGAAAATGAGCCCGTGGCTGAATGCTTAGAGTGTTGGAATCCTGATCAAGAAGGCGCAGGTTCAAGCCTCGTATGGTGCACCACACAAGGCGAAGAACGACTGGCTGATGATGGCTAATAAGCCAAAAATGGTGCTTCCATATTCCTGTGTTCAACCTAAGTATTCTTTTTTTACTAACTGAACCTACATAAATTTGTCTTAGGAGCCCTCTTTATCATAAGAGGTGTCTCAACGTCAAACCTAAATCCCGACAGCAAACAACATTTGCCTTTAACGTTTTTCGCATCTTTCCTTATTCCTTGGATATAAACAGAGCGATTTGCATTGAGTCTAATAAAACAAGACAACAGCTGCCTTTTAGGTAAAAAAAAACAAGGCCCGCTCTGACAGCGATCACCGTTTAATTAACTGCTTCCAAGCCCACGCTGCACAATCAAAGGATAGACACACGGCCTACCTGTTCGCTTAACCTCGTAATCAGCAAAGACGTATTATTTATCTGCAAAGTCCCTCACGCACCTTTTCATCTCGGTCAAATTGAGCTATGTTTCCTGCGAATATTCTCAGGTTTTTATTAATTATTACCTGGTCAGTGGACGGCATTCCTTCTTCAGCTGCGTACAACGCATCTAATTAATTACTATACAAAGGGCTGAAAAATGAACAGAATAAAAATAATTTCCCCCCTCCCCCGAAACTTCCGGCGTGTCCACAACCCTGCCCGGAGGCATATAAGTCAATGAAATGGACCCTTATCCATATGTAAAATGTGTCCGCACATTTTTTTATTCACAGACCATGGAGCAGAAAAGAAAACGAAATAGAACTTTTATGGATGACCGTAAAAAGTAAACCTAAAAAACACCCTTTTATATAGACCTGCGGCGGGTCACATAGTGAGTTTACAAAACTAGACTCCGTTTTCGTTCTTTGACATGAAGGTGGTCAGTAGATAATGAATGAGAGAGACCAAATAAAAAATAACTGGATGAAACGTTCAACAAAAGGTCGATAATCTTTGGACATACAGCCGCTTTACCGAACACACTTACTCGTCCTGGAATGCGTACAGTACGTCCGTCAAATCTTAGCTGAGATAGCTGCCATTCTGCCGTTGGCAGCACACTTGCGGGAGCCCACAGAATGTGCACTGATTGCATCTTTTTTTGTAGATCTTAAGCAGTTCCTTGCATTCGGACTGCACCTGCTATAGTAAGACTTCAAAGGGGTCAACCGCATGGCTGGGTCTGCTGAAAATGCATGTCCGCAGTCTGCTCCGAAGCTGGGGGGGATCGATATGTTACAGAAGGATGCGGAAGCAAAAAGACCTGGTCGGTGGTGATCACAGCTTTTCCAATGGTCATTGTAAATTCAACCCATCGATATCCTTCAAAAATAACTTAAGTTTGAAAACTGCAATACCCACTAGAAATAACACAAGGAACGCTCAAAAACCCATTAATCAGCTGAAGTTGTGTCATGCAGGGGTATGATATCGGTGACAAATTTGTCTGAGCTTTTAGCTGGTATAAAAAAACGAATAACCTCTATGCTGTGAAGGCTCAAAATTATACTTACGAAGGTCTTAATAAGTTTCTCAATCGTTTGTCTTGCCCTATGTAAGTACATTATCAGCTAAAACGTTGTAAGGCGAAGTTCATGACGAGTCACTTAACCTACACTTCCTCGATCTGTGCATATTTGCATCGGAAAAACGCTGTATCCTCTCGCACTCTGTTTTCCTTTATGGACTGTGCCAAGGGGACTAACGTAAGTTGCGACAAAAGCTACGGTTACTTTCAGTTTAAAAAATATTTGAGGATACTGTTTATGCAAATAGGCCCAGTGTCCAACTTTTTATCCGAAATTCTGCAACTCACTTTCAAATAGGAAATATTGTGCATATGCTATCACAAGATCAACTATCGTGCGAAAGCATTCCATGATGTTTCAGATACGCCAGGATGATGGTTTTTTGTGCATGTGTAAAATTTGCACTTAGTAAAATTGCAACTTGAGAAATATGCATTTTTTCTTTTGATTTGTGCTGCCTTTATAAATTCAAATATATTTTATGGAAGACATGCTTAAAGTACCCTTTCGCATACTCAGTTGATAGTTAACTACACAGTCAAATTTCTACTTAAAGGGGCTACCTTGAAGTTTTCAAAGGGCTTTCAGTTTTGTGAATTGTTGAGACCGTGCAGTGAACATTCAAATCGGCTCAAATCTGCTCAATTTTCATTTTTACTCGTGACTTCTGCCAAATATCTCACACGCGTTGTGGAATTTTAGGAGCCTTATATGATATTTTCTTAATGGTATAGAAGAATATATGTTACAAAGGAAATACAACTTGTAAACTGAAAATTCCTAAGCTTACGCAAGCACATCTGGCTCAAAAGCATTTGGGTACTAGAAAGTCTTTTTATACACGGCGTGGGCCAACTATTCTATCCTGTACTTGGTTGACAGAAAATCAAGTGTTCAGTATATTTTATACTCGGGAGAACTATATACTAACTATATACTGTATATAGTTCTGCTAAGTAAAATAGATTAATAACAATTTCTTTTCTGTCAACATAGTACAGGAAAGAATATTTGGCCAATTCTATCAATAAATCATGTAAATTTCTGAGGGTATTGAAAATTAACATAAAAAAATATTACCTAAGCAGTCATTCTCTATCGAGTCCGGTTTTTTCAGGCAGTCGAAACGGCGTGCAGTCAGAAGCCAATATCTTTTTTCTGTTTGAAATATCTCGAGATTATATTTTAAGATAAAACCTATTGCAATTCCAACTTTATACTTCTTCTTAAGCAAAGTGGCATTTCAGAATTTTGATTAATATTTAATGAGAGCGGTCAATGATTGCGTAATCTGCAAATCGTCCACCTTTACCAAATACCCTAAAATGCTTCTTGAAGCTGAGTGACTGTCATCTTTAAAGTTTATAACACAAGGGTGCATTACTTGGCTCTCGTGAACTTTGCCTACAAGTGTCTCGCAAACGATAAATAACTTTGCCTGTCTTTACTTCAGATAGTAGGCCATTTGATCGACATAAGCGGTATTCTCTAGTAGCCAGTCTAATTCGGTTTCCTGACACTTAGTGAAAAATATGACAGTGGTCCAACAGAAATAGATATATATATTTCTCTTAAACGTTGAAGCGCCTAAACTAAATGACAGGAATACTTGAACTGAAAATTCAAGTTTGTGGAAGGATGTCAGAAGACAATGACCGAAATTGCCACCATTTTAGTGTTGTCTAAGAAGTAAAATTGTGACTGTGGATACAAGTTACATTGACGCCGATGGGTACCAAAATTCACCTTAAGTTAGACAAGAAAAGCTGAACATCGAGCAAATAGTTAAATGAAGCTAGAAGGTTTGATTGAAGACATTTTCATAACCGAACCCGGGCGCAGGCAGAAAAGGATTATAGTAGGTTTTAATTAACAACCAGCATACCAGCATAATTATTAACGCCTTTAGTCGGGCACACGTTTAAGTTGAAAATAAACCATGGATCATGTGACAATATTGGAAGTAAAGCCTTGAAAAAGCGATCAAATCAATAATTCTGGAGACGTGCGGACAGAAAATACACTTAACAACTTATGGTTGATGTAAAAAAAAAGTTTACTGAGTTCAAGTGGCTCTGATTTCTTGCAGTCAGTGAACAAATTCATGAAAACATAATGAGCTGGGACTAAAATAAGTATTTTCTTGTAACGTAAACCGCAAATACTTCAGATACCCCAGGATGGCGGCTCTTGAACACACTTCCTGTCGTCTACCTATAATAACCGAACTCGATAAAAATGCTCCTTAATTAGAAAACAAACTTTCCAATAGTTTTGGGTACTCTTATACCTTGCAGTATATTTACAGGGATATTTTATGTAAGCTCATGGCTTTAAAATACATAATCTGGCCTGTTTTGTTTTATAGACATGAAAATAAAATTCCTGTGTTTTAGCCACTAAAGTCATATAAAGACATGCACAAATTTTTTTATTGTGGCTCTTGTTATCCGCATTTATTTACAAACTGAGAGATTTTTTCATATTTTTTATGTATGACTCAAATTGGCTACTATTTATAAGGTTAGATGAATAAATTTATCGAAAATTTACTTAGTCTTTATGTCGTCTTATATACATTTCGTTGCTTGTCCGTGCTGAGGCTCCCTCCGTAAAAAGCCTGATAACACCTTTCAAGTTTCACGCGATCCTGTGGTAAGTGGTGGCTATGGGGGTTTACACAGTCTACCGTAGCCATGTATTTTATGGAAGACGTGTAAACAGATATTCTTTCTTGGATTAATTTGCACGAAAAAAGGGTCTCATTCAGTTTATTTATCCCACTGTTAGATGTTCCAGACTATGCAAAATTCTTTCAAACATCATTGTACTTGTTCATTTATAAATTCACATTCTGAGGTGTAAAACCTATACCGCATGAATTGAAAAATTTTACGAGGTTTCTTTGGGGCCGTCTTACAGACATAGTATCGTTTGTGATCTCCTTTCCTGGAACAATCTGACTTTTACACCTTAACCTATAAACGTTAATGCAACAGAATCTAAAATTTATTTGCCAATTAAAATAAACATTCCGAAAACCTTCTGACACTCTTCCTTTTAGAAGTTAATTTGAATAAGCCGTGATTTATTGTCAACTGAGTGCAAGGAAGAATATTTTTGATATTTTCTCTATGACGTGTACTTCAGTTTATATGCGCATAGAGAATAAGTGAAGAAATGTTTTTTTAACTATGTAATCATTTTTTAATGAGTGTGGCTTTTGCAGATAGCCAAAATGAGTGCATGCAAAATTTAGTCTCGTGAAGTCTAGAAAATAATTTAGGATTATGCAGCAAGATCATAAATATGACAACCCATTTCAGCAAAATATTATTATTATTTCACAATATCCTTTAACATTTCATTTAAAGAGACTCTCTTTTCGAAAGCAGAAGTCTGATCAACCACGAAGAGACAGTCACGTAGTTGCAAAGTAAAATCGATCAATGCAACTAAAAAAATACGAGGGGTGCGAAGCCTAATGCATTTTCAATTTGTCTAAATAACAAAATATTGACCTAGCAGTCCGAAGACTGCATACCAACCGAAATTTATATCTCAATAAAAAAAATTTCTTGAATTTTTGCCACGCAATAAGTATCACAAAATAATCAAAAACTTTAAATCATGACTATCAAAACAACCGAAACACTATGCGACCATTGGCTTCACCCTGTCTGATTGCAAGTTTTATTAAATCTTTAACCACTGCTGATTCTAGTTACAAAATTTCAATGTGTTTCAATAAGGCCCCTTTTACGAGTCTTCCGTTTACATCCAGAGATGGGCACGGTTTACATTGACCAATTTTTATTGCACTTTGCGATCAAAAATATGTACATCCAATTTGTACAACTTATGTCGAGCTGATTACCTGCAGACAAGAATATAGCTCAATCCATTAAGAGAGTTGAAGAGATCCCAGCATCACTTGCTTATGATTGGTCAAAAATAATGGACATTTGACTACTACTCACTTCCTTCCTGCTTCGATGACCTTGGAGCGAATTGGAAGGACTGACGAAAGCTCCCCGAGCGTGCACTTCGTCTACCGGATCCCTTGGAAATTGATATCCGATCTTAAAGCAAAAAAACATAATCAATAGGAGCAAGAGTGCGCATTTGAGAAGACCAATTTTTTTCGGTTTAACGCAAAACTACTTTACTACTGCCTTGCATAACTGAATTACTGTTATATTTGCCTGCGCGTGAACTTTCAGTTAAAATCGTAGCCGTGATGTGAAAAGATTTAAGTAGTATCCGCCTGAAGGAAAATAACTTCCTGCGATAATAAATGTTTTGGATTACGCATGAATTTAACCCATAAGGGTAAGCTGCTTATTAAAGCATACAGTGTTTTTGTTCCCTAGTCTTTTTAGGAAACACATATTATATACTGTTGCAGTTATTTGGGTCAGACGTAATATTTATCGCTGTCTGTTCCGAGTTCTTAAGCTGCAGTGACTCAGTCTAATGAAAATTATTGTTGACATATCAGATAATATTAGATTAAAGGCAGCAAGAAACGAGGAGAGTTACTTAGGATCCTTGACGGCCAACCGTAGCTCACTTTACGTTTTGGTTTGCCACGTCTTTACACATGACGTTAAAGATAAATTAATTAAATTTAAACCCGCTTGACCGACATTCTTTTCTTCTTATAGAACGGTTCCTCTCATCAAGGTTACTGAAGGGAAACCCAGTAGCATCAGGCGAAAGTATACACTAGAGATCTAACCTACGCTTAAAGTGAGAGTTGCTTAAAAAGGAATGCCAAAAGCAGAATTTGGAAAAGTTTTCTCTCTTTTTAAGACGTAAAAGTTATTTCTACCGCAAGTGACAAGATAATAAACCTTGAGATATATCCTCATATTACTTGATCCTAAATGTAGAAAAGTTGACCTTTAGATGGGAATAAACCATTAAATCAGAAAGGTTCTAGATATTGTGGCTTACTCCACTTGAGGCTATTTTACACCCCTCTGAAGTTGAATCTAAAAAATTTACGTAAAATTCCATCCACGGTGAAATTTTTACGTAGAAAATAAACACCATCGACTAGTTATCAGTCCAGAAATTCACTTAGCACTTACATTCGACGCAAATTTAGTGTGAGCGGCCAACAGCATCTATTTTTGTTTATCCGACGCAAATCAAACAGTGGGAAAAAAACAACAGCACATGGAGGACGGCATTCTCACAGCAATTTCCTTTTTTCCACAGGTTCTACAAAAATCATTTCATGTTTGTCAGTTGACGACCAGTTAGCTACCAACAAGGGCACAGCACTGCTCAGAAGCTATGCTTTGATGGCCCAAATACTGGCCCACCTTTTGGGCGACTTAACTACGATGTTTTGAACTTTTTTCTGAAAGGAAAATACTGCTAAATTCAACGAATAGAAACGCTCAACACAAAAATCAATTTCACGAATAGCGTTTAACTAATGTTAATGAATATCTCTCATTTTGCATAGGGAGTTTATGCCATCTCAGCATCACTCAGTCAAGAAAGCAGTTGACCCTAAACGAATCGAATGATTCTGGTCACCACCGTGGTGGTATGTCTCATCTAGACTTGGCAAGCCCCACCATCCATATATTTACGTCAACTAGTAACAAAATGAGTCGCAATCTAGAATTCACCTCCAAATATCATACGTATACACACAAAAGAAAAAAATCTTCTGTTGCATGAAATATTTTAGGTGTCATGCGGCCATCAAGTGGTATGAAGGCCGAGTAAACGGCTTGGCAGCCGGTTCAGTTAAAAGCCAAAGGCTCTTTGAATGCCATAACGACAGAAAACCGTTTTCGGACGTTGTCCGAAAGTCCTAAAATCACAAATTTTAAACGCATTGACAATCTGACCATCGTTTTTCGACGAGGTCCATCACATGCTTCACAGGATGGTGGTGCAGGAATGCTGAACTTCGCATAAATAAGTGCTAACTCATAGAAGATTTGCGTTGCATCCACCATACTCTCCCTCTTGCCTCAACCAAAAGCTTCCAAGCTCAAGAAGGAATCAAGAAGACCGGAGGTACATCAGAGCGCATCACTTATTTAAAAATGATCATACAGCATTTGCAAATGCAAGTTTTTTACAACTGTAGCGTCAGCGAGTGGGAAAAGTGTAAAGTAGAGCATAATTAAACACCACCTTATTTGATGGAACTGAAGACTTGGTGGTCTTGTAAATTAATGGATTTCCTTTTGAGCGCATTGGTATTAATGTAGACACCATATTATTTGTTGTATAGAATACCAAAACTTCGACGGCTAAATACCAGCGTGAAAAAACCTCAAAATGAGTATATTTGCTACCTCATGAGTAACATAGATTAATTCTCCCTGATATTACAATTTTCGAAGAATAAAAATTCTCAAATGATTTTGAGGGGTTGTTGTTTATTTATTTTCCGTGTTAACTTACATAAGTTACCTTGTACTCTATAAATTAATCACAGATTACGATTAAGCGTTTAAGAAAATAGTGCCTGCAATTATGTATAACATTATCGTCATTCAAAACGGTCCTTTTAATTCTACTCGGATTTTTTCTGAAACGTAGATATTCAGATAATTTAAAATATATGTGAGTATTTAAGGATGTTTTGATACTTGCTTGTCCAATTCCTTTTTATGCATACACTGATCCGTAATTATTCATATGTAATAGAAGATGAGGACTTGGTTGCAAATGAAAGGAGTCGGCCTCTGATTTACTTATCTTTTCATGCTTTACGCCCCTCGAGTAAAAGATCGGTGAATTTGGCTGCGGCCTCTCAAGTACTGGCGCGATGAAAGACGTAACAAAATATCATTGTCAGAAAAGCGGAGGGTCTACGATTCGATTTAGAATACCTAAGTGGTCTTGATTAATTCATCAGGTACACCTCATTATATAAATCCTTCTTTTAGTCTCAAATACAGCTGCGCTATGGGCATTTTGACGCTCAGTTTTGAATTCCCCGCATTGGCACGACTAAGGGAAAGAAGACTGATCAAGTATAAAAAACGTTTTTTTTTCATTTTCCTGACCCTTCTCAGTCGGGCAGAAGTTCACCTTCATAGACATGCACTGCAACACGACTACCCGTAGTTTTAAAAGGAGTCACTAGCTTAACTTAGCAGACACAAAGTTAATTCTTCAGCCGGAAACAAGACAAACCTTGGATTGCTTGAAACCTGGGTTTCGAACGCGAACACCGTCAAACGATGTATCGAACTGGCGCCGATTATCAGAGCTCTTGCAGATCGTTGCATGGTTAATGCCCCCTGTAAAAGTCGATTATTCTGCTATTGTAATAATTTCTAGAGAAAAACTCCTGCACAAATGCTTCCGGTGGGCGATCAATCTAACTCGTCCAGTCTTCCTAACTCAAGTTGACTCCTCATTTTGAGATGAACGATCAATATCTGAAAGGGCATCAACGTCGACCTGGAAACCCAGAAAACGAAAGTATTATAAGTTAAAAACGTAGAATATAATACGCTTCGCTCTTAGTGCTCCTGAAAACTGGGCATTGTATCCAATAACCGCACGACACTTTGGATTAGACCGCGCCGAAAACCCAAGAAAAGGACTTTGCCAAAAAAGAATGTAGATTCACTATGTTTGGGGAGGCGGGAGAATAATAAACCCCCAAACAATTAAAAACCATAAAAAGCTCTACCCAAGTTTCTATTCTGGATGAAAACACATGGCGCGGTTTTTTTCTTACGTGACTTCTCCATCACTTCAGCTGGCACGTCCGGAGAAGACAAACTGCTTTGAAGTGAGGAGCAACGACCCCTCTGCTCATCGCTGAGTGCAAAACTAATCTGCCTGTTGCTGTGTCCAATAGAGGGTGCTCCATTCGCAGGTGACCCTGTCAGGGGAGCAAGCGAAACGGGCCCTTTTGAGAGACAATGCTAAGGAAAAATTCTGTATCTACTGCTGGGAATGAGGACTAGAAAGTTAACCAGGGTGCTCCTAACACCAACCGCCCTTCAAGTCAATGAACATCTGGTTGACGATTGGTTTAGCTATGGTAGTCGGAGGGTGGCATTCAAAGTACACAGTTCATTTTTCTCATGTCTCAGCCTAAGCTGTGACTTTTAAAGGAAGAAAGGCTTTTAATCGAGCCTTTAAAGAGGACTTTCAAATATCCTTAGTGAACTCCTTGTAACTGGACAACAGGTAGCCATGCAAAAAGTTTGCTAAGGGGTTCCGTTATATCCACCTCTTGGAAATAATCTCGAAAGTTCAGTGTTGAAGTATAGAATCTAATTTTTAACGTATCTTTTGGAGATCGCCGTTGGCTAATGGCTAGCCGCTTCAAATGGAACTTAACATTTTTACGATTATTTGTGTGACGCAAGTTATTTGGGTTACATTTTCTACGAAAGTTGAAGAACCGAGGGATGAAAATTATTTCAAATATCTAATCTTATTACCCCATAAGTTCAACCAGTTGTGTTAACATTATATCTTTCTTGAAGGCTGACCAATGTTATTCTGTTTCCCCACTTTTGGGATTTTTAACACGCTGAATGCTACTATGTTCTTCAAAAAGTACAAATAGGATATTCCTGGAAATTTCATGTCAATTGCTTATTTTAACAATCATGCACTTCCGAACTTTTATGCTACATTCGGCCTCCAAATTACCTCGAAATTCAATATTTTTGTAGATATAAAGATTTAAACAGCGTTGCAAGTTTTATCCGAGTTACCCAATAAACGACACAAGACCTATATTCATCCATTTTAAACTACGTGTTTTCTGCGCTTTAAATCAGACATTATGCCACTTTTCACGTTTGCGTGTAAACAATGAGGTTTAACAAAAAGAAAACATCCATCTATAAGTCGATTTACAACCACACTCCTGAAATATTTAAGGACATATGCAGTTAGCTTGCATACATTTAAGAGAAAGCAACTGCGTGCTCCATTCAAAAGATATAAAGTAAATATGTTTAATTTCATAATAAGCTCATCAAATTGAACCTAAATTGTTGTTAACTGTGAGCAGTCTATCCAGTTTAAAACAACTTTTCAAAATGTATCGTTGGCTATGGAAAAACACAAATGTTGTTATCTGTGTCAATAGGGTTCACGTCACTGTGCTAAATATCCTTTGCAACAAACTTTTTTAAATCAGAAACCTCCCAATTAACGTCTGAACCTTTAGAATACTAAAGTTGTGAACTTTTCTGAAAGTTTTGTTACAACACTTGCAAATGGTTTGAATTTGCGAATAAAACTTTTGACATATGTTGTTTTAAGTAAACTTTATTTTGCTCATAAGTCGTTTTAACAGAGGGAGAGTAATGCAGCCGGAAAATTTTGACATTTTTCGAGGATATATAGAAGAGCCAAAAACAATTTCATCACTTAACTTTCGATATCTATAGTTTAAACGACGAGATACTTTAAATACAGCACAAATGACTATTTTTGCTTGTACTAATAATGCAATTTTATCCCACTTTTTTGCAGTGAAAATCACTCAAAAACGAAACAAATGGGCAGCGTTTTAAAGTGCACCATGCGCATTTGACGAAAAAGACATAAAAGCCTGTGGGCTAAAGACAACTGCATTTTGGCCGCTTATAACTTCGAAGGTAACAACCTTCATATCCACAGCAGTAATTACACATAATTTTTCCATAGAGGCAAACATTGTTACCAAGGGGTTGTGGGAAATTCAGTGGACTTAAAAATAGCTGAACTACTTCCCGAACCAGAACTTTGAACACTTTCACTCATAGATGACGCCTTCTTCATTATAAAATTAACAAACTTGAACGCATATATTAGCAAACTGATTTGATTCAAAACTCAAAACAGTCTCTGTAAGAAATGTTTTATTTCCGGAATTTAACAGGGAAATATTTTATGCACAGTCCCCAAAATAGGCTGAATTTAATTTCTTTTTCGTAGCATATTTTATTATGGTAGCAGAGAAAATCGACGAATAAAAACATATATTTCCTAAATATGTCTATTCTTTCTGTCGTTTGAACATCTGAGTACCCTAAAGAAGAAATGCCAAAAACATCAAGGCCAGCTGGAAATGATAGACAGATTGTTTTTCGAAAATCCTTATCACAGCTTAATGTAGAAAACCCCGGAACCGACCGGCAGACTACTGTCTCAATGCATTTTCTTCAATTTATACAACCAAACGCTCTCCTTATGTTCGGCTTTAACTAGGACATTGGAGCCTCTCCATATAGAGCAATGGAGAAGCGTTACTCAATACAGTTTGTTCGCTAACTAACGCAGCATAGAGGCCAGCCATGCAGACTAAAGTCTTGCGACGCATACTAATGCACATGAGTAATTTATTGTCGGTCGAAATGACCCATCATCTGTAGTCTTGGCACATGCACTTGCTAATGCCTTCTGTTTGATTGAGACAAGATTAGTGATGGTCCAAGCCAAACTAAAACGGACACAGAAATTACTTGTGGCTTGGTATTCGAGCCATCATGCCACCCCACTTCGCCCCTAACACATTAATAACAACAACAACCGAAGCATGCGTGGACATCTGGAGTCTGACGTTGCCGTCAACCTCTCCTCGCCCCCCTTGCAAGACAATCTGACAATTTTATCCATACATCGGGACTTGCTCATAGTTTGTCTTCTTTAACTGCTTGTTTTCCCTCAAGAGCGATACTGCCGTTCTTTTTGACCTCCTTTCGTCCAACGAACAGTTACTGCCACTGAGTGGAAAATGCTCGAGTACAGGCCGACTTATTTGCACGACTCTGTTTTTTTGCTTTGTGTTAGATGAAGCTGTAAGACCACTCCAGTTGTACATTTTTTCCCACTTTCTTCAAACATGTTTTCGGCTTATTTTCTGAATGTTAAAAACACTATGTTAAAGAAACATATGCAACGAATCAAACCTGGTGAGTGGTCTGTTAAAGTTGGAGGAGACCACTTTTTTTCTAATGGAGAGACCCGAACACATAAAAAGGTGTTTCATCTGCTAAAGCTTCGATTTTGCAAAACCCAGCACGCCTAATAAAACGAAGAGGAAAAAAATACCAGCCTGAGCAAAAATCAAAAAAACTTGTTAGTACGAAATAAATTTCATAACGTTAATTATTATTTTACGCAGGTAATGACTTCAACCATGTTCTACAAGGTAATGAAAATTGAAAAAACCGTAATCTATTGCGTAAATTAAATCACTGCTCAGGAAAACAGCGCCCTTTCATTGATATTTTGCTAAAGTGACCGCGGATGACGCTTTGCAAAAAAATGGGCCACGAACAAACACTTCAAAAGAAAACCCCAGGACTCCGAAATATCCAGCTAAATAGCAACTTCGGCTTCCGAATAAAAGATAAGACCTCAGTATAACTAACCAGGAGACTGTTTTATTTTCCCAGTCTACTGGAAAATGCGGCAATTTTAGATAACTACAGACTATATCAAAGAATTTGGTTTTTCCTTGGAGATAGCAATCGGTTAGCCCAGTGTGTTTACCTTAGCTCATATTTTGGTTGGAGGCCTTTATTTTGTAACCCATTACTCGGCATACAAAGATCAAAGGCCTTACCTCGTGGAAGATAAAATAGTTTTGTCACTGAGATTGTATTGCACAGCAGCTGTTTTTTTAATTTATAATCGAAGTTGCAAATGTTGGTTTTAGATCAAAAATGTAACATTAGGAGGTTTAGCGGATTAGCTTAATTTGTATTGACCAAATTGTAAAAAAAACTCGAGACGTTAGGCGGGATTTGAACCCGCGTATTAGAGAACCTTTACCGGAAGCCAACGCTCTAACAACTTGAGCTACAAACTCCCTACCTAGCGCCATTAATTTAATCACACTAGGGTCGATTTTACCATCCAACTTTACCGTTCGTATGGAATCCGCCAATACGGAACAGCAAGCTGATTGCTCAAGCAAGATTTTCGAAGCAATCATCTAGAATCCAGTAGAATGACTACTCGGCTGATTTAATTATTAGGAGATTTGACAAGTTTGCTTAATTGGGCGGGTAAAATCAACCCAAGTTTGAGAAGATTCAGAGCACGATGTAGGGCGTTTGTAGCTCAATTGGTTAGAGCGTTGGCTTTCGATAAAGGCCTTTTCTACTATGCGGGCTCAATGCCTGCCGAACGCCCCGAGTTTTTTTACAATTAGGTCAACTCAAAAATGTAATAGTTAACTTTCTGTGCCTTAAACAACCGCACAGTTTTGATGTTGGAAACATTTTAAAAAGCCAAAATTACGATAAAATTAAACATATGTGCTCATTTCAGTAAGTGTTTTCTTTATCAACATATAAGTTTACTTGTACTGCAAAAAATAATCCTGATGTGAGAAGAAATCTCGAGTCCCGTCAGTTCGCCATCAAACGCGTTATAGAAAGTGAATGTTAGATACTACAGATGCCCAAAAAAGGCTTAGACCTATCATGTAATCAGATGAAAACTGCCCGCAAAGACAAGAGAAACAGGGATGGTCACGTTGGGCTCATCAACCAGACATACCCACGCCAGTCACCAGGGTTAGACATGACTGACTGATGACCACTTGTGAGCCAGAAATAGCCATTGCAGTTTCCCTTGTTTTTGTCGGCCTTGTTCATCCTGCCCCCCTCCCCCACTACGGTCCACTACGCGGCTACTGGCGGGACCTAAAGGTGACTCAGACGACTTTTGATTGGCGGAGATTCATAAAGCAACCTAACATGTTGTTCGAAAGAGGAAGAAATTATCAGGTACCAGATCGATGTGTGGAAAAAGATATAACCAAAACATAAAGAGTTGCATAGTTAAACTTCAAAAAAAAATATGTAACCAAGACTAAGTTAAACGTCGAGGCATGACAAGTGCTGGTTACTTGCACGACACTCTACTGCAAAGTTAGCATTTTGAACGGAACAAGCCAATGTACTTTTCAAGGTTCGGGCTCCGGGAAATGCACAAATACTTAGGGACAAAGCTAAAACGATAAGATACATAAAACCATTCAAAGAGCTCTACGTAACATAATTATTCCTTAAGCATTTGCTTCGAAAACACTCTTGTGGTCCGGATTCAAATTATGCATCTCAAGAGAGGCTGATCTAGATTCGAAAGATGAAAAAAAGGCAGGCCTCAGAAGGTTTACTATTGGCCAACTGTAAGCTTTCCATGCACCATGTTATGCATCCCGTGCAGCTGCATTTGACAGTAAACTTAGGACCAAACACTCGAAAATTTATTAAGTCAAGGGGTAGAATAACGAATACCTGATAAGCCAAAATTAATTTTCATAAGACAAAGACCCACTTCACCCAAGGCCCCTCCCGTAGGACCGTATCCTAAAAACATGTTCGAACCTCTATCGTCGATGCACCTTACGGCTGCCAAGACCAGCAAAGGTGTAGACATTAAAAACCTCTAGAATAGCTAAGAACAAGCATCTCCTTCAAAGATAATTTTCGCTCAATTTGCTTGGTACTACAAGAGGGACTTAACTTAGTGGCAGAAATAAATACTTCATTATTTTGTCCTAACTGATCGAATTAAAAAGCCTCTTTCTCTGGAGGATAATTCAATTTTTACGTATTTGCTGAAAAAAGATAAACTAAAATTACGATAAAAAATATGACAAAATTTTATTGTTACAAATTATTCAGAAAAAACAATTTGAAAAGTAGTATAGCTATATATTGTATATTTGAAAGGGGGTATATTTATTACCAGTCGTTGTGGGAGAAAAGCATTTTCTACTGTAATTAGGCATAATGTTTAGGAAAACCTAGGAAGGGAACCAGGTGGTTATACGCAGGAAGAACCTTCCACGAAGACACATTACGTCAGTTTTAGTTTTCAAAAAACGCCCACAGTTGAAGCTTTCCCTGGCTGGTTGATTCAATGAGCAAGCAGTCACGCAAATTCAAATAACAGTTCCAGTTTATCGCAAGCAGTTCACTGCTATCATTAAGATTGCCTCTAGATAAGATGACATTTACCCACATTGAATAAATTACTTAATTTTTCATCCTAAGGTCTTATATTCACAACTTAGGAAATATGTGATTCTGACAAAACCGACTACCAGGATTACATTAGGAGAGAAAACAAAGCTGGACTCTTAAAAAGAGTTTCGAAAATACTATCGCAAATAGCAAACTGAACTGTCACGGAGCAAAAAGGACCTGCCGGTGAAAGAGCGGCTTGGTTTCGTGCTTATTACCTACTCCCATCAAACCACTAAAAACAAATTGGGCAGACTTATGTCTCAAAGACGTACTAGCGTATCACAAAAAATCAACAGTCATAGGTAGCTTCGTCTACCATTTGTCCTAGATAGTGGGCACAGAACGGTGATTTGCAAATGAATTAACTTGTAGAAAGCGACAGACTTGCGCAGAATATACCGCCCTCTCTACTCCCTCACATGCCTGATGTCATTGAAAAGACAATGTCAACATGGCCAGAAGCTGGGTCTGGGACCTAGTAAATTGCCTGCAAAATAACCACTGGTTCGGATGCGCACCATCAAGTCGCTATTATCTCTTGTGGCCTTATCTAAAGGTGTTGTTATGTTTTCGTTTATATCTTAATTTTTAGCCCAAATGTACTAATAAGAAAACATAGTAGGCCCTGTTTCAGGAACACTGATTTCCCAAATGATGTAAAGAGAGAGACTCATAGAGGGGCCGTCTTATGGCGATAGGAGTTGCTCTTTTAGTTTTCCGCGTCTGAAGGCTACATTTTTAACCAAAAGGAGTTATTTTTTATAGATTCTTTGTTCATAGGCTTTGTTTTTTACTAACAGCTTTCCAGTTCGTTTTGTTCTTCCTACAACCTTTTCACCTAGGTTTCAATTCAGTAAAACAATTGCAAATGACTTTAAGTTATTTCCCAAAATGCACGTATCGAACAGTCAACACGCATTAATTACGTATTAATCAAACATTAAATCTTTAACTATGAATTCCGCAAGGCACATAGGCTGGGAAACTGTTGCCACTGGGCGGTCCTACGATGAATCCCGTTTTAAAATTTAGAGGGCGCTGAATGGATGGCTTCGCTTGTATAGGGGGTGGGGGGTAGGCGGTCGTCAAAAGTGCCAGCAAGTGTATAATACTGATCCCTATGAAAAGTGACATAAGTATCCTCATCAGGGAGGACTGGGGAGGTCACAGAACGCACCAATTTCATCGACATTTCGCGCAGTTTCTGCGTTCTCAGTGCGCACGTCAGGCAGTTCAATGTAGGTATTTCCACCCTGTGTTGTTTGTTTCTCCTTCGACTCGATCGGGCCGAACAGGGGCATTAGGATGCTCAGACGCCGTCTGGTGGCTTTCAGAGCGCTGCTGCCGGCCTGGTGACCCGAGGCGCCAGCCGTGTGGCTTCGACGCCCACTCAGCTGGGCGGAGTGACCCTCGGGCTGGACAGCCACCTCAGAGTGGCCGCGTGTGCTGCGACCGCCGCCATCGCCGAGACCGCCACCGCCGCGCAGAGAATGCTGGTGAGACTCGCGCAGGAAGGTGGTGATTTCCATTAGCAGCTGAACGGCCAGCACCAGCAGGGCGTATGGACAGTTGTCGCCGGAAGCATTGACCTGTGCTGTGGATTATAGCAAGGAAGAAAGGGAAGGTGATTTGAAGGAGCATAAGTACGCCAGCCACAACATCATCTGACTGCTTAAATAGACTTGTGTGGTTATCCTCCGTTACCGTTGAACTCCGAATTTGAGTACACTTACATGTCCTGTGAAGATGGAGGGAGCAGGGAGTATGATTATACCCTGCATAGCTTACAGTTAATGGTTTTCATGAAACAAGGAAAAGCGATTAGGTAAGATCTAAAAAGTTAAATTCCGACGTAACAATTCATAGGTGCTAATAGATTGAGTAAAAGTTAAGTTGGTCGCCCATCTTTGCTACCCCTAGTCCCAGAATTCTCTCTTACGCGACCGGTGATATTAACTCAGTTTTTACTTTAGTATTTAATTAATATATTTAATTTTTGTTTTATTTTTGTTTCTAGTTCATTTATTTTTGTTTATTTTAGCTCTGTTTAATAAGTTTATTTCAGTATACGATAAGTATATAAGTGTATTTATCTAACGTTAACGATGTCTAACTAATATTTCACTAATTAACTAAATAATAAACTAAAACCTAATCTTTACTAAAAAACTAAAGGTACCAACAGAACTAGAGGCTAGGGGTATCCAAGTTGGGTGACCATCTTAACATTTACTATAGATTGCTACAGAATAATAACATTGGATAATTATTTTAAACACTGGGTTCGTTCTTGAAACCATGTTTGCATATGTCCTACATAGATTCAAGCCATTAGGAGAATTTGCTATGGTCATTTTAAGCACAGAAAAAGAAACAATTTAAGTTTCTTTCACCTTTACTGTACTATCGTGTCGATGTTATTTCATCTAGTCCATTAATATTGACAGCAAGCGTTGTGACTGTGGGTATAAGTGAGGCCAAGCAATCGGGTTACGGAAGGTGCGCATCCCTTTATGCCTTGGAACTCAGTCTAGAGTTCTCATGGGCAGTTTAATTGGGAATGGGTGCATATGCTGCTGATTCATTTGTCAAACTTGGTGGCTGCAGTACAGTCAGTGCTCCAAACATTTGGCCTACGAGGCCCCCGCCGGGATCCGTGACTTTAATCTCATTTGAGTCAAGTAATCCGCCAAACCCACCGCAACGCATAGAATCCATCAATTCTGATAGAGTAGGCTTGGTGCTTAAGCAAGATTTCCTAAACAATCAGTCTAGAATTCACTAGCTGACTACCAAGCTCACTTAGCAGGCAATTTTTAAATCTTCCAAAAAATATTAACTAAGTAAGTCAGCCTGGTGGTTGTCCGCTTACTTGTAACTTAATAGTTTGGGTAATACTGCTTAGGAATTGCGACGATTTCTTTTTGTCAGTGAGAGCAAGAAAACAAATTCAATGTCTCTATTCTTTTCTACGGCACAATCTTCTTGCTAAAAAATAAACTCATCCCTTAATCCGAATAGGAATTGGCAAGCATACGTATACTTTCAATTAATTGTCATCAGGCCATTACATTTATATGGGAAGGGGTAAAGTGTAAAAGGTTAAAAGGTAATGGCCTGATGAAAATTTATTGAAAGTATACGTATGCTTGCCAATTCCTCTTCGGATGGGAATTTTCGCGACTTCCGTCCTTAATTATGATTGCAAATGTTGTAGCTGTTGTCGAAGGGTGACCAGCGATCAGAGCATAGAACATGCGTGTCCCGTGGTGCCTTGGGACACAATCTAGAGCCTCAACCAGACAAACTGGGACAAGTAGGATAGGCAGATTAGTAAAAATACCTACAAAGACACAAATTGAGCCCTTGGCTCAATGGTTAGGATGGTAGAATCGCCAAAGCTCAATAGCTAACAGAACTTGCGTCCAGAGTGGATGATGATGGTTATCCAGGTCTCCGTTGTTATTGCTGGCACCCACTTATCTACCTGCTGCGAATTCATCTAATACTGTCTCTTTCTCTTTAAAAATTTGCTAATTATTCCTGTCTTACTTTCCTTTGGGTTTTTAATTATAAAGGGAACATTTTAGACTGGAGTTTATCTTGCCAGCTCCCAGTACAAGCAAAATGATAACGTCTTTTATACTCAAAGTATATTCGCAAATTAGGCAAAATATTTGCCCCTTATTCCTTTAAAGTGAAGTTGTCACGCAATCTTATGAATAACAACATTGTATATCTGGAACTGTGTATTTTGACATAGCTTTGGGTACTTAATCTGTAAGTGTTTACCTAATATCTGTTCGAAAGGAAGATAGGTATTTCGTTTGAGAGCAAATATTTAATGGGTTTATAGTTTCGAGTCACGTTAGGTTGGACTCCTCCAATGGCATCTTTTTAGGGGCACTTAAGTGCTCCGGCAGCTACGCGGGTTACAATATTTTATGTAACCGGAATTTTTACTTACTCCGCTTCAACTTACAAAGGTACCGTTAACGCTCTGGTGATTCCAATTGTTCCTTTTAGTCTCCTGACCTGACCGAATTGCTGGTAGAAATGAAACTATTTGATAAGAGAAAGGAGATTATTTTACCGCTTATTTACGATATCCAACTGTTCTATCAGGTATGCATGCTACTCCCAACTGCACGTAGAACTCCAGTTGTTAGGGATTTATTTCCGGGAGTTTTTTTTTGCGTGTTTGCTGCCACTATACAGATTGCCCCCGCGATAGGCACGTATTATATTTGTTCAAAAAACGACATGTAATACGGACTGCTTCCAAAAAGTTAAGCCACCCTCACAAAAGAATCACTGTTACGAGAGTTTTTTATGGAACATTTTGAAAACGGTTAGTTGAATAAATGCAGTTCCGGGCTGCAAACAGAACCAAAGCTTATTGGCCAAAATAAAACTGATGCAGAGTAAATCAAGATAAATAACCTGAGATTCAAGCAGTTCTTGTATTGTAAAACTTCTTCATTTACCATCATCGAGGAAATTTTCCTCGTGTCCAAAATCGCGATGGAGAAATGCATCACAGCTGGTTACGTTTGAAGGGTTGTCCAGAAACTCCATTATACGTATTCCAAGCGCCTAGGAATGTTCACAAATAAATACGCATGCGTTGAAATGAAGGCATCCCAAGTGATATATTTTGAGGTTCAAGAGGTTCTTCGGGAAAGAGACTTTTTATTTTGTGAATTTTTGAAGCTGGAGACCCCCGCTTCGTCCTCAGACATGGGTAAAAGTGAATGTATAAACAATTAACAGTAGGAAAATCAATAATGCAGTGGCGTAGGCTGCTGCAGAGTGTCTCCCTCTGTTCGGATAGGTTCGCGTCTCGCCCATTTCTGCTTGAGACTTTTGTACGAACAGTCGAACTCGACATGCCTGTTGATGCATGACGGGTCCGAGTGCATCGCTTCTAGGAATCTACGTCCTTTCTTGGGTTGGTCAATGAAATCAAAGCCTTCTATCTAAGGATTTTAACAGAATTGACGCAGTAGGATTCAATAAATATGATTCAGAAGCGTTATTCTATAACCTATGTGTAATAAGCTACTGGTGAAGAGGGTGAATAAAATTTCAGCCGTTTAAAAAAGTCAGTATATTGCATAACCATTCTGAGCTCGAAAAAATCGGCCGAAGCATTTGCGTTTCTAAGACTTAAATCCCATGGAGCTTTTGACTATGTTCGACTTGTTTAGCTTATTCAAAATGTTCGACTGACAAAGGCAAAAGGTAGCTATTACACCATCCAAAATGACAAGTTGCTGTACACGAAGAAATCCCACCGAGGGCGTGCTAGAATTTTCGAAAATAATGAACTCTCTATTTGTTACAAACCAAACAGGTATTTTGACACATGGTCACTTGCAGTAAGACGCATTGAGCATTTTTGCGCGACTTTCTGACAGACCAATTTAACGGACGCACGCTCGCCTAAGCCAACAGAAGATTATATCTTGCTACAAGGTGAATAATTTATGAAGTAAGCCTGTAAGAAGTTAGCACAGTTTCTCCAGACGTTAAGTGATGCCGTTTATCGAACAACGCCTCAGATTAACATGCTCAAATATGTAGTATGGTATTTTACAAAACCACAGTTACTCTGATATCAAACGTCGCCAGTAACGACCCGTCTGTTTTATACCTTAGCTCACGCTATGAACATCCAATAAGTTAAAACTGCTTTTAGGCAGAAATATTTATACAAGCTGACTGAATTGATTCTTTTCATAAAAGGAAAAGGTTTTGACTCGACCAATGCGATATAAATAAAGCTTTATGCCCTTTTGCTCGAGAAGGGTCTGGCTTTATCTTTGCAAAAGTTATTT
This sequence comes from Ligula intestinalis, assembly GCA_036362985.1. NCBI lineage: Eukaryota > Metazoa > Platyhelminthes > Cestoda > Diphyllobothriidea > Diphyllobothriidae > Ligula > Ligula intestinalis. Next base: position 38,423,727 of record JAYGXS010000001.1, on the reverse strand, counting down.
TTGTTTTATAATTCAGAAATCCCTTTAATAGCGTAGATTGTCCCATTTTGATTTCATACCCTTTAAACTTCTCGGGGTATAAAAGCGACTTTTATGAGGTGATTTCCATTTTCAGTAGTCGTGAGAAGGCTAACAAGAGCAGTAAGTTAGCAATGGCATCATTGCATGCACGAGTATATAAAAAATCTTCCCAGATAATTATCCACTCATGTTGTAGACAAGGCGGAGTCTAAGATTCCGGCAGTAAATGGGGAAACTTTGCTTGCAACAAATGAGTGAAAACGATGCAAAACCCAACCCTCCCAATAAGGTTAAAGGGCTTGTGCTAGCGTCTTCATAGCCGACGCCAGGTGGTGATCACAGACCGCGCCCCCACGCCCTGATGACAGTAGTTTGTTCGGTAAAAGTGATTGTCATTATCACTCCATGTATCTGACCCATGACCAACGCTCACAACCTATCCCAATTTCCTCCTCCCCCCCTCCACCAGCGCAAGCGCATCTACACGCCGATCTCGCCATGCGGGCGGCATTAAAATGATGAGTTGTAATCAAAGTACACTTATTAACCTTGTCCAACTGTACCATTTCCATTACCCCTGCAATTGTACTGGCTTGATGGAGAATTACTGAAAACATATACTTGGCAAATAATCGTTGCAAATTAAGCATGGAAATATTTGCAAAACATAGTTCATTGTCGCACGCCTAATTTCCTCCCCCCTTCGCCTGCGCCTTCCCCACTCCAAGCCGTTGACGTAATCTTTCTATTCGTTGACCGTTCTATATACTTTAACTCTACTTATATACAGTACCTGCCAGAATTCGTGCAACGTGCCGATATATGCGAAAGATTGATACTCTTTCGCTAATTGGCATTGACTCAGGTTGTGATACTGATAATCGTTTGGCCTACTATGAAGTTAGTTTAGTCATGATAGGATGCGGGCTTTTTACCAAGTGTCGTTCTGACCACTAACGAAACGTATTTACTGTAAAAAAATAACTACTTAGATGGTATGCGTTATTATCATTGATTTTGACTGTCTTTATAAATTCAAATATATTTTGGAAAACATGCACGAAAAAATTTGTTCTTGTGCTCGTTTTAGAGAAAATTACGCCTTCTTATAATTTTATAGTTAAAGAAAGGGTACCATGTGGTTTTTAAAAAGTTTCTAAATTATCGAATAATTTTGAAACCTACTGGCTGCTACACTCGAATTCAAGGTTAATAAACTGCGCACTGTGTGCATCCTGTTCCAGGAAAAGTACGTTTTCGCCTACACTTTGAGGAAGGAGTCACATAGTTCTCATAAAATGTTGCAATAGATGTGGAGCATGCTTTATATAGTATAGGCGGCATTAATAAATTGAAGGAGATGATATATCATGAATGAACACGTCATAATCGTAAAAAAGTACTTGATTAGAAATTTTTCGGAAACCGAAGGACACCTTTTCGTAAAATATAAAATTTAAAGAAGGCGTAATTTTCTCTAAAACGAGTGCAAGAACAAATTTTTCCGTGCATGTTTTCCAAAAAATATATTTTAATTTATCAATGCACTCAATATCAATGATAAAAACGCAGGTCGGAATGTTGCACGAATTCTGGCGCGTACTGTAACTGAGGCTCAATAATCGAAATCATACGTTTATCGAACATGGCTTTTTAAATGTTTGCATGAGCCTCGTCACTGGACTTCGACAAATAACCATGGGCGCATTGTGGTCTTAATAGAGGGGCCTGGGCGTTCAACGTTTGACGTTGACGGCATTTGCGTCAAACAGCCGCGTTTATTTGAAAACCAAAAGAGAGAACAGCAGCAGTGCCTACCTCAGCCCAGGCATGGAAAAAGCGCCCTGCAGCCCACTGAATTTGGGCGCTATTCTTCTGAATACCGATACCGTGGTTCTCTGCGTCGAGATTTAACGAAGCCGCCGGTCCAGAGATGGAGATGGCAATGGGCTGAACAGGCGGCTGGACGGTTATATGGGTTGCCTGCTGCACGGGCATGGGAAAGTTCATTTTAATCCAGGTGGGCCACTCGCCGCGGTTGCACTTGTTGACAAAGTAGGCGCACTGTAGGAGGAGGCAGGCTCTGGCCAGAACTGGAGCATTCTATAACGAGAGGAAACGCATCACAGGCATTTAATTCAGCAAGTGATGGTTGTGTGCCCCGGCGACTGCAAATTAAACTATATTACAATAATTTGTGCAAGTAGTGGTTCGGAAACACATTCTTTGAATAAATTCCAGTTTGAGATAAAGCGGAAATTTTGTTGGACACAGCCAGTGGGTATTGAGAGATCGGATTGTTGACGGGATAGGGAGACAGGGTTGGGAAACAACCAAACCGATATTTTTAAAACCGAACTTGTTTGTAGAACACGATGCTTACTGGGTAAATGTGTGTATCATATTAATTATAATTGCCCGTTGCATATCGAAAATACTTTTAACGCCGAAAACCGGAATTTCAGAGTTCAGCAACGCGTGTTGGCGGAGAACATAATCTAGGCTTATTTTAAATGGGCGTTTATATTACGTTTGCGAAAATTCCCATTGAAAAGTTGAAAAGATGAATTGACGAACATACGTTTGTTTTAGATAAATTCTCGTCAGGTCTTTACATTTATATGGTAATCAATTCAATAAATTTTTCGGGTTGGTAAAAAAAGTATGGTTTTCAGAGGAGGGGGAACGGGGGGAATCAGGGTCAAAATCTGATCAGCGTTAGGGAGGACTGGTAGTAAACCTAGGTTATAATCTCCTGGCTATTGGAAAAGCAGCTTTTGGCCATGGTACTTGTGGCGCCGCGATGAAATTCTTTTGCGCACACAGGACCGGTCGGCGTAGCCTGGTGGCGGCCGCCTCTGCCTTAGACAACAGACGCTGGCCAAGGGCTTTTGAATAGCTTGAGGTTACCTTGTAGATCACTCAGAAGGCCTCGTTGGAATCCACGCGGTGGTCTGACTCTACCAGGTGTGCTAAAATGGAACTTTTTATATCCGTTAGTTAGCCCCTTTCTGACCATGTTGGAATGCGTTCTCGCACTCTTTTGGACAAACGCCGGCTCGTTCGACCAATATATCCTACCCCACAGGAGTAAGTAAATGAATATATGCACATAGTTAATTTCCCTTAGTACCATATAAATGCAAAGGCCTGACGAGAGTTTATATTATGCCTATAACAGATTCTTGGGGTTTAAAATTCACTTAAAGAACTCTGGTGTCCACTTGAGTGCTTTATTTTTGAGATTAAGAGGAATGAGTGTTCATAATAAATGGATTTAAATAATGCTTTGACTTAATGCACATTTGTTGATGTCAGCAGATAAGACTGTGATAAGTTGTCAGATAAGAGACTGAAGTTATTTCATAAGCAAGCGCTTGAGAGTAGACACACCAAAGTGACCTAGAGCTGTGGGGAGTCCATAAAAACCTAGAGTCATAAGGCACAGTGACGTCATTCGCAAAAGTTAATAAAATCTTTCATGAGTACAGGGCTGAGTACCGAAAAAGTGAAGGCATAGCGCTATGACTATTTGTGGCTTATTCGCCCTCACCAGAAAGCCAATCGCGGCCACAGGTCTGGATAGCCTGAGACGAGTGTTAATTGTTGGAGAGGACAACAACTCCATGGCTCAGTGGTAAAAAATTGGACTTCTAAACACAAAGCGACTTTATAGTACGGATTCAAATTTAAGATTATGCAAACATGGAGTTGCATGTGGTTGAATTATGACGACTAATAAACCCTGACTGTCTACCCTGGCACTTTATTGGTACTCCTTCCTGCAGTTAATCCTGGCTATGACTTGGCTTTCTGTTTGGACTGTGGGCTGAACCATAAGATGCACTGAGACGAGTGCATCACGTATCTTGGTCAATTAACTGCATTTGAATGGTACTAAATATTTATATGCTTTCTTTGCAACAATAAACTTACATTTTGCTTAAGGTAATAAACAGTGCATCGTCTTATAACTAGTAAAAATTACTCCTCACGAAGTAATTTATCCCATAAATCACACTTTTCTCATTAGACCAGAAACCACGAAAGAAGATTAACTGACCTGAAGTTACTAAGTGTGTGTTCAAAGAAGCGTGAGATTTGTCTGAGTTCAAAGAATGTGTAACAGAATTTCGTGTGAGTAAAATCACTGTCAAAGTTAACACAGAAAACCCAGACTTGACTTCTTAAATGCTTCGCTGCTTCAGGCCTTGACAAGGGTTGCCATTTCTGTTTGGGTACATTTATTGTTTAGTCCTCTGCCATTAATGCCGTTCCACTCCACCAGTTTCTCATTGCTTCATTATGTTTTTGACTACGAACTATTCTTCTTTTGCACAATATATTCGTTTTGGCAATCAAAAAAGAATTATTCTGCTAAATACCTGTTGAATATTCTAGAGCTAAAAGTCCTTCTCTCTGTATAACGATCAACCATGATTGCCTTACGACTGCTATACATGTTGCTTATATTATCATTTGTCATACCATCAAAAACATGCCCGAGTTTCAACCTTCTAGGGAGGACTTAGATCAGATTAAAGTTTGATCGCAAATGGTTCGCTGCATAGCAGGCAAAAAATAGTTTGCCGATTTCGCTTTCACGCCGGAACTGTTTCTTATTAAGTAAATTTGATTTGTACGTTCTAAAATTGGGTCTCTACCTTGCTAATATGAAGTGTAGCAGATGCCTGTTACCTCGCCCAAACTTTCCATTATTTTTGCCGCTTTGAGACGGGAAGAACCGCTTATCTTAGTTTTAACGTGGGCTCAAATGTCCTTTTCGTTTATTCCGTAAACTAGCAACCTTTGTCAACATTTAGACGGCTTGCTAATCGAAGTATCAAGAACATCTCCAACTCTCTTCAGGTAATCTTGGTTGCTGTGTAGGCTTTCCGCCCAACCTATCCTGACTACGTGTCATTTCTCCAGCCGTACGTCGGACGATAAATTATTAGCTTAACTGCCTATTGTCTGCACATGCAGCCGTTTTAACAATTTCTGATGTTCTAATGGAGACCTTTTTCTGTCATCTTTACTCTGTGACTTTGGCGTTTAATGCATGCATAAGTTATTATTTTAAACTAGGGTAGTGGTAGATAATGTAAGTCCTCGGTCACCTCTAAGTGAATGATAGAAATGGCAGTTTTACAGCTAGGACATCACCAGGGGCACACAGCAAACTTTGTCAAAGAAGATATAAAATAGGTGAATTTCCACTAAATGTATTCATCTAGGCCTAGATATAGCAACAAAATTAAGTATAATATTTAAAAAATAAAAAAAGAACTAAAAAAAGGAATTGTAATAACAACAGCACAATAAAAAGACATCGTGCATGTCAATATATGAATGTATCAATTAACCCACAGACGGTTATAGTTATGAAATACTTAACCAAACCAGGCCAGGCTATGCGTACGTAACCCATCGTTGCCTAAACTTCGAATACTTATCGCTGTTTATTTCAAAATCATTAATTAAATATCCTGGTCGCTACAAAACATACATTAGAAAGTGCGTAAATTAATTATCGACACGATTATTGGCGTAACTTGTAATAAGAGTGGTGTTATCGACCCACTAGTCCTAGAATTTGAGTGGGCCACAAATTTCGCACAGCTTATATCCGGTCAAGCATCAAAGTCGGCGAATTTTAAGCATACACAGCTTGGAAAAAACAGCGCCCTTAGTTTTCGAAAACATTTATTTGTTCTGTAATTATGAATGAAACTCAGCAAAGCTTGCATTTGAATAGTCGTTTAATCTCCCTTGATGTTACGATTAAGCAAACCATCTTGCTATGCAAGCTTGTTATCAGCGCAATCTTTCAACTTACTAAGTCCAAAAACGAGGCCACCAACTCTGATTCCGGAAGAGAACCCGGCTCCGAACACTCGAGCAGGAATGAAAAGTCTCGCAAATCCTCCTTGAGGGCAGTGATGTCAACAAGCCTTCTTTCGATAGTCTGTTTGCCTGCTTTGAAATCTGCATTTGCTGTAAAAAGCAGACATCAATATAAGAAGGCTAAATTTAGGTAGCCATAGATGCGAAGCTTCCTAAGGGAGTTCTTACGCGTTTTAACAAAATATAAAAATGCAAAAAAGGAAAAAGGGAGAGTAGAAGAAGCCGTCATGAGAAACTACGATGAAATACTTTAGGTTTAATTTTGTGTACATTTAAAACTGGACTGTCCTTACAAAGGTTTGGTAGACGTGCATATTTTAGTTTTACTAAAGACGGTATAACGCTGAGATTTAATGGAATGGCTTAAGTCATATTCCGGTTTTATTAATTTCAATTCGATGTCGTGAATCTGGAGAATTTAAAGCAGTGTAGGGGCTATAATCGACTGATGTTCGTGTTGAGCATCAGAATCTTTCCATAACTTTGTCACAAAAATATGAAAAAGATACCCGAGAACAATGCAATGGGATTCCAATGTCCATGATATATACAGGGGTCGCCGTTAACCACGTGATTTTCTTTAATTTGTATGAGTTTTATCATTACTCCAATACCAGTGTGAATGTATTTAGGAAAACATAGAAATAATAACGAACGGCATAAGGCCTATTTAGTACTTAAAATAACTATAGAAATTACTAAGTGTTCGCTAAGGAATATAATATTTTTTCGAAAATGCCGTGGTTCTAGAGGCGTAAAAAAGAGCTTTAAGTAGAACGATTAATTTAGATATAGTGTTAAGTTGAAAACTTGAAGTAACCACTTTCTATATAATGAAATAATTTATCTTTAGTCATAATATTCTGTAAAGTCTGTTCTTACCGGTTACGTATTTATTGAATTTCATCGAAAAAAGTGTGTCATCAAATTGCTTGTTTTTACTATCTTCACTGATTAATTCACAATTTGCGCATCTTTTCGACATTTACATCAAAACCGTTTAAATAAGGTATATATAAAGAGTATTTACCGAAAAAAAGTGTTTTTGGATATCAGTTCTTAGAATAATGATCATGTTGCTTCTTTGTAGAAATGCCTCGAAACAGCAAACCTCATTGTCAAGAGTAAATCATGCTAGCAGTATAACTCTGCAAACAATATTCCTTAGATTAATAAAAACCTTTCCATAAAAGGTTACCTCTTAGAAACTGCTTTGATTAGATATTCGACTGACGAACTTCTGTGTATATTAAATTCATTCAACGTAATGTCACAATTAAATTTGAGAATTTGGAGTATTTCTTTAAGTTTTCTGAAGTTAAACGATTCAATTTGACTGGAAATCAAAGAACTTTCTTTTCTCTTTATAATGGTTTACCTTCCGCATGAGTTGATTTATTCCACTTTCAGGTATATACTAGCTAATTAAAAAAAAACTGGCCATATACATTGCCATTTTTTGAAGTATTTATTATTCTTTCGTCTGTTCCGTTTCTGAATAAAGTAAAATGGATTTTAAAGTACACAAGAAACTATTTTTATTCACGATTTACATTGAATAAAGCATTATTTGTGTTAAATCTACGAAAACATGTTAGACATTTGGTTTTTATTGAAGGGCATTTGATGTTCATTGCTGCATTTGAACAAAAACTCTTCGGTTTATGCATTTTTTGCAAAGAAACTTCGCCAGATAGCTAAACATAATTTCTTAAACACATATGTTCAATGCTACTGCAAACGAATTCGGTTCCTTTAACTTGGCTTCATTTCAATCTGAACAATTTTTATAAACATTTACAGTTCTGGAAGGGATATCTTCTGTACCTATTGAATTTATTTTGGAGTTCCTTCTTAGTATTATCAACTTTAACGTGCGTTTTGGTTCGCTCTTTCGTAATAGCATACGAAATTATGTTTATATGAGCCTACTCCTAATTTCCCCAAAACTAATGGTTATTTCTCGTTATGAACCTAATTAAAATGACGACTTATCTAAGAAAAAGGCTTTTGCAGAATTCAATAAACTGAATGAATCACAATAGTGTTTTCAAATATATGCCAAAGTGTCTAGGCAAATTTCATGAGTAGCGCTGCATGGTCTTCGGCGGTTACTGTACAACTTTATCTGATTTTTCGTCGGCACCACTGGGGCATCCTGTCCATGGGAATACATTTGAGCTCCCAAATAATATAGAAACCGATAAGGTTTGCATGTACAACCCAAACAGATTTCTCCAATTATTTACGTGAAAACAGTAATTTCATCAAGGTTTCTGTAGTACTGAATAATATTACCATAACTACGGCTTGAATTCTGAAGCTCTTTAAATGAAAGAATGTTCGCTTACGGACGGGCGAACCGCAGCTTTGAAGTATATAAACGCCACACACACTTTTTGAAAAAAATGCAGCTAATTCCTTAGCTTAAATCTGGAACGAGGCACAAACTGGAACACATGCACTCGTTGCCTCAGATTAAGACGATTAAGCATTGTACCAACAGCAGCGTGGTTGGGGTAGTTTCTACGTGTCCGCTACTCCACCACTGGAGCGGTGAATTAATGTTATTGTGGACGCCAATCAAATAAGTGCATACTCCTTACACCCTGCCTAAGATTCCGTAGGTCCGTCTCATTTGATTTTGTTGGTATTACCTCGCTGCCGACATAATGTCAGTATACAGAGAGTTTCACTGGAAGCAATTTTCTAGCAGCAATCGATCGTCTGTCAGAGTTAAATTGCGCAGTTACTATGAGCATATATTGTACAGTGGACAAGTAAAGTCCCCACTCCTGTGATTTTGCAAGTAAGCGGAAATTTCAGAATCGTCTGTCTGTCTGGCGTATTCCTCCCCTTTTCTTCCTCCCTGGATCATTTTAGTCATAATTTAGACATATTCTTTGAGTATTCTTACTGATGTCAATGCCACGCCCTTGTCAACATTCTGAAGGAGGCGACTTCAGGCTCTTTAGAGGGGAATGAAGAGGACCACAAAAGAAGACATATACTTAGACCTTCCAGAAACTTTCTAGAACCGTCTATGAAAGGACAGACCAGAGTGTTGGTAAACTATCACGTTAACACCAACTGAAAGAACGCAGGTTTGCTTGATGAATTTTACACTGAACTTCTAATTGAGAAAACCTCTACGACAAATGACTATTGCGATTGATGCATCACTCTACTGGTAAACCGGTTAACTTTCGTTTAAACCGAAAACGGAACTTTTTGGATCGTTTGTCCGACCCTACTCACTTTGAAGCAACTGCGGTTAAATAAATTCCGAAATGCGTAAAGGATGAAGTTCAAGATGGAGTACTACTAGACATAAACGAATGTTAATAAAAGTATCAGGGCTTACTTATAAATTATTAAAGTGAATTTGGCACTGTTTTGTTCACCAGAAATGTTTATTTAGATGCCTTTTAATCATTGATTATTTGAATATACCTCTTCTCAGTCAACTCTTTATAATTGGTACACAATTAACACCTGATGAGCATGAACTTTTCCCAGTCATTTTTGAGGGTCTTTTGAACTCCAATATTGTTTTTTAGGTAAAAAAAACACGTGTATCCGCCGATTTCATCCAAAACTCTTTGGCAACTGGTAAAGCTCAAAACAGAAACACACAATCTTTTCGACTATAAAACGCATAAAAACCTTAAGTCGTAACCATTTTTAGCAAAAGAAATAATATTTTTATGTGTTCTATAAAATATATTGAAGTTTATGAGGACGTCAAAAACAAATTGGGTAATTTTTTCTGATAAAGTAGTCATTAGCATCGAGTGTGGTTGCCCGGAACCCAACACAATAAAAATCTGGCATCCTAGAGCAAAAAAAATCATTGTGAGATTATGCTGTGCAGAAGCAATATGCAATGCCATCTGGATAATGCTTTCTCATCAAAATACGTTTCGGTTAACATTTTATGAAAAAGTCCAGCTAATAAACGTGTTAACTGAGAAGAAGAAGAAGAAGAAGAAGAAGAAGAAGAAGACTTGATCGCTGCGACAATATGTTTATTCGAATAAACATATTGTCCCAGCGATCGAGTCTTCCTCTTCTTAATTGCTTCCTGGGACAAGGATCTTCGCTTGTATTGGCAAACGTGTTAATATTTCACCCTGGCAACACAGCGACGCCTGATTTGTCCAAAATTTATTTTATGAAGCAAAGCATTCAGTTCAGTTAATAGTTGTATGACGTGATGCCCACGCATGGCTAAAAATTAACCAATAAAATAGCTGCTTTTCTTGGGTTAGAGTGGGTGAGAACATGGCTGTCACCTAATTCCGATAATAATTGCAGGCGATTAATTGAAACACCTTGACAGTAAATACAACCCTGACATGCTCGGGCAGACTTTCACTCACTTTTTTCTGGGTAAATATGGGATCTTTTTGCTAAAAAGAACTGCGAGAATTTCGGTTAGGCGAGGAGCCTCGCAAAATATATACGTGAATCAATGATTCGATGGCATTGATAAGTGGGCTAGAAATAGTATAGCCGTGTTACTACGAGAGTATGTCAATCCCACTTGATTAAATCAGCTCGAGTTGAAACGCGGTAGGTGTCTACTACGAGTCAAAGTGATCACATACGACGTGTACGGCAACGTACGAGCCAGGCAACGGTTGCCTAAAGTTCTCATTCTATTTCTTCGAACAGAGCCAGCCCATACACCTTGGGCTGTTCCTCTTTGTTCACAATAGTGTCTGCGTAAAATTTATTGGTTGGTGCCTTCTTTGATCACGTGGAAGTTCGATCTGAACGAATTCGTGTGGAGAAGAAGTTTAGAAGGTGAGACTGATAACCATTTCCCATAATGCGTCTTGAAATTGATGTTCCATTTTCTTTTAAGCAGTTTGCACTTCACCCAACCCCATATACTATCGTATTGCATGTAAATATTCCGTTAACATGTCCAGAATCCGTTCCTCACATTTGCGTGCACTTAATACACTGACACATCCATTCACAACCTGTGAATTCATATACTTGTACACTTCCATGGAAACTGTCCCTTAGTACGCTGCCTGGAATGATAAATAATTTTTTTAAACTGAATATGAATATGAAAAAAACTTTTATAATTAGTTATAACGAGCTGTCTGTGGAAAAAGGTCATCGCTATTCTGCTAAATGCCTAACTACTTGCCCAGAAGTCCAACGAGACTCTGAAATATTAGCTCTTTTACCAAGTAAACCAAAAACAAACGGACACGAATTATTACTTTATTTTAACGAAGAATGACTGATTCGGGCCACTCACAAACTTCAGTCCGCGATTGCTCTGACCTATCAAGCCCGACAGGCAAATGCTGTCTATGACGTTTGTCAGTTTTGCGGTTAACCGGCGAAACGCCATATTACGCCAGGGTTTGTCCCAAAACAGTCCACTAAACATTCAATTACAGTCTTCAGGATCGTAGGCTTAAATAATGTCTCTCCGGTGCGGGGACCAGAGAAGAACCTACGCAAAGGGGCTTTCATCATTCCTGTCCTCGGGGAATACGAAGGAGGGAGTGGCAAAACAAGAGATTTACAACGTTGTCAGCCCATTAGCAACGCCGAATTACCCCCCTCCTAAGAGACAACCAGTAGGGTCTGACCCTTAAAAGTCATGTCCTATCCACCTACTTCCATTTCATGCACCAAATAATTTCCGCAATTATTTCCTTGATTATTATCTGGAGGTCATATAC
>JAYGXS010000001.1:38350736-38407085 GCA_036362985.1 Ligula intestinalis | reverse complement strand
CCCCTCGTTGCTGTATCATGCAGTAGCAGAAACATCGGCGAAACACGTGTCTGGGCTTTTAGCTAGTATCTATGCGGAAGTATGGTGCAACATCATTGTCATATATATAAATATGAAGACTCATCATGAAATCAAATGGTCAGGAGATAGGCAGAAATTGATTTTGCTGGCAAAATTCTGATGTCTAGCAATAGTTCCGCACTTATGCGGTTCATTTAAGTGTCAAATGCCTTTCTTGTCAGATTTGTACACATTTACTGTAACAAGATGCGTTCCAAGCTGGCACCTGCGTTCTAGAGCTCCAATATTGCCGGAGAAGACTCCTACGCAGAATCGTTACGTGATTTTTAGGTTCTATTCACTGTTCCTTCAGTGTGTAGCACTTAGACCAGAAGATAAGGGAAAACCGCTAAAGATTTTTGCCCACACACTGTCAACCTGATCACCCTTTGTCTGCAAAATCCAGTCCACATGATGGTGTGTTAAGACGCCCGCACAGAAACGTTAGATGGGGACTTAAGATCATGCCAGTTAATATTGCAATCCAATTTCTAGGCGCTTTCATATAAAAAGGACCTCGGAACTTGCAAAAAAGAGGTAAGGTTGAATTTTCTTCTTAGATACAACCGAATTCACTCACATACCATTACAATTCGATAAACGTGACATATAAGGTTGCCAGCTAACGGGGCAACTTAATCCCACTAGGGACTGCATAGTGATGTCCCTCCCTGTTAAGTATTCAACGACCATTCTCCTTCATTCTAGGATAGTCCGTGTAGAATTAGGAAGTTAATCAAGCTGTTAAGTTGTATTGACGACTACTTCCTCCCATAAGTTCGGTCAACTTCACCTCGCCTTACTAGGTAAATCCGGTAACTGCAGGAAGTGAGAACGTTAAATTTGTCACCGTGATGCACATGTTCATGTGTATTCCCTTTGGATTCATGTCGTGCCGCAGATCTAAAACAAATAACTTACAAAGGTAAAATTATTATTTTTTGTTTGTGCACCTGACCGGCGAGGCGCGAGTTCGAAACTCGAGTGCAGCATCAATTTCAGCTGCTACACTAGATTTGGATGCCCGTAGCTGATGAGGGCCAATAGCCCGAAATAACTATCCTACGGTATTGCCTATGTCTATGCCGGAATACTACTATAAAAGGTAAAATTATCATGAGTTTCTGGGTTAAGCGCCCTGGTCATGGTATGAGGGTCTGAAGAGAATATGAAGAACCCTTAAACAACCACGGGTACTATGGGAATCACCACCTTGCCTCGTCAGTAGCGGAAGCAAGCTTAAAATAATCCATATCTTCTTACCGCTCGTCGACTCTTCAGTCAATCTATAGGGCTTTGGAAACTGAGTTGCCACAGCCGAAGACAAGAAGCCCATCCGTTTGCCCATGAGGGATTCTGATATGTCCGACGGGTCTACGGACGGTACGAATGCGGAGTTGCGTTTGGTCGAGGCGGTCGGCCACAGCGAGTTGCGCGCGGACGGGCTAATTTGGGGGGAGGTGAGGATAGACGTGTCAGGTTAGCAGCTAAAGCTATCTGTGCACTCACGGAATTTTAAAGGAGCATGCCCGGCAAAGTAAAAGAACAAAAGGCAAAAGGTAAGTTGGTCACCCATGTAAAATGCTCCTAGCTTTAGGCTTCCATCTCACGAGAGCAGTGGCATAAGTATAAGTTTTAGTTGATTATTTAGATTTTAGTTTAAGTTAAGTCTGGTTTTCAGTTAAGTTTGTTTTCTTTAGCCTACGTTAGTTTATTTATTTTAACTTTGTATGTAGTAGTTCTTAAAGTATAGTTATCTAAAGTTGGCCTTTTCCAACCTAATTATAATAATAAAATAAACAATACATAAAAAAGTAAACTAAACTAGAACTAATTAATCTTAAAGTTACCCTATGACAAGGGAGTAGGGGTACCTCACGTGAGCGACAAGCTTAACTTTTACCCAAAAAGATTTAAATGCAGTACTCTTGAGTATGTTGAAGCTACTTTTCGGCTTGCCTGACGATAGAACACACAAGAAAATGAACGGGGCTTTTTTGTCATGCGATTTGGACAGTTGTAAAACAATAGCACATAAGTTGCAGTCACTGCTGAAACATCCTTGCAAGAAGCAAAGTCAATATTAATCATCTGTGTCTATTGTACATTCACCTGTTACCTAGAATAATCTTTGGTATTGGCCAAATAAGCTAAGAGAAAGAAGATAATCTAGCATTTACTCAGCATTGGAATTTTATCCTCTTTTCTTAGATTCCGTTCATGACTAGGGATCTACTTAAAGAAAAGACACCGCAAAACTTCTTTAAGTTATATGTTCCTCATCATCTATGTGCTGACCTACACCACCAGGTGCATTTTAAACGATCCTGGACAGTAAATGCATCTGTCACCAAAATTTGATCAACAAAATATATACTGTCTGCGGAGTGGAAGGGCAGATAACCGTTGATTTCTAATCGTGCCACAAAATAATAATGACATTTTGATGCGCCTAAAATCGCCTTCAAATTTGCATCCCGAGGGGCCAGAGATCGATAATATATCGATAACCACGTGTAGTGTGACGAACTGGTTTGTTAACATCATCCGAAGACGTATTAGAAAACTCGTTAGAATTCTGTCTATTGTGTTTCTTGCCTCACTAGGAAACTAGTTAAGTATATAAGCATAGTTTTCTAAAAATAAAATTTACACATATTCATAGTGTCGCCAAGATCAAGCCGGTTTTGTGCCATGATGGAGCAGGTTTTTCTGATATCAGCCATTTTCAAAGATTTTCCTCTTTAAATACCACTATTTAATACTACATTTCCTTACAACCTTAAGAAAACAGACGAGCCAGTATCTATTTCCTGTGATTGTGTGATACAAATTAAACGATTCGTCTTGTCTATGAACCACCTGAAGTAATACAACTCGCTTCGACAAACACTCAATCCAGTATACCGTCATGTTTGCCTGTACAGTAGCATATTCTATGAGGAAAAAACAAACACCACAAGGACTTTTTTATGCTCATAGTGGAAATAAATAGTACAATTAACTCACAGTCGTGGCTTGTTGGTGGGACGTGGCTTATTTTTGACCATCACTGTTCGGACGGAACAAAGCAGAGCGCAGAGAAGAGCTCGACGGAACGTATTTCCGTGGACTGTCTTCAGGTAGCCCAGCAAATGCCGAACTTCAGTAAAGAGTCCGATGTTCTCCTGAGTGGCGAGTTCCTTTCGGCATCGGACCAAGCGACGAAGCAGCGGACCCATCATATTGGAAATTATCACTCCCTCCGCGCCCCGTGTTCCCTCGCCAGAGTATGATTGACCGAAGTTGTTTTGGTAGTTCGGGGTATCGTCTAAAGTGAGATTCCTTTTATCAGTCATGGTGGCAAATTATTCCTTCCTGTCCGAAGGTGAAACGATTTATGCTCACCACACAGAACAAAAGTTTGCCAACCAAATTAAGGCAGTGAGTTATTGGTTTTAATGGTAATTTAAATCAGGCGTTTTATATTAGGATCACATTTTGTCCAACGAGGGTGATAATGCATTAATTGAATTTAGTTTCATGGTTTTATTGAAAATATATGAAGTTGGAATTATGATCTTTTAAAGATCAGTCAAAACATCAACTTGGCGCTGTTTCAACTTCTGTTTGCCAGCTTTTACCTCCTTGCCTGTACAAGTAAACCAAATGCAGTCTAGTTTTGGCACCACGACACGTTAACGACGGACATGTCAGCCAAAAATGGATTCCCAAGTCAAGAATGAGACTGCATTCTTGTACGGGAAACATAGAAGCAATCAAAATGGTACACATTTATCAGCTTCCTTGATATCTACCAACGAGTGTATGGTAAGAAATGTAGTCTGCATTATAGCGCGATCCTTGTAGTGTTGTTTCCTCGTTATGGGTCCCTTAAGAACACATTTGGATCAAGATCTAACCAAAGATGAGCAATTGTCATGTGTTCTGTGACACACAAAAAATGATGCATTTTATTGAGTCTGTTGTGTGTCGAGCTACGAAAGTCACCAGAAAACCAATCGGGTTGGTTTTATGAAAAATGGTCAAATTGATAGTAAGGAAATAAATTAAATGGGTCGTCCAACTGAAAAGAATCAGAAACTCAAGTTTTGAGAATTCCAAAGTGGGATCATCCAAAACAGTTTCATTCTTTTTTCTTAATTCGAACATACTTGGCAAGTCTGTATGAAACTCCAGCCAGGGATCGAGGAAACGTCCTGTGAGCAGAGCTCTGCAACATTAAAGTCATCGTAGGATTCTGAACTGATGATTCCCATCGATACACAAACGTCCTCAGAGGTCATCAGATTTACAAAAAGAGGGCCAAAATATCAAAACTTTTTCCCATAAACGATGAAGGTGTAGCTGCAGCTGCTATCATATAAGAGTAGCAATGATAAAGAAAGGAACAACTAATTCTGGTTAACATATAGCCGTCCATCCCCTCTTTTAGTCAATGATTGAACACTTCATGCCCAACCAAATCTAACATGGGTTCATTTTGTGACAGTTTTATTCGAAAATATTCAGTTTGTTTGGTAGATTACGACACGTTAGTCCAAAATGGTTATTCCGATCCCCCATTTTTGTTGCTATTGCTTAGTGCTTGTTGATTGCTCGTCATCATGCCACCATCATTTCACTTCTCATCAGTACATGCTAAAATGAACGCCATAAGAGGTTTTGGCTTGGAATGTGTTTAAACTGCATAGGAGGGCACATCCAAAGAACTTCAATGTAGGGACCCCTAGGTCACTGCGGATGGATTGGTGAATCTTGACGGGCATCGTCATCAGCCTGTCAGCCTCTGCCCACCATGATGAAATTTTGAAATCACTTGATAATCGAAGAGGAAAACCGTTTTGATTGCACAGATGGCGAAACACTTTTGATTTTGGATATGGTGTAGCCTAAAAAGGTACTGTCCCAGCGACTGCATATTCTTCTTCTCCTCTAAAATATTTCACACTGTTTACGTTTGCTCTTTACTTCCCGCAGGCGGTCATGACGTATTGTGATGAAGCACGTGACCTATCTTAGAAGAACTGTAGCAATCGCGTCAGTTGGGGTATTCAGAGCTTCACTACGATATACTCAGAGCCTGACTGTGGCAATTTGGCCATGAAGTTCTCATTGGTGAAAGTAATCTAGGGCTCGTCGTTCATTTCTATCTGTGTGCTTGAATCAGATTCAAATGTCTGATAGCCCCTTTTGCAAGGAATGTTCCTCTCTGGTGTTGGCTGCTATGAGGGCTTGGGACAATTTCATAATTAAAGTTTTGTGGTCTTACTAAACATATTTCACCCGTAACATTCCGCTTTTTACAATCTGCTTGAGGTTGTCGGGCTTGAAGCATTATTTCCATTTCTGTATTTTTACTCGCGAGACAGATGACTTGGAAAATTATACTGCTTCCCAATTCATGTGTCTGGGTTGCGGTGCGTGGGAGGTCATGTTCAAGAGAACATCACCAGAATTCACTTTATTGATAATATCAAGAGTTTGACAAAAAAGCGTAGAACCTATCTTTATGGGTAGTCATTGGGGAGTACTGAAAAATATAAATTATTCACAGGCATTGCAAGGACACGTTGAACGTCAACAGATTCAATGCCACCAAAAGGTGCAAAATTATTTAGCGGCAGAAAAAATTTTTCTGGATGCATAAAAATGGCGTGCTTATAATTCCATCTTATAATTTAAAGCATTGTTTCCTAGATAAAAGTTAAAGGTAAGCGTATTCAGCGGGATTCTTTTGTGAAAACAAGTTAAAGAACGGCTTTTCAACTGCTACCCGTCTTTGCATGAGATGGATTACGAAGGAAGTGCATAATAATTTGAATTTGCACAGAATCAGTAATCTAAAATAAGGTTAACAATGGCTTTGATGCTATGCATTGATTCGGTGCAACTACAAATTGTTGTGGACTTTATTCGTTATCTTCATCATGCAAAGACAGATAGGAGTTAAAATACTGTCTCGACATTAGTTTGTACAAATGAATTCTGCTGTATATACTTGTTTTAATATCTGATAATATTCTTCACCTTTCCCTGACAAAGACCACCATCTTAGCGTGTGATTGCACAAATATTCTTGTTTCTGTGTTGTCACTGACGGGAAAATCAAACAGACACCCTTTTGCTTTAGCTAACGGTGCCTCAAAAATTTAAAAGCTTCAAAAATTAAAGAAGAAATATCGTTTTGACCGCTTTGGATTCCCTAGTTAATTAAATACTATTTACTGAGAGATATTCGATTTAAGCGGCATTAAATGAGTACTTTTAACTATCATACGTTTGCCGTTTGTGCTCTTTAATTGCACAGACAATTTTTATGCACTTCTAAAAATTAAGTTTAATCGCTTGACAAGATCTTTGCCTTCTTGACAGCTCTCTGTTTCTAAAAGCAATTGTTCTTTCTAAGCCCCCTTATATTATTCGAAATATTTCTCTTGTCTAAATATTTCACTGAAAGTCCTTCATTTATAGTTCACAATTTTAGTTAATAAATTTGGATTTGTTTTCGAGTAATTACAATTTTTTGTAAATTTGGCATACATTAACTAGCATACGAACTATACAGCTGTGTTGCTATTTGAATTGTCATTTCTCAATTTTAATGCATCCTACAACTGCGGGCATTTTTAATCTATAAGGGATTTATTTTTGTGGACATAAGTTACTGTTAAACAGATACAATAAAGGATATTTATGTAGATTTTTTCAATGAACTACGCGTGAATTTAGTGGGAAATTGAAAATTTATAGCAAATAGTCATACAACTAAGGCCATCACTTTTACTGAGTATGGCTGTGGCAGGCGGCCGCACGGAAACACATTCAAAAGCTGACATTTTATTGAGACTGAAATATCGTGGGATGATGCTGCATTATACTCAATATTACAACGGCACCTAGGAATCCGTTTTAAATATAAACTCACTTTACACTTTCAGTCAGTATTCACTAAGATACATCACCTATCGCCCATGTGAACGATGCTATTCTGAATATTTTGGTTCTGTTTCTCTTTTGGTTTCCGACCTAGAACCCCTGAGAGGGGTCATAATGTGGGAGAGACAATACCGACAAAGATCACAAATACTGCATTGACCATTGCTGACTTCCTTTCCTCGTCAGTCTAGTGTGGAACTAAGGTGTCATCAGTGGACGACCACGACTAAACTTAACATGGTTATTTTGGGCTTCCTAGATTTCATCAGTCTTCCTGTAAATGTATCTGTTCAACCTGAAGCTAGGCACCAAGAGACCGCCAATCATCTGCTGCTGGTAGGTAGACAACTAAGAGTATGATGAAAAGGAGAATCGTAATGGAAAAAAGGGAAAGCAAGCCCCGGCGACTTCAAAAGCCTTCTATTAGCCTAAAATATATAGCAATGAGAAGGTGTTTTGTGTCGAGTTTGACTGGGATCTACAGTTGTGCAGTCTCGAACTATTTACTTACAGTCAGCGAAATTGTCTACTGCGCATTTCTACAGAGGCTGCAGTTCCCGTCTTCGGCCAGTTTGTTCGCCGTCCGCGTTCTGAGAGATTCATGCAGTCAAAATGTATGCCTATCGACTAATAGGTAAGAGAGTTGGTTACTTACCGTAAGTAAACATACGGAAGTAAGCACTTCGTTGACACGCAATTGCCCTCCCCTCCGGAAGTAGAAGCGAAACCATTGCGAATGTTAACTGGCAATTCTTATTCTCCGCATTGCTAAAACACTGAGGTCATGTCAGTGTAAATATTTTTTTCACGTCAGCCAAAGATCTGCTCTTACTTAACTCTACCTTGTTTTGCAAAGGCATTCCGAAGTGTAGTGTTCGCTGCATTCATTACCTCTGTATATTTTGCATACTAGCTATATGCTGGATTCGAGAGTGTCTGTCCACAACATCAGGCCGACAGATATCACAAAAACCCTTTTATTTCTTATAACATAAGTCTACTTGGGCTCCCAGTCCACTTTACCGTTTAATATATTATATAACATTTCGCCTAATTGATTCACCTGCTAGTTCGAGTCAAAGGTGGCATAGCAGAAACGGAGTCAATGCAGGCAAACGGGCTCTACATAAACTCACACCGGGCTGAAAGAATCGCTTGCAGTTCGAAAACACTTCAAAGACTTATTGACCACAAGATCAATTGGGCTGTCTGATATAGGACTTGTGTACCTAGCTCACACCTTATTGTTTGGCAGTGACGGTTTGCAAAGGCTTCTTGCAAACGTCAAGATAGATTAGGGAAGAGTGGTTCGAGCAGCAGCCCTGGCTTCATTCAAATACTTCTTTTGCTGGTCACGCACTTTACGCTAGTATGTCGTGCAGAACAAAGATGCCAGATGAAGGTCCATACCACCGTGCGTTAAAATATTCTTAAATGTGGGCCAAATTACAAACCAGCTGCCCAACACGATTCGTCGTCAACTTACGGCGAAGAGTGTGAATGTAGGAGAATACGCATAAACAATAAGGCGTAGCCTGCGCAAAAGGAGACTGGGTGTGTTCGCAGGACACCAGTAAAAAAAGCTCTCAAAAAGGGCGCTGAAATGACAAAGATACGCCCGTGCAGTGAATGATCAGTGTCATGTAAAATTTGCCGGAATTCTTAAATGCATTTTCGATTAGGAAAAATATACTGAGGTGCAGTTGTAATATTGATCATCATGCGACAATCCTAAAATATTTCAGGCACGCGAGGATGTCCACTTTCGTACTTTTTTTCTTTTGACAGCCTGCGAAAACTCCTCCGGCAAAAAATAACTACTTTAACTGTATGCATTTTCAACTGATATTCGCTGCCCTCATCAATTCAACTATGCCGCTTACGCTCAATGCACAAAATATATATTATTGTACACATTTTGCCTATAATTTCGTATTTCTTCAAGTTTTACTCGGACAAAAGTTATCTTTCCGTTTAAAAAAAAGTGGCTAATGATGAGATTTTTGAAGAGCGTGCAATGTCTACTCAAAAAGCAGCACTTTTATCCGTTTAATATGGTCGTTCATATAGCGTATGATACAGTTAGTATTCATTGCAAATTTGTATGTTAACTACATCGTATATTTTTAATGGTTTAGGGTAATGTAAAGTTTCCCGTATTTATAAAATACACAGCTTGTAAACTGAAAACCCCAAACACAAACGCTACGCCAGGTCAGGATCAAACGCATTCGGCAATTGGAAAATTTAAGACCAAAAAGATTACTCTTGCTTACCTTTTCTATTAAATATATTTAAATCTATAAGGTTATCTTAAATTATCATAACATATGAATAATTTTTAATCAGCCGTAGGCATCTGTAGGCAATGAAAAGGCATGCTTTCAAGACCCGGCATCTTGGCATGTTCAACATATTTTTGCATTAGAATGCACGGTAATTTATAGTACAAACACTAAAATTATGCTTCCTGCTTGGGAAAGCCTTTCAGACTTTTGGTTTGCATTGCACTAGATCAGTCATTTACTATTCGCTGTGTCCCTATTGTACGTTAATGGGGCATGTTTGGCAATATTTAGGCAAAAAATATACAAAGCTTAGCTAAAAGTGTGAGATTGAGAGGCAATTATCCAACACAAAAATTTACGAAGAAAAATATAAAATTCAACACAGTACACGATCAGAAAAGCTGTGCTGGCCCTGTAAACTCTAAAATTTTTAAAAAAAACTATCCATTTTGAACTGTCAAAGCGTTTTTTTCGGTGCAGAAAGCACTATTAGGCTGAAATTAAATAACAGTGTTTAAGTCCGCTAAGTCAGCTGGCTGTTTGAGCCATAAAAGTATGGCATTATCTTGCCTGGGGAAGGACATTGTATCGTATAACGGTGTTTTCCTCAAATCAGCCACAGTGATTAATGGAAGGTTTTGGTTATCAGCACAGACGCTATGCCGCTATATTCCATGACCCTTAAACTAGACGTCTTGCTTATTTTATATCATACTAATATAGAATGGCCAAAACTGCTATCCTCGTGATTACAGTACTGTTCTTGAAAGAAAATCAGAAAAAAGATCGCTTGGGTCGTTAATTTTGAACTACTTTTCCTCAAGACAGGAACCCTAATGCAGTTAAAGTGTATGCGGATCAAAGAAATGCGAAAAATATCATACCATGCAGTTTGTCAGCTATGATTTAACAGCAATCGAAAAAAACATGTTATCATTCCCTTCACTTATAAACGCAGTTCGTCGAGCAAAATTATGTTATAGAAAACCTATTTGTCTGTCACGCTATTTGCGCAAGGAGTCAACACATGGCAGCTATTTGTAGGAGCTGGATATATTTTTGGATTTCGTTTGACTAAACTCCCAAAATAAAAGAAGTCTAAAACAACCCCTTTTTGGTTTTCTCAAAAAAAGACCCCCCACCCCATTTTTACATAAAACCTACAGTTGCATTGGAGTGTAATGATTCGGTCTGACTCGTTACATACTCATCAGTTCCAGAGCAAGGCCACTGATCGGATCGGACAATTGCTGGGGTGTGAAATGGCAATAAAAAGTAAATTCAACGGCACTCTGGGCACTTTCCTCGCTATAAATAGTCTGACGCGCTTGAAGCTATCACTGTGTGCTAAAATCTGTGATTTGAAAGGTTGCCTACTGATGAGATAACTAAGGACGCGTGGTCAGCGCATTGTGTGTCTGTGCGGAGTCGCCGACTAGTGGGCGCAGGGACAGGCCGCAATGGCTCCCTTTTAATAGGAGCTCTTCGGTACTCTCATGGTGTAAGATCCGAGCCAGGGGATGACAACACGCTAAGGGGCCACATATATGTGCCTGCGATGTTCTTGACCAGGTCGTGACACCGAGTACTGATGGGCAGGAGAGAGTGCGGTAGATGCAGCGCAATTCTAGTACTACTATAGTCACTCGCATATCATCGTCTCTACGTCAGTGTGCTGTAAGTCAGACGATGGCTTTCTTGTTAGACAACGACCGGACTGTTTCTCGCATACTGAAGTATGCTGTAACGGTAGCCAAGTCCGTAATGTCACCACTCATGTACGTCTTGCGTGAGTCCCCTAAGGAAGAGCATGGCAAAAAAGGGCAAAAGCAGAAGTCTTTAATGTAACTTATAAAAAATATTTAGGGAAATAAACGAGTTTAACCTATGCTCATCGATCCAATCAGTGTCCATCCTGGCTTGCCCACCGGCACGATTGGCTGGTCTCTCGACGGCCGACTATAGCTTAAATTTTGAATAATCGATCGATTGACTACCAGTATTCGTTCGCTGCCTGTAGACCCATCGATAGCTTGCCGTGAGCGCGCTCGCTGCTGGCTCCTCCTAACAGCATCTTCGGTTGTTCAATGTATTTTAATGTTTTGGCTCCCTAAGTTTCTGTTTTGCATGCTTAGTATGAAATTGTAGCCTTCGTGCCATCTCTTTTAGGCTCATAAAATTAGCGGTCCGGGTCATTTAATTATGCCACGGCTTCTTAGTCTGGTTATTCTGAATTCGTCTGCAAAATAGGTAAATGCGCATTTAGCGCTTACACACACCGTTTTCCTCTTTTCAAAAATCCATTGACGTTGCCATGTATCTGGAGCTGGCCCAGTACAGGAAAGACAGACCTTCAAGACTCACGAGTTTTGCTACATGGTCTAACCTTTTTGCGTAATATCCTGGCTAAAATTTAGGCAAATAATAATCTAAAAACGAAGTAGGTTGAATGCATTTATAGAGCTTTCGTACCATTGATAATACTGCTGACACAGGCCGAAAGACTTTTCAGATAAATATCAAGTAAATCGCCCTCCTTTCGCATTGTTACTATATTCATGTATGTTTTAGAGAAGCTCCTGAACTGCATAAGGTAGGCAAATGAATTACTACAATAATGTAAACGCATAAATGCACTAGTGAACAATCAACAACAATTTTGATTTTGTCTGAGACAACGACCACTCCCTAAAGGGAACATTATCCCCCTGCCTGCTAGCGTACAACCGACCTTTTACACTAACTTGCCAGATTTCTTTAAAGAAAATTATGATTTGCTATTAAAGGGGGATGAAGGAAGTGGTTGTATAACATTACAGGTTAGCCACCTTGAAAATTATCATATCAAAGCGAAGTGTACCAAATGGAATACATTATTGAAGACAGATTTTTAAAACAGTTTATGGTTTACTGCAGCGCACTTCGATCCAAATGGGAATCGTTAGAAGAAACAAATGCAAATATTGTTGCATTTAAAGCACGGCAACCGCATGTACTGCTTTTGTAGACTTATATGATTACAGATTCTTTTTGGTAAGTACCAAGTATTTGAAGTGATGCTTTTTTGCTTAACCGCATTTTTGTGCAGTTAAAATCAGCTTTTGGCTTCTAACATGATATAAGTTAAACTTAGATTATTGTTTCACACAAAGTAGTATCATTTTGAAGGAAATATAGGCGCGTTGGCCTTGAGTTCAATTATAATCTTATTTTTCAATAGGGGGGAATGGTAAGATCGAAAATAGCATCAGAGATGGTTCGGAAACCAGTGGAACGTATGTAAGCCAGTTTCAAACTGACTTTGTAGAGTCATACCTTGTCGTTCTATTGTCGGATCTAGGCAAAAGCCTGTCAGTGCGTGAAGAAACTCCATCAGTTCAGTTATGGGGCAGGCTGCAACAAGACGAGAGAAGAAACAGTGGAAGAGATGCTCGTCCAGGTGAAACATGCGGAGAAAACAGTGATGGGCGTGTCGTCGGATCATTTGGTGGTATTTTAATGCCCCATCACGTTCACCTCGTGGTCTCACTGTATGGGTTTCAGTGCCTGTGCTGTGGAAGAGTTCTGCGTGTTCACTGCTGCCGTCGCGATGGTGCGAACAGTTGAGAACGCGGAATATTCTGCAAAGAATTAGAAGACTGCGTCAAGCAAATCGACTATTTATACAGCACGAAAATAATTCCATAGTAGGTTTCCCAATGTATTTTTACATTTACCATTACAAGGGCTCACTTAAAGTTGGATAAACCATACAAAGGCCTAAAAGGGTCGTTTATTGATGAATGGCTACAAGTCTCCTTATAAAAATAATAAATATTTGCTCGAAACTGAAAGCAAGGTTGAATAAACAATGAGGGCTAATAACGGACTGCAAAAATCGTAAAAGTAAAATAATAAGTGATGTTTGTAGAATTTAGACACCAGAGGGTTAAGAATTTACAATGCACAACTTTTTCTGCAAGAAGCTTGTTAAGTTTAAAGAGCTTTCCAGCTCCGCTGGCAGGGTGTGGTCCTTTCGACGTGGTTGAAAAAACTCGAGCATTTTAAAATAAGTCCTTAATGTATTATAAGGAGGGTTTGGCCCATTTGTATAATTCATTTGACCCAACTATGAAAAATTCGCAGCTTTGGTGATAGTCGAACCCACACAGCCAACGCTCTACCAGTGAGCTACGAGGCTCACTGTGCGCCACGAATTTAATCACACTTGGGTCGATTTAACCACCCAAATTACTGCCCCTATGGGATCCACTGTTACGGATACAATAGTAGAGAATATGCGAGTCCCAGGAAACAGTTTAGAAGAAGAAGATGCGATCACTGGAACAAGAGTTTTATTTTCCTGACGTTTCGGATTCCCTCGGGAATCCTTAATCATAGGTGATGATAACATAGACATAGTCATGCGCAGATAGGATGGAGACAACCACAGCCTGCACAGTATTTATAGTTCACAGTGGTCATTCGCGTTAGCTGACTGCCAAGGCAGGATTTCCTGAGCAATCACTTAGAATCCACCAACATGACTACTGTACTAACTTAATTATTAGGAGTGTTTGGCAGATTTAAATAATTTTAATAATTATAAAGGTATGTAAGTACTGAGTGCATCGCAATAAACATAGGCTCCCTGAGGTCGACGTGACTATTATTGCTTAAAATAGCAACGCAGGTGTATGCCTATTTGTACAAAAATGGCAAAGGATTTCCTTCCTACATCATTTTAGACTGCGCACGCACAATTATCTCTGCGAATAGCATGAAGATAGACCAACAGAATAATACGAAAGATACATCGCGTTTTTATATTAAACAAAATGGGGAGGGACTCAACGGCTTTGATTCAAATCAAACGCATTAAAGCAAGAGTAAGAATCGGGGAAGAGTTTACTGCTCTAACCACCGTAACTACGAGACCCCAACCGGAAACGGTTTTATTTTTACCCTTTCGTACAGGTGAGCAAATCATATAAATCATGACGTAATAAATCAACAGCTGGAAATATAAATAAAAATAATAAACCTAGCAGTGGACAAACTGAGCAAGTAAAAGTATTATCGTATCAAGCCATCCTAGTTGCATGTAGGTTGCAATAGAGTTCTTCAAAATGAAATTGAACTAGAAAGGAGTCTTAGCATTAGAATTTTCATAAGTAAAAATAGCCATTGAGGGCAGGAAAAGGCAGTGCTACTGTTATCTGCATTAAATTTTGGGTTTACTGGGGCAGTTATGTGCCCGACGATAACACTTGCACCTAGTCTGCCAGCTGAAAATTGCCATATATATCCAACGCAGACGCTTTTGTAGTCTTATAATGGGAACACTATAAATATTCATGACCTGACTAACAGTAGTGAGCACAATAGATAGGCACAGCAGCAGATTGCGAACAAAAGTGCTCTTAATGCAACTTCACTTGCAAGCTCGTGTAAGAGCATAGGGATTTTTGATGATCACGAAAAGTGCACGTGCATTCAAAGAAACTTTGGCTTCTAATCAGAAGATGATAATACCAACATACAGTACATCCCTACTCTTCTCAGATCTATTTAAAATGCGGGAGGCTTTAAACTTGCAGCACAACCCTGAATTACGTAGTTTTCGTTTGGTCACCAACTGATGCATACAGGTTTTCAAGATGAAACGCCAGTGAAATGCACGGATTGTGACCTTAAACGATCGAACTCCAAATCGATTTTTTTACCCTGCATGTTTTACCAGTATGACAAGTTGAAATATACGGTATGGGAAGACCTGCATGCCACTTTCGTGACGAAATTTAACTTGGTATTTAAGCATATACATGGTAACGTTATTTCGATCTTCTAAGTAGATTCAATCCTGCGAATGCCAAACAGTTAAAAAAATCACCCTTTAAGTTAATATTCAATGCTTTTAAATATGACAGAACCAAACTTTTGATGAATATGCATTGGGCTATGAAAGAACTCGAAAAAACTTTTAAAAGAGTATAAAATATATCTATTTCAGAACCGAAAAGTTTGTACAAAATTTTTCAGATGCAAGCAAGACAAAATTCTGGAAGAAGGAACGACTTATGTTTTACAAATTCTGTTTAGGTAGCCTGTGGAGGTTTTTTGCACAAAATGTAGTAGCAAAATGTTTCACCTACATGGCGGATAAGCAAAGTGATCGCATATTTTACCGTGAAGGTAATGTAAAACAGGTTTTATTTAAAGCAAGTCATGCAGGAAAATTCTTTGTAAATTTTACGTTCCGCTTATGCGGCATTAAGAAACGGAACAGCAGAAGAATAAGAGTAAGTTCAAACACGGTCATATATGGCTGCTCTTTTTTTATTCGCAAGCTCATAACATATCCTGGAGGTTATCCACTATGGTGGAAGCTAAGTTCTTTCATTTCAAATCCAATCGTTTATCTCCAGGTAAATTTTTAACTTGTGAAATGTTTCCAATTTAATTTTGACATTAAATTGGAAAAAGTTAATATACAAAGAAATTCTCCGCTGAATATCCAATTAAAGCCCTTTTTTAAAAAAAATATCTTATAAAGAAAGAGTTTGGATTAATCTTCGGAATAACAATATCAGAGTTACCTTGCGAGCGTTTTTTATGCTCGGCTATGTGGTTTTCGGTTTCAAAACATTTTTAAATATGATCCACATGGCCATCTTTAGAAAAAATAATATCCAAAACTTTTTTTCTGTAAATTCTTTTAGCATTTATCTTATTTAAACGGTTTTGATGTAAACGTCGAAGTGAAGCTCGATTGATGGAAGAACACTTGTAGACACTAAAAACGCTGGAAATTCTGCCAGAATTTAAGAAAGATATTAAATAAATAATTATCCATTAATGGTCATAGATATAAAAAATTGATTGAATTAAAGTTCTTTTGTATAAAGAAAGTAATTAACTTAAGTTTTCAACTTAAAAAAATAGTATAATTTATTGCTCTGATTTAAAGCTATTTTTTATGTCCGCGAAACTTAGAGATTATTGGACAAATTTAATTTTTCTTAACAAACGCTTAGCACTTCTTATACGTCTTTTAAGTAATAAATATGCCTAATGCTGTTCATTATTATTTATAACTTTTCGTTAATGAGTTCACGCCGGTAAACGAGTGATTATCAAACTTTTACAAATTAAGGCATTTTTCATGCAAGACTCGCCATGGTGTACCTTATAGACCCTCAGATAGAAGGTGAAAGGATTTAAAGGTGAGGCCATTTCGCCATTAAATTATCAGTTTTGAAACCATATGAATCGACCAAGGACGTTTGTATAACCCCTGTAACATTTGTTTCCCTTTAACAAGCCTAACAATTTGCATGTCATTTAATCACGCAAAGCGCAATGACATGCTTTTTTAAACGTTGTTATGATTTTAAAATTCGCGTTATCGATAAAATTTCGTAGACAGTGCGTACTGAAATGGGATCAGACATAAAAACTGACAACAAGGAGATAAAAGGATAGACAG
This sequence comes from Ligula intestinalis, assembly GCA_036362985.1. Classification (NCBI taxonomy): domain Eukaryota; kingdom Metazoa; phylum Platyhelminthes; class Cestoda; order Diphyllobothriidea; family Diphyllobothriidae; genus Ligula; species Ligula intestinalis. The sequence continues at coordinate 38,390,330 of JAYGXS010000001.1, read as the reverse complement.
CCATCACGTCATTAAGTTATAGACTTCCCTTCCAAAGATGGGTCGATAGTGTATTAAATATAAGGATTCTCAGTAAACAAGCTTTAAGTGCGTTGTGATAATGGTGACGCCCCATATCTCTATATTCATGAATGCTTAAACTTCGTCGCTCTAGAAGCGCCTTTTAATTATGCAAGTTGCCCTCTCCAATCTCAGTTGCGTTTTGCTTGTATAACTACGGCACTAAGAGAAACGGTTTTCAAGAGAGTGAAAAAAACTAATGTGTTATTTTGTTTTAATTTGTCGGGTTTTCGTAATAACCTTTCACTCCACTTATAAAAACACTGCGCCGAAACAGAAAAACAATGGTTGAAACAATTATCATAACACATGCCAGGACACTTTTTTATCAAATGGTCATACCATAAAGCCAGCAATAAAGTATGCGTATGATATGGTGATTCCTTCTATGAACAGAAACATTTACTCTAAATCGAAAGGAGGTGTACTGGCTCCTTGAACTTTTCTCTCGTGTTACTGAGAATGTCTGATCCAAATACTAGAGCGATTGTGAATAAATTGTTCAACGGCCAACATGTACTTCAACCCTCAACCAAATGATCAACTAACGCAATGAATAGTTTAAAACCAACTGGAAAATTAGTGTAGAAGATAAATTGGCAAAAATACGTTTGTTTTCGATAAATTCTCGTCAGACCTGTACATTTATGCCATTATAATCTCAATAAACTACAAAAAAATAGAAAAAAATAGTACGGTTGTCAGGGTAAGTGTGGGAGAGGAAATCGGAATCAAAAGTCTTATAAGCTTTAGGCGGGACTCGTAGCTGAGAAATATGATAAGCCGTGGGTTCGTCAGACTTCTAATCCGGATTTGCCCCCCGCCCCCGCTCCCCACCTACCCTGACAACCACACTATTTTGTCTACCAACCAGCATAGTTTATTTAGTTAATTACGATATAAATAAACACGCCTGACGAGAATTTGTCAAAAAAATGGGAAATTTCGCAAAACTTGAATATTTTCCTTGCAAAAAACGATTCCTTTTCTAAAAACCCATGTCATGCTAAATGATTGCGTAGACTGCACGTTCATATAAAGAACTCTTAATTTTTGACAAAGCTCTATATCTACCAATTAAAGATTTTCACTTGGGAATTACTTCGGGACGTCTGTACTTTCAGCACCATTGACGTATCAACTATGATTTCATAGGCATTATGTTTTATCAGTCTGTCTAGAGGCCGGACTACGAGTACGCTTGCGTTGAAACTCCTTAGACACTACTCTAACTTTTAAAGCTCGCTTTCGAGTACAAACGCTCAACGGTTTAAAAAGTTAACTGCTGCAAGTATATCACCTGGATGTAGTATAGTAGCCCTTAACAGAGACCATCCCCGATCATGTGTGCAACTGGAACTCAAAGACTTATCATAAGATCAAAAGGAGGAATTTTTTGTTGCTTTCTAATATTTTATACATTTAATATTATCTTTAATTTTTTTTAAGCGCAAGCATCTCTCAGCTGTCCACAAAAATACTGAGATTTCATGCATTTTGCAGCGTCCGGCTTAAGGTGAAATGGGACTTGCAAAACTCTTTCAACTTTTTAATGTGTTACCTTAATGGCGTCCACTTCAAAATTTGCAGACAATGGAAAGAGACTTTTGTGTTATATAGAGATGTCTGAATATTTCCCGGCATTTTTCGCCTTTTCACTTATCCTTGCACCTACCAACCTGCATGTTCTGAACATTCCAGAAAGCAAATTTACCTGAGACTACACTTCGTGCGAAAGCAATAGCCTTGTTTCCATTGAACACTCTCACAGGTCTGGTGTGTGCTTAATACGGCAGGGAGGAAGCTAGTAACTTGAATATAGCAGATTGTACACAAAAGCCTCATGAAAAACCTCATAATGGAAAAAATGCTAAACCGTACTATAAATTAAAATATGTTTTGGCAGATTGGCATAATTTACTTGGCACAGTTTTGAAGAACTTGGCAGCCTGGATGGGATTCGAACCCACGACAGCATAACCAGTAATTTTAAATGGTCAACGCTCTGGACAGCAGAGCTGCAAGGCCCTCACCGAACGTCGTGAGTTTAATCGCACCCAGGGACTACCAGGCGCCGGCAGGTTTCTGGCGGATTTGAATAACTTATTTCTGACCCACTAGTTTAAACCTTATTTTGCCTGTAATTATAACGTCAATTGTTCTAATTTTCCTGCCAGTTCATGAGTACTGCTTTCCTTCCAAAAACTTCCAAAAATATCATTTTTTCTCATCAAGAACGTCATTTGAATATAAGTATGCATTAACTGTTCGCTGTGTCTATTAAAAGATTTAGTAAGCGCACGCGGGATTTGCTATTTCGGTTTTTCACTTTTCATCTTAGTGTTGAGAACTTTCTAAAACATTAAAGCTTACACGCATGGAAGAAGTGTGCTATAGCCTTGCTAACATAAATTTCCTGCAGTAATTTACGCACTTGACCAGAATTTCCATGATTAGACAGTAATTGAGGACAGACTCCTGTCTCTTGGCCGCCGCCTGAAGTGACGCCTTCTCATCACGCCTAAAGGGTGCCGCACGACAGCCACAGGTGCTGCCATTAAAACCTCCAGGGTTTTCCACATTTGTCCGCCTCGGTCGCTTCTCCACCGCCAGCTGGCCACTTGACAGTCTCAGCAGGGAAGCACCCAGGAGGCTGGGCGAATCCGAAAGACGGTCCATGCTACGCCGGCTGCGGCCCGGGGGACGCGAGGTGGATGTGCGAAAACGCACCTGCGCGGCGTCTGAGCTGAAGACAAACTTGTCATCCACGTGCTGCTTTCGGTGGCTCAGAAAGGTGGAACGCAGGCGATAGCGAGTCTGCTTCTGCTGCTGCTGCTGTGTACCCGTCGCAGCAGGCGGTGGATGCTGACGTTGCGGTTGGGGTGTTGGCGCAACCTCGTCGTCTGTGCTGTCGTTGTCGCCAGACAGGTCCGCTTCTGCCTCACCTAGCCCGCCCTCTTCCGCGCTGCCCATCGCCTTCCTCTGGCGCTGTCGATGCAGTCCAAAGGGCAACCGTCTGCTGGGTCGATTGGGGCGTTCTAGGATGTCGAGGCGGTCGCTGGAGTTCTCGCCGTCACGATTCAGTTGGGCAGAGGAGCCACGTGAACGTGAATGTGACCGCTTTGGTGTGGGCTGGCCGGCAGCAGGCGTCCAGAGGAAGGTCGGAGAAATCAAAGACTTGCTGCGCGAGTAGGGCCGACTTTTGAGGAATTTGTCAAATTTCACCGGAAGCTGCACAGTACTGTGACGCGAAGCAGACGAGGAGGAGGCCAGAGTGGCAGTATCGTCACCTTTCTTTTCTACCTGATTGGTTGTCGGTAGCTTCCTGAGCTTGTGTCTGCAGAGATCGTGCTTCCAGTTTATAAAACAGAGATCCAGCAGGCAGTAGACGTTCTTCAGCAGGTGCTCGCATATGCGTAGGGAACTGTGTAAGTTGCTTGTCCAGTAAATGCCCGTAAGCAGGGTCGAATAGTTGATGCCGCCATCAGCGTCAATGTAGTTGTTTGAACCGGACACCTCTTCAACCTCGAAATCGAAAAAAAAATTAAAAACAGGAATATGACAAACTGTTTTCAACGCCCAGGGAAAAGACATTTTGGTAGTAAAAGTTCACACATCGTCATGGTTACTGGCGTTCTACAAAAAAGTGTGAATAGTTAAAGGAAGCCGTACCACACGCAAATGAACAGACTGAGTCGTAACTTGTTATTTCTTATTCGTATGTTCTTGAGGATGCAGACTCTCCTGCTCTGACTGCTCATTAAACATGTGGGTGATTGTTCGACCATCGATTCCGATGAAGCCGACCACGTTCTTAGGAGCAGGAAGGGTGAAAGCAGCAGTTTCGCTGACGCGCAGCCGTCTTCCGCACTCTGAACCCTCAAACCGCTAGAAACGGTGACAAGACAGAGTCAAGATGACGTAGGACGCTTTGTTCAATGCAGGCCAAAACACTGTCTAACTTAGTCTTAAGCGACAGTAGACTTTTGCGCTTTTACTTCTGCATTACCTACCCTCACTCACCTTCAGGAGGTGTCAAGACAGACTCAAGGACACCGAGGCTGCTACTGCTATTTTTATGACTACTAACTAGCAGCGTAGCTGAGTTTTAGTAGTAGTGGTACTAGTTCCGAGGCTTATATAAGTCAGAGGTGACGCTGATTAAAAATCCACGCTGGGGCTCATAACCCCTCGATCTTAAAAGGAAGTGTGAATCTGGGTTTATGCTATTCTGAGTGAAGCCCGGAGCGCATCAGGGCTTGCCTTGGTTTCCGCCATCTCAACTCTATCCACCAGGCTGTGTTAGTTTCTAATAGGTTTGACCTACAAATACTAGGATACTGCTGCTAGCAGTAAAGTGTCTATGGTCAAGTTCTAATTCTAGTAAGCATACTTATTAAGACCAGTACGTTATATACTATAATATGACCTGTATGTGTGCTTGTTGTAAGTCGGCACCCAGTATGCATTCCCAATGTGCATTACGCAAAATAAATAGCTTATGGATTGAAGGAAAAGTTGTTCAACAAATAGCTTAAGTTCTATCATGTCCTTATGTGGTAACGTAGTGCCTTTTGCCGTTTACAGGCTAATTGGATATATACTTCAGTATCTAGCTTGTGATAGATACCGCATGTCCACAGGGTACCGTCTTTCCTCTTCTTATACTAGCTAGTAAAAGAAAATAAACGTTCAAACTTCGTCACGGTTACTGACATGCTACGAAAAATAAAGCAGCGGACCGGAGTGAGTTGCAACTTATTATTTCAAATTCGTAGGTTCCTGAGGATCTTCACTCTCTTGCTCTGGCTGTTCCCTAGTAATGTAACAGTAAACTATTACTTGCTATCCTGTCTGCCTTCCTTTTCTAACATACGACTGGAGATACAACCACTGTCGACACAGGAACCTGAGGTGATAAAAATATGGATGAGGATGACTTGTATGATCGCCTACACAGGACTCGAAAGTGGTAACCATCCGCAGTAGATGTGACTTTGCGGCAAATTCCGGAGAAATTCGGCTCAAAATTGAGGTGCCGGTTATTGTTAAGAGGACGATTAGGTAACATTTTTGTGTAGGATTAGCGTTCGGGTTAGATTCAGAGCCATTCTATGAGTTACGGTTTGGCTTGCTGTTAACTGCGCGAGTTCGGTTAAGGGTAGGGCAAGGGTTACGATTGAGGCTACGGTTTAGTGTAATGTTAGGGTTAGTGTTAAGAAATATGTATCATTCCCAACATTTATCGTGAGGCTGATTTTTTTAAGTGGTGGAAATATCCCCAGTTCCCGTGTCCTTTTTCGGTGACTATAGAAGTCATTTTTACCAAAAGGTTATATACAGTAGACACAGAATATAGCTCAAACATTGTACGCCTCTTCGAAGATGGTGGAGACTTTATGAAAACAAAGCGGAAAAACGAAGAAGTAGCACTTACAAACTGAATACTGTTGTAGGCAATATTTGTATCAGAGTAACTTCGGTGAATGAGAGAACGTTGACTGGAAGTAATAATGTCCGGTGAAGCCGGGCCAAAGTCACCATGCTCGATGGAAATTTGACTACAATTGATGCCACTGTCATCTTCATTCAGCGAAATGTCTCTCAGCTCGCGTAGGTCCCGTTTTTCCAGCAGGGAGCTTTGAGATTTGACTTGAGTCAACAGGCCCTCCTCATGGCCATGTAGCTCCAGCAAATCGCAAGCTGACTTTGGATGTGGTGGTTTTGTCTTGTTGCGCATCGAACTACCCTCTGTTGGGCGTGAATAAGTCTCTGACCGCGGCACCGCCAAGAGGCTGCCTCCGGGTATCTCTGTGCAACCACGGTCGTCAGGGTGTAATTTGGACAGGGCGCTTTCCTCGAAAATGTCTGTAGGAGAGGGAAATATTCAGGATTATTTGAGAATGGAAACAACAGCCATCTTCGGATGCATATGGTGATCATAAACTAGTGAAGTCCTGCAAGATTCGCGTTACACGGACTCTTCCAGCATTCATAATGCAGGTTCGGATATAACTCGTTGGAAAATGGCACCTTTAGGTTCGCTAAAACGTTACCAGCGAAAATGGACTAAGGTTTGAAGAAAAGAAAGTCATGGTTTATAAAACCATTTGTTGTAGGTACCTTCAATAAGGACGAACCGTTTCGAGGTGAATCAATGGCAAAACTGGCAATTCCTGTCCCAAAACTTCTACTTCACATTCTTTCAATAAATTTTTACTGAGCATTTTAAGTAACAACTGCTAAATTAAACACCTCGTTTGCGCACTTATGAGCAACGTCATTTTATTTTATCGAAAGTGTTTAGGATATATGGGCACTCATGGGTCGGTTACCGGATTTGCCCGTTCGATTTGGTTTCGAGATTCAAGTATGTTAGGCGCATGGATCCGTTGTAGTGGAGACTATACACGTATATGGTTAAGGACGCGCTAAATGCGCAGTTTAGTAGGACTTTAAAGCTATTAAAGTTAAAATGGCGTCACAAGACATAAATGTATACTTTTTGTAATTTAAAGTGGAAAAGGTGCGTGCTAGCGACCTAGTATGCATCACTTTGGGGAGTTGCGTATGCAAGCGTAAATATGGGATGCATATTTACTAAGGAGTTCAGAAACAAAAGTAGTCAAGGAGGTCAATATTAAACCACTTTTATGAAGACATTGACGTGTTAGTGAGACCACCTTTAGGGAAAGCTACCTACCAAGAAAGCCGACCATTGAGTCTGATGGGTGGCAGACCTAAAATATCTCTAAGCGTTCGATGACCTAATAAAAAATATTCACGCCCTTTCGGCCGGCGTAGTCCGACAAGGATCACCGTGTGATCCACGTGATGGTTGTGCAGGGACAGTGACTTGTGTGTGGATTTGTATAAAGTGATAGTAGCCTTACGCTGCATCTACCGCACTCACCTGCACCGGGTGTCAGGAAAAACGGAGTTGGAATTGGGCGCAGGTTGCAGGCGCGGCGTGAACCTACACCCGCACGTGTCACCACACCCCCCTCCGCCTATTTTCGGCGTTGGCTATGTGAATGCAACCTGAGTAACCTCTGCCGTGCCCTGAGCCAGACCCCGTGTTGGCCCAGTGCGTCTGCCGCGTGGCCCGTATAGGAAGCAGGGTTGAGCTATAACCGGTGAGGTCACAACTGAAAGAATTTTGTCCAGCATCTTATCATAGCTAACCTACTGTTTTGCGAACTAGAGTCTCAGCTACCAGGCAGGGAGACAGGAGACATCGCTTTTGCCTGAACAGCGGTTGCCGGTATGCAAAACAGTTTCTGCCACGTGCCCCGACCTTCGTCAGCCGACCGGATGCCAAACGCGCAAGTAGGGGTTGCAATGACAGAAAGAGGAAACGCATTTGGCCTGCTGGAGTTGTGCGCACTTTCCAAGATACAGACGTCATCTGGACGACCGCGACAGGACTTGGGTGTTTTTTAAATCCTGGATTGCAAGAGACATTTAGTGGAAGGCGAATTGTAAAAAACCTCCGCTACGCTGATCGCCAGGAAAACTATCAGAAACCAATATATTTAAGTCAATCCCGCTGACTTACGATTCCAAGCATGCTAGACATTAAACAGGGTGTCCTAGAAGTAACTGACCCTTTTGATTTGCCAATAAAATGAAAACTACATATTAACGCTAGGAAATTGAAACTTGTTTTATTCGAAAGAAGAACCATTTTGTGCTTTATTAGAATTATGTTTTGAAAATAATGTCTTTTAAATGATGGCCATGGTTGTTTTGACAACTTAGGGTTCGTTTCCTTGTCGTTTCCATAACTCTCCTTAGTGTATCAGGCGATAGTTGTCTTATTTCAGCACAAATTTTGTTTTTAAGTTCTTGCAGATTTGTTGGCTTTGTTACATGAACCCTTGACTTCAGATAGCCCCATTAGAAGAAATCGCATGGGGTCAAATCTGGAGATCAAGGGGGCCAAGGAATGTTACCAAATCGTGAAATCAAATGATTTGAAAAGCACTCATTTAACAATGTCATCGTTTCTCTTGCTGTATGGGCCGTGGCTCCATCCTGTTGAAACGAAGTATTGCGTAGGCCATATCTCTTAATATCAGGAATAAGAAGTTCGCTAATCATAGTTCGGTATCTTTCACCTTTAACTGTTACTGTTGCGCCATCATTATTTTCAAAAAAGTATGGGACAATCACATTGGAAGCAGTTATTCTGCACCACACCGTCACACGAAGAGAATGCAGCGGCCTTTCTTGAATTTCTCTTTGATTTTTATCGCACCAAATTCTAGAATTATGTCTATTTACATGGCCAGACAAGTGAAAGTGAGGTTCGTCAGAGTAGATAATGTCTTCAATGAAAGAGGCATCCTCACACAAACGAATAAAAGATTTGTAATAATTAACACGATTGTGATAATCATTAGGCAATAACTGTTGGGTTAATTTAATTTTGTACGGATATAATTTCAAGTCTTTTTTAAGAACGCGGTGTTATGTTGATTGGGAAATGAATAAATTAGTTGAACGTTTTCTGATGGAGGTTTTAGGATTATCTGTAACACTTGCAGAAACTCGCTCGAGTTCGAGTTGATTTTAATCTCCCAGATCGTTGTTTATCACTAACATTTACTGTGTCCGTAAATTTTCGATACAGCAATTTAATTGTGTTCTTCAAAGGACTGGTTGTTGTTCTGAAATAATTTCTGCAATCCCGTTGGACTTCTGTTGTTGACAGTGTCCGTGTATAGATTTGCAAAATTCTTATTCTTTCTTCATTGCTGTATGGAGACGTGAGGAAAATTAAGGGTTTGCAATGAAGCAAAACTCCAATGTCACGCTGGTTCGTAAATGGGATACAAAGTATCCTATCGAATGAAAGAAGTTTCAATATCCTAGCGTTAATAGTTTTCTTTTATTAGCAAATCAAAAGGGTCAGTTACTTCTGGGACACCCTGTAGTCAACCCAGAACGCCATGCCGCAATTTCGTTTATGTCGCCCAATAAAAGCTATTTGCTTATATTTATTTTTTTACGCCCTCTTTCCCATGGATAATATTGGAGTGCAAAGTGAAGAAAAGGTCAGAAAAAAAGCATCTAGCCACTGACACTTACCAGATTGATACGAATTCATAGAAGATGAATCGTTCATATCTTCACTCCAGGTAACCCTTTTTCTTTAAATGTGAATACGGCAGTAGCCACATGAAAGGAGGACTTTATATAGGCGATTAGAGCGATCCTACGTCCTTGGAACAGAAAATCATCACACTATATGCATAATATAAAATAGTTTGTTGGAATTATTATCCTGAGGACTATGAAGAAACTTTACACAAATTCTCAGGCCCCTGTGATACTAGGTTGAATAACATTGATGCCAATGGCAGTAAGTACAACTGAGTGAAGGGCTGTTCCAATGCGAAGAATATACGACGTTGCCTCCAGAAAACAACGCCTAGAAAGCATAAAAAAGTAAACTTAGCAGGCCGATTTTATGAAGGGAGTACATGCCAGACTACCATCAAACGCGGTAGATCGGCACATGCGGTCATCGACACGGCCCCAGTCTATAAAAAAGTGCAATGACTGCATCTCCCGCACTCGGTAATGATCCTGGTGACCTTTGCAATGCCGTCCCTTGTTGGACACTCCCTCCAAGAGCAGACGTAGTTCCCTAAACCCCACACCTCCCACCCCGACAAGAGCGACAGTTTTTCTCCTAAAAAATCCTTAGGATTTTTTCCACTGCCTGCTCATTTTGAAAAAAAAGCCATGTACCAAATCATGACTCAGGAAAATTGGCCTCGCCAACAAACTGAGATATAATTTTTTGATACCACGACACATATATACAATTAGGGAACTCAAAGGCAATTTATCTATATATCACGCAATAAACTGATACTGATACCTGCATTATCGATGCTGAGGCTGGCTTTGACCAAAGCAATTCGCTACTCGGCGAATGCACAGGCAGACGTGTTGTCCAACACTAGCGCCAGGTAGCCAGATGGCCAAACTATCATCATGCCCAAATTCACAATGAGTGATAAAATGTCAGCAGGGCACAACCCGCACGTCGGCTATCAAGCATTTAGCGCAGAAGCGGAATAGGAGGAAGCTGTTTATTGTCATAGGTATGCAGCAGCCCAGAAACCATATTCTTTACACACTGAAACTCCTTGGGTATGAATTGTCTGTTCCTGTTATTGTCTCTGAAGAGGGATCGGTGACGGTTTTCGAAATGTCGGCCGAGTAACATTCATGTCCCAGCCACCGCATCTACTTCTTCTGAATAACTACTTACAACTCGCATTTTGCCATGCAAAATGTTTGTGCTGACTTTCGATAGGTGAAAACAGGTAGGTCAACATACGAGGAATTATTAGGAGGTTTGGCAGATTTGCTTGATTCTAGTTGACCCATTTGTGGAAAAAATTCGAGGCGTTTGGCAGAGTTTGAACTCACGTAGTAGAGAAGGCCTTTACCGGAAGCCAACGTTGTAACCAACTGAGCTACAAACGCCTCACCTCGTGCCATTAATTTAATCAAATTAAGCAAATCTGCCAGACCTTTTAATAATTAGGTCAGCCTACTAGTCATTCTGCTGGATTCTAGATAATTGCTTAGGTAATCCTGCTTTTGCAGTCAGCTTGCTGTTCCTTATTGCTGGATTCCGTAGGAGCGGTAAAGTTGTGCAGATAATATCGACCCAAGTGTGATTAATTTCATGTCCCGAGGTGGGGCGTTTGTAGCTCAGGTGGTAAGAGCATTGGCGCAATTCAACGTAATATGAATTGTAGGGTATTTTTGTGCAAAAATTCAGACTTTTGGTTTTGCTCAATTTGGCTACGATTATTGTAGTGTACCTCAAGCTTGACTGCCCATGAGATATCTTTTTCGAATAAAGGGTGACCTCGCTTGACTAATAAAAAATGAACCCACCCTTCAGTTGGAGCATAAAAAGTTGTCTGCCAGGTGTTACATTATAGTGAGGTTCGTAGGCGGCTAGAAAAAACCTCATTGCGAGTAGGCCTCTTTTCACCTAAAAAGTTACTCGACCGTGTTTAAGGGGCAAAACTGTTTGGAAAAGGTAAAAAACATCAGTCATTTGGCAATGATCCAAAAATTAGTATAAAATTTCTGAATTTGACTGCTGTCTTCGCTCAGTTTTTCGCTACATATTATTTATGCAGTGTATTCCCATCGGGTTTGCCAGCATTCAGCCGCGGTTAAACAATTAAATCCAGAAAACCAATACTCAGCGGTTTTTAAATACAGAAAACATGTGAAGAAATAATGGTAATGCATTATTTTCATGAAAAAAAATCATGTGTTAAGCATATTACCCGAATAGTGGCCTCTACTTTGCATATCCTCAAGGTTTATCAACGCTTTATTATTCCTTCATAAATGGGATGGTTTTCGTTGAAGGTCATAGTGAAAGCCAAAACTGCCAACGTTTTAATCCCTATCAGATCACTGGAACTCTCAAGCACAAACAAAATGTCAATAACCTGTTCGTTATCAAATCTTTTTTGGGACACATAGGCGAAACATTTGATGTTGCAACAAACAACTAAAGTGAAAAGAACGCCCTTCAAATGACGTTGGAACAAAGGGTATGTTTAAACCTAAAGGCTGAGAAATCTGCCAGTTTAAGAAATCGCTTGTCAAATTCTCTCCCACTGAATGAGTAGAGACTAGGCTGTTGCTTTTGGCAGCCATTCCTTAAATCTGCTCCATTCGCTGCAATTTATTGTCAGTGCAATCCTGTTCAATATGCATATTTCTTTTTTTACTATGCAAAATGGAATTTGTAGCAGCACATTAGCAGTCCGGCAGTTGACAATGTTTGCGCTTAGTCACCTTAAAGGAGGCTGCAAACCGGTCGGAAAGACGGTTTGTTCATGAGATTCTAGAAGCTGCTTATATTTTAGTAATTCGGTGGACTTATTTGTATGGGCGTAGTGGTGGCTGGAGAACTGGCAATGAGAAGGAGAAGGAAAAATGACACTGGTGAAGAACGAAAAGAGGTCACGCCAATAAGAATACTTTCTTGCTCTAACCTACTCGCTCCATCTTTTAAAAAAATGCAGTAAAACTTGCTACCTATTAGTAGAGGCCCGTGATGTTTGAGCTTCAGAACTTTCTTTAAATTGCAAAACTTCCCATCAAGGAATTGAGAAGAGGAGTTTTCACGCTTTCTCTCTCCCTTGCCTCATCCCCTTGGTCCGACTTCAACAAACAATCATTAAGAAGATGACTCGATGACTCTGGGACAATACTTTTATTCACCTGACGTTTCGACATCCGTCGCAGATTCATCATCAGAGACATTAACAGAAACCTTTTTCTGCTACCGTTTCGTGCTACCGCTTTCTGTCTATATCTTTGATGATGAATTCGCGACGGATGTGAAAACGTCAGGTTAATAAGATTATTGTCCCAGCGATCGAGTCATCTTCTTCTTAATTACTTCCTAATACGCGCATGTTGGCTGGCATTGGCAATTTGGGTGCGATGCGCTCCAATCGGCCTGACGATGGGAAACATTTATCCTTATTGAGGCCGCAACTTTTTCACGGATCCGGTTAAAGCACAGATGTCTTGACAATAACGCGTTACCGAAGAGTATGAGAAGCCCTCATTGCCGCTATACCAGTCACCTTTTCAGAAGAAGAAGATTTAATCGTTGGAAAAAGAATTTTATTTGCCTGACGTTTCGGATCCTCTCAAGAAGACTTGTTTATAGGTTACCGTAGTTTAATATAAGAAATGCACCCTACGGCCTATTATCAACCCCAACCCTTCTCCACTACTCCCATGACTAATTTGCATGTAATTATTACCATAATTATCCGCATGTTTACCTTAAACCCCCTTCCCATATAAATGTAATGGTCCGAGGGGAATTTTTCGAAAGCCTATGTATGCTCGTTAACTACTCTTCTGACTTTCTTAAAAGTCTGTTTTGTAGAACAGTTTATTGAACAGCAGTTTAGAAAAATTTATTTGCAGCACTTGCCAACGTCAGTTGCAGGAATGAAAGCGCAAGGAGCTTGTCGAATAGTTTTTGGAGACCGCTTGCCGATTAAGACAAGTCGTGTTAATGCGCGACGCAGCATGTTTTAAGATGGGAGCTGGACTGTCTAGGGCTGACAAAAACCACGGAACGGCGGACTTCTGCGCGCGATATAATCTGTACTTTACATTTTACAAAATAAATAAATTTATGAAATTGGATCAATTAGAATTCAAATGATCAAAAATGATCAAGTGCGTTAAAAGAGGGTGTCGTTACTTTTAATTAATGTGTGACCGCAGGGCAAGTACGTCCTTAAAGTACTCCCGGCTGTTTGTGCTCTCTTTGATCAGGGACTCGGTGTGCTTTCCCAAAGACGGATTAGACATTTTGTTTGTGTAAAAAGGCGCTTTTATCTATGTTTTTTAGGTTAGATGTTCAAAACGGCTGCTAGAACATCTTTTCTGAATAAAGATGTTTGGGAGGCATTTCTACCATACAAACAGCATAAAATAAGTACAATCAGCGGATTTTCCCAAAAAAACAACGATACAAGATACATTTGTCGCTTGAACTTCCTGTACGCAAACTTGTACATAAATGTTGTAAGTTCAGTGGGAAGCGGTTTCGACAACTATCGTTTGAAACTGTTGGCGTTTATTGATAATTGGATAGTTATATCAATGTGGATGCTCCTAGTGCATCGCTCAAAGCTAATTTGCTGCAAAGCATTTTTGCTCTGAACACGACCAACCGCTAGCATTTATTTTCTGCGCCACGTTTAACGAAAATATAGAGCAACAGCGTTCAAGAGACAATTTTCCCTGTAATTTTTCTGGTAAATTGTTGAAGATTTTCAAAGTCTTAACCCATTCATGCGTTTTTGGAGGTACACTTGGGAGAAGATTAATTGACTTCTGCATAAGCCGTTCCAACTTTACTACACCTGATTGCTTAAAGAACACGAAATGGCTCTCAAATTATCTTCAAGATCTTAGCGCATTCAAAGCTGCAAACATAAGTGGTCAAGACAAATATGAGTAAATTATGAAAAGGTGTCTTTCATAAAGAGTTTTTCTTCGTGCCTAGTATTTAAAAAGAACTTCGCTATCGTAAAGAAGGCAGTTGAGTTACCAATTTTAAAATGCTTTAAAAAATAATTGTTCAAGACATACTGCTGCTTCCACCGAATGTTGGAGAAATTGTGTCTCCTTTGCCCTTGCCTATCCGCGCAATTCGGTCCTAAATTTAAAGATAAAGAAGATAGAGTTGCATTCAGTCGGCGGTCCGCAAAACTCTAGGCTTCTATATTCAGATAAAAGTTTTCAGTACTGAGTGAGAACCCTATTGTATGTGCTAGCAAATTATATTTTTAAGAAAAATCGATAACTTAGCTGGCTGGTGAACTTAGTAAACGATTTGCCAACTTTACACTAAATTCTCTGTTGATAACTAAATATGTGCTTTCCCATTTAAAGTTCAATTCTAAAAAATGCATGTAGGCCTGGAATCAACTTATTTAATAGACGCGGAAGGTCTAATGAAATTGGTGTTCGTTTAGTTAAACCAATATTACCTTTTGAAGTAGGTTAGACATGGGTGGCTTTGCGCCAGATATCAGGATAGTTACCTTATTTTGCGTCCAAGATTTGACTCTAGCCTTAACCCTAAACTTAACCATAATCCTAACCCTAGGTCCATCTGGAAGTTATCGCAAGGCCACCTCGTAGGTACCTATCTTCTCGAAATAAAAATAACTGGCCTCAAATGAACTGATATTCGCGTTTCTTCCTCTGCGACTGAATAGGAGATGGCTCTAAGACAAAATGGGCGCGTGCGAGAGGAGCTCTCCCTTTAGTAAAATGGCCTTGACTGAGGGATCAACGCTAGCCCTAATGGACGCTGGCCTGATAATATTAATTATCTGTTTGCTGAACTACGGAAAACTGGATTGCTTATAGAAACACTAATATTTTAGCACTTTTGTGTAATAAAGTTAAGGCTGATAAGTTTTTTAAATTAAAATTAACCTACATTGCCTTTACACTGGAACGTCACATTTGAACAGAACAAGTTTCAAAATCCTGTCTCCTACTCCGCCAATCAGCAGCTTTAGATGTCAACATTTTTCTTTTTTAAAAAAGGACAAAAGTCCTGTTTTTGAAAAACGCCGGCTGTTTTGTGATAAGATTGGAGATACCTCTTCCTGATTGCCTCTCTGGGGAATTTATACTGAATAATTTTACGCCTGGAACACTTTCGTATGTCATCGGCGAAACGCCTGTTTTATAGTTACTCTCAAAATAAAGCATACGATTATGCTCTGTCTTTGCTTTGACCTAACCTATTTATAGTGAAATGCAGGGGTATACGTAAGTGTTTCCTTGTCTTTTTGATGAACCTACCCTCATTGGTAAAAAAAACGTTGGTCTACCACCTTAGATACGCCTAGCTCCTAGTCTTGTTGCTACTTTTTTTATTATTTTTACTTGAGTTCAAGTTTAGTTCATTTTCTTACATTGATACTTAAGTTTATAAGCTTAATTGTAGTTCATTTTATTTAAAGTTTACAAAGATAGCGCCAAAGTTTGATAAATATACTTAAATAACTACTATATACTATACTTAACTAACTTAACTTAAAAAATTAACAAGACGTAAAAAGGAACTTCACTTTAACCAACATCAAAATAAAAACCAAGCTTAACTTATACCAACGGTCTTGTAAGACGGAATCCTGGGACTAGGGGTAGCTAAGGTGGTAGAATAACTTAAATGTTACCACAATTTTCTGATCTTGAATGACTTTTGGCATCTACTGACATTATCAGCTGTTGACAGGAAAACAGCTTTTGCCACTATTTTCCTGTAGAACACGAAAAGCCTCACATAACAGACTTCCTTTTTCACGTGTTTATGCCTTCATTCTCTGTATTTTGCTGTTATGAAAGCTTGTGATGTTAATGATCATCCGTACTAGATTCGAAATGAGCGTCTTCTCGCTGAAGTCTCGTTATCATTACCGAAGGATGCAGCATGGAAGTGTTTTCAATGGATGCCGCAGTAAAGGAAATTGCAATTCGACTACCTTTAGCTCAGACATAGCCAATCGTTTTGACTTTGCAGAATCTGACTTCGGCTTTCTGCGGGAACTGAATAAGCCCGCGAAATTTTGATCGTTCGGTCGACTCCCACCATTGTCGCCGTTCGAATCGCCAGGAAGTCCGGTAGGGTGACCGGGAGAATCGTGTCCGTTCCTGACCGCTAACAGGTCGACAATGTCTACCGATGGAACAGACAGGACTCCCTCCAACTCTGAGCTCGAGGACTTTTGTGAGAGAGTTGAATGATTCTGTAGTCGGCCGGAGCCCTCCCCAATTATAAACATCGACTTTTGACCGCTGGTATCTGTATTAAATAAATGAAAGTCTTGGTTAATGGTACAAACCCATTTAATTTCCATAATAACATCAGTCTGAAATTAGACTGTTTTATCGATTAGCGTTAATTGAATTAACGAGATAATTCGGCTTCTTTTGTGTCCTCCGAAAATCGCGGGAGCAGCATAAATAAGTAATACAGTTACACTTCCAGCTTTCCAGCAGCTGTGCACGCGTCATCGTAGGAACCTCCCTTAATATAGCATGGATAATGTCCTACTTCAATTTTATTGCTCATTTTCTGCAAATATGACCTGTTTAAACGAGTCTTGAATTTTAAATCGTGTTTCCAGCCCTTTCAGTTATTTTATTGCTGCTTTTCTTAACCACTGAAAGCAAAAACGGATTAAAAACGTCTAGTGGTCTGTCTGAATCCGTGAATTGCAAGGAGACGTTCCTGATCGCGTTGGAATCCAGCATTCCAGGACCCATTTAAGGTTTACTAACGATTCAAAACAAAAAGATAGGTGGCATTGACTGGAAATATCTTCTTAAAATCCTACCACTACTGTACAAACCAGCCCATTATTTTGTCGGCCAAAAAAGATAAACTGTCTAATCTCGACTAAACAAGCAGCAATTACATCATGGATGCAAAGGTCATTTACTGGAAAGACATCAAATGCCATTCCGCAGAAATGTCAGTTCTCCATTTCTATCAGCACCGATATTGAAATCCCCGTATTCCACCCTTCAATCAAGCAGTGTTGCAGCTTAAAGCTTTTTCCACCCACTTACCCATTGCTTTCCTGCATTTTTGTCTAACCTTGACTCATCTTGAATAAAAGAAATGGCTTTCCTCTATAAATAAAATAATTATAAACAGTTTTTTGGTGTGAGTGTAGAGGTCACTAGCGGCCAAATGCTTAAAAAGCTTACGGGGATTGGAATTTAAATTGCTGCGATGGCTTCAGGAAGGAATGCGTTCAGCCAATCTGATTTATGAGTCATCAGCCTTTGCATGCAATATTTTGGGAATTTTGCGGTAAGAGCTACCTCCACAGACACCACTGCTGTAAAGAAATGTCTTTCTCTCTACTCAAAGTGACCCACTTGTTTTTCTCTTCAGCTCTTGAGTTTTGTGAAATTTTACTAACGCAACATACGCCCGAATCGGTTTTTCGACCTCTTATTTTGGTGCTGTCAGTTGGAATTTAGGTTTTTTAACCATATTGCCTAGTGTCGACGGGCCGATGCTCGACGGTTCAATGTTTAAACGGCCTGACAGTGAACAGACAGTGGTGTTCGTTTTCGCCAAAATTAATGCGTTCGTGGTTAACATTCAAATGTACTATTCGATTACTAAATGGCAGCTAAGGCTTTAGTCAAATTCAAGGATGTGTTTCTACTCATAAACCACAGATCTAGTAGAAGGGAGGAAAGTCTCTGACTGCGTGTGGAGTTATTTAGACGCGAATGAACCTATTTTCGGAAAGTCAAGTAAATAATCCAGCTATAATTATTACTAACACGTTGGCCTGCTGATAATAAGCCTCATTTGCAGACTGGCTTTATGCTGTAAGGTTACAAAAACTGTGTTTACAGACGGTGAATGAGTATAAGTACGGTGTGCTTTTTCGAGTATGAAAATCGGCTAACACTTCTGCAGTAGTTTTTCGTTACGAGCCGGAAATCGCGTGTGAAAAAAGTCTACTTTTCCTCAAAAGTATTCGTAATTTTAAACGTAAACGGCGCGAATAACTTCGGAAAATTAGGCTCATTCTAGTGCATTAAGACAATCCTTGCAGATTTTTTTCATACAGAAATGTTGTCAAAAATCAGGCTTAAATCGCACTGTTTATTCTCGAAAAATACCACATTTTCACACCTTGTCATTGGTTTTCCCCTCTTAGGCCTGTCATGCGTACGTTGGGGTCTTTTGCTAGTGACCGTCGAGCGCATGCACGAAGCTGCCGACTTTTTCTCCTGCTTTTCAACTTTCATTGGACGAGCCAGCCTAAGGGACCATTCGTCTGAGAAAATTACTCTCTGAGAGGTTTTTTGCTCCCAATTTTTGAGTTACTACGCACGCGAATAAGGTGGTGCAAACTGAGCAGATGTTCGGTTCCTTCCGATTTTCCTGTTTAAGTTTACGATTATATCGGTAAAAACTGTCAGAAGTGACAGTTTTTGCAAAGACTCTGAGTTGCCTGCCTTTTTCTTTAAAGGTCAGTGCTTACACAACAGCTCTGATGCGCAATGAGTGGATGCAACTGAAGAGCTCTCACGAACTGTGTGGTTCCATTAAATTTTGCATTGATAACTTCATTCAAGATATATTTTTAATTAAACGTCAAATGTTCTGTCTATCCTATTTATAGTTGGCTTGAGAAAGTTTCTAAATAATTACGTTCAGCACTATGAAAATTCCTTGTGGTGAAAGCTTCACACTCTGTCAGTTAAAACATTTGATTAAAGATAACTATTTAGTTGTCTCACCCAATCCTTCAGATCTCCGGTTTCAATTTTATGCAACCTGCGTGGGTGTGGCTACCTAAAGACGATTGGTTTCCCCCATTCTCTGTGTGTCTTCAAGTGAGGGAAGAAAGTGTCCCGCTCGCAGAAATTTTGGTTGCATAACTACAGGGATGGAAACTGTCTCGCGGCCTGCATGCCCCTAGCAAGAGTTAAATTGATCATTGAGTGCCGTCAGTCGGCACGGCTTTGATGTTTTCCAATTAGCTTTCTTCGCCTTGAGCAGAATGAGTTTAGAAAACGCAACCGCCTGTGGATCATGCGCCTTGACTAGGCAAAACCTTGGAAGCGGGGAACCTTGGGTGTGGTGTTACGGAACTAGCGTCAGCTTAGAAGCGAGTGCAAAACGGAACGAGCGCCAAAAATAGCGGAAAATAGAAAACCGCACCGAATGAAGGGATGATGGAAGACTTCTATGATGAAATATGACATTCAGAACCCGAACCTCTCTGGCACGCGGATGAGGAAAAGATTTGGCCTAACTGGGGTAAGTCTTCTATTTAGTTTAATCAACCAATGCTTTCGGTCGCTAGAAACGGAAAATAAGGCAAATGGATGCCTTTGCGTAACAGTTGCCAAAAAGCAGAACCCTATCTGTTTCTGCCACATTCACCAAAACGGCGAAATCAATATGAACAAAAGAGTTTTTATTCCTTTCTTTGCAGAAAGCGAAGATTAAATAAAATTATTAAAAGAGTTAATCTAAGGGCAGCAAACTTTCGCTGTTTTCCCTATTTTGACTTCTTTTTTTCCTGGTAATTTTCAAATTCTTCTTAATTTTAGTGAGCGATAAAATCGCCATCTCTAGGAACAATGCTTAAATCAAAGTAAGGAGGAACATGATGTTGAAGAAACGCGACGCGAGACTCCAGACATCCCGAAAAACCTGCGCGTCTCGGATGGATAATTAATAGGCTTTGCAAAAACCTGAAAATTTCAATATTTTAAAAAAACTATTGGGCTGCTTCTGATCTTGCAATCTTCTCCAGACAAAAGAAACTTAAACGGCAGTGGTAGGGCAGTTGAATGACAGCACTTCTTCACTGGATACGTATGTTTCTGAAGAAGATGCTTTTGAACAAAAGAAACAGGCAATCAGAGGTCTTTCCTAAAATCAGGTTTGTTTTACTTTTGAATGCATATTAATAGTCAGAGAAAATATGAGGGAATCCGGATTTTGTCTAGTAGTTTGAACAAAGATTTCGTCTGTTTCAGGAAAGGGCCTCATAATGATATTTAGAAATTTGCATGTGCGGACATCCGGAGGATTCATTAGCTGAGTTGGTAGAATTTTCGCATTGGCTACTTTCCAGCAGTGACCGCAACTATCGAATTTTTGACCATATCCGGTAGCACCAGCTTTAATAATTATTGCATTATAAAACAAAAACGCATGTGGTAAGAGGATCCCTAGGTACCTAGTCAATCCAAAGACAGAGAAACTGGTGTTAGGTAGGTTAACAGGAGCCGATAGGTAGTGCGCCAACTCCAGTGCAAAAGTCTACTATCACTTAAAATCAAATCACGTGGGGTGTTCTGGCCTACATTGGAGAAAGCGACCAACGCTGGATCCCGTTCAGTCATCTTGACTCCGTCATGGTACCGAATGAGGCGGTCGAAGGTAGAGAATCCAGTTGACGGTTTGCAACGTCTACATTCATTCAAGGCTTACCTTCCTGTTGCCAGGCACCTCCCCTGCACCAACCTAATTGGAGCATATGAGAGACTTCATGGAAATCGGTGATCAAACTATCATCAACACTGACCAGTTGGCGTATATTCGTCGATTTTTGACCATCGTGTCTTATAACATGCACTTTTGATGCACGTCTCTTTTTGTAAAAAAAAACAGTGCACCTCCAAGGAGTCTTGCGACACAAAACCATTTAATTTTTTTCAGTGGTAAAACCTACAAAATGATGCTTTAGAGGCAACAGTTTTTCTCCTAAAAATCCCTGAGGAGTTTTTTCACTGTCTGCTCCTATTTTCATCCTATGACACAGGACAACTGGCCTCGCCAACAGTCTGAGCAACAATTTTTTTGCTACCACTGCACATATGTACAAATAGGGCACTCAAAGAAATTTTTCCTACATATCCCTCAATATACTGATACCGATACTGAGACTAGAAGCCCGCAAATGGTGTAATTCCCCCCTTACTGCTATTATGACTTGGCTGCAATCGGCCTGGCAGGCGGTCACATATTGGGGACCTCAGACCGCCACATGAACTTTGTTTAGTTCGAAAGCCTATTTGATCGGTGTTCGCACATTCCTGAGTGAATATATATATATATATATATATTTATTTTGCAATCTTTGCATAATTGCACATAGTTATTGTGGCGTGCGTTTACATTGGCAAACATTAGATTATCTAAATAATGATTTTTGTAATTCATATTCTTATAATCTTCATTTTAATTGCCTCAGACTGGAGACTTTATTAAACGCGGTCCTTTTTTACAGAAGGATGGAGCTTTCGCGTGCAAATCTGGGACCGAAAGTAGGATTCTACGGAAAAGTTGATCCTTTTATGATCTTCCGGTGAAAATTTCTGTGTATCTTTCAAAAGCAGTACAAACCTGGAACTTTCTTGTGACCTTGCAGGCTGCTCACTGATTCCGCATCCATTGACTGCTGACAGGAGGGTGGATGAATAGAGAGCTGGGGTGTAGACAGACTGCGTACTATGCCCATCTCAAAGCCCTGGCTAAGAGCGTAGTCGTTGCAGAGATGGCTGTAGTAGGGCAACCGTGAATGGAACAAGCGTGACTGCACGCTGCGCTTCAGACGTTCCTGCAAGCTCTCTTGGCGTAGGAAGACCAGACGACGGTAGATGTATTGCAAGGCCCAGACAGCGCCCGATTCGGACCACTCGGCTGTGAAGAGGCAACGAATAACCGCGAGGTCGGTGTGGCTTGCCCTCCTGGTGTCCGTCGCCATTATGTCCTTGAGCACAGTTTGGGTGAATTCTGCCACCTGTTCGTCCAGGCTCTGATCCTGGAGGAGGGAATAGTACATTTTGTGATATACTTCCCGATGCATTATGAGCACTTTGCGAGAGTATGTCATCTTTTTTATAATTTGTGATAAGTTTTTCATCGAATGTATACGTTCCCCTTTTTCTAACTCTAATCTGGCGTAAAATATAATAATTCTGACAAACCGGGGTTTTCTTCAGTAGCATATTTTTTTTAAGTGTGCAAGCGATCTCAATTGGTGAAAGTAAATGCCTAGTGCTTGGTAAGTAGGATAGATGAGGAAAGCCATATAAACCTATTCATTTATGTAGGGGTAGCAGTTATGCTGGTCGCCCACTTTAGATACCCCTAACCCTGTGGTTACTTTTAGCCCTAGCTAAGTTTATTTTTTAGTTTATGGTTTACTTAAATAGTTTAATTTTAGGTTTTATTTAGTAAGATGCTGCCAAAGTTACATAAATATGCTTAAATAGCTAATCTATACCAAACTACACTAACCGAATGAACCTAAACTAAACTTAATTGACTAAACTAAAAACTAAACTGAAACTAAAATCAAACTAATGAATTAAATAAGAAACCGTAAACTCAGCTACTAGTACCGGTTGCGTAAGACAGAATTCTGGGGCTAGATGTATCTAACGTGGACAACTAACTTAACTAGTACCGATGCAGGCAACTGACTTAAGTTGTAGGTTTACTAAAATTCCTGAAAAATAGACATGGCGGTTAGGAGGTCGTTCACTTCAACGTACTGTTCGGTAGTTAGCTTAGTATAGTCCGCCACGCAAAGCGCCGCGCACACCTTCAATTTACGTGTGGAACAACTTAATCCCAGCAGTCACGGGAAACAAATTCGACTACATTTTTCACTTGACACTTACTTCTAAAAATTTCTTTCCCTGTCTAGCCTATTTTCCCACCCCAAAACACTCTATAATCAACGTTTCTATAGGATAAAATGCTGGGACTAGGGGTATATGGGGTGCACTACATACAACTGTCACCAGGGCGGAGGGATGACAACATACAATCGCCACATAGTCTCGGCGTCGGCCACGGAAGAGAGAACGAATCCACTGACTTGTTGTGCTGTCAGAAGACGCCACTACAGACGCTCTCTCTATTCCGTGACCAACGCCAGGTGGCGATCGTATATCGCCACCTCCCCCTTTTCTTGTTGACTGTCATCCACTCTGTGTACTCGACCCATGACCGCTACCCAAAGCTCACTGTATTTCGCCCCCTGCCCCAATCTAGTTACCTCAACACGCCCACTTGGCCATGCGGACAGTGGGAGAGCGATGAGTTATACTCTCCTAGTTTCTCTACCCATTGCCATTGCACAGGCCCGATGATGAATTTCCAAAAACATACGTTTGCCAAATAGACTTTGAAGAGTCTAATTTAT
The DNA here is from genome assembly GCA_036362985.1 of Ligula intestinalis. NCBI lineage: Eukaryota > Metazoa > Platyhelminthes > Cestoda > Diphyllobothriidea > Diphyllobothriidae > Ligula > Ligula intestinalis. The sequence goes on along the minus strand of JAYGXS010000001.1, from coordinate 38,366,952 downwards.
TTTCCTCTATGCTCAGGAATTACCATGAAATGAGTGGTTAGCTTGCCAGTATATTTACTTCAGCGCTTTTAATTAAACCGACCTTGCGGGAAAGAAGGACGATGTACGCGCATAGGTTGAAAGTAGGCGACTGGATGACTGTTTCGCCTAGGCCATATAGCGTAAAAATAATCGACGGCTCGTGCCTAAACAGAAAGCTATGCGTTGGCAGTGGAAAAAGAACGGTTCAGGGTAGCAGATATAGCTCTATTTTACTTTTGTCGATGATGCCTACAAAGTTCTGAGGGAGGGTGTACGCTGGGGGCATTATGCATCTTTGAAGTGTCCAGCCCTTATCCACTAGTGAAACAGCTTCCATATCTAGGACACGCTGAACGCACTTTATGTCTTCCTTGATAAAGCGGAAGGAAGGAACGGAAGTCTACACAAATAAAATATTCGGTAGGGCTCGCCAACTCAAGCAGATTTCATGGGCCCTAATCTTTACTGTGAGTGCATTTCACGGGTTCACGTAACTACCTTTTTGTACGACTTGCTGTCAGAAGAAAAGATAAATATGTGAATTTGTACTATTTCAGAGTGTGCAGCAGCGGAGAAGCAGTGAGAACCGTGTCAACTTCTGTTGGGAATGCGCCCATTCCCACGATTACTCATCTCACAGAAAGGTCCGAGAGTGCGACTTTCGCTGAGAGCACGCCGTGACTATCGATTTTTCCTCATAGCTGATTGGTCCCATGTCGATGACGCCCGCTCATGGAGTGGACTTAATAAATACTCCCCAGCCAATGATAAAAGTGACTTGCTGAATACCTGCCCTCTCTCGTGGACTGGTCTTCTCTCGTACGGGCTTTGGGAACCGGGGTTGGGTGATTCTACGGTCGGATTAATAAAAAGTAGCAGGCACGGGTCGTAACGACTTCATTCCTTCCGTCTTCAGACGAAGCGGGAACTCAAGTAACGATAACCACCGTTCCACGGACACGAACCATGTGCACGTAAGAAGCAGAAAATCAGATTATCTTTAGAGAATAATAAATATTGACGAACGCACCAACGCATCGAACGGGTAAGACAGTGTCTGAGGACAGCGATCATGAGTGTTTTCCCCGTGGTGAACCTACCTGTATTTCTCACGAACGCTTGGAAGGTAAAGGCCGACTTTGTCAAAGAGAGCTGCTGAACGGGATCTACTGACTGTACAACGGGACACCTGGAAAAGAGAGTGCGTGAGCACATCTACGACTGGCTAGGTAAAGGTGAAACTACATTGATTTCGAGTCCTATTCTTACAAATTCTGTTGATCCCAAGGAAGACATTTAAGTTGTCTATACGACATCAGCCAGCTTCTCTAAGGGCCTACGCCAACGGGTTTCAGCAACGGCCGAGACAGACGCTATATGGCTAGCGAATCCACTGATACAGGCTCCCTCTCTCTCAGAGAGAGAGAGGGAGCAGATATCATCGCTGGAGCGATCATTTTATCCGCCTGTTTCTCTCTTCAACGTCCGACACCGACTTCAGCTGGTAATCACACGCTGTCTCCGCGCCCTGGTGACAGGTATTCACTCTGCGAACTTGACAGTGATGTTCGCTCCCCGAGCTCGATCTGTGAACATCCCTCACAGCCTACCCTAATTCCCCCTTTTCCCAGTTCCAATGAACTCGGCATGCTGGCCTCACCATGTGAGAAGTATGCGTAAGGCATTTAGAAACCTTGTCCATCTCGCCCCTCCTCATTACTTACGTAATTTTTCAGGTCAGACGATGATGAATTCCCAAAAACAGATCTTTGCCGAATTGACTTTAAAAAATGGCACGAGATCTCAGGCTCTGACAAGTGAAAAAGGAGAATGAAAACTAAGAGATAACCTGGGCTGACTAAGTACTCCAACCACAAACAAACGTGTTGATTTCAGGGTAGAATATGGTCCCTGAGACAATTTTTGCAGAAAGGCGCTCGCCAGAACCGAGACTTGCAAAAAGTAACGCCCACATCAGTCTGAGTCGTGTACTGCAATCTGCACTTGCAAATTCGGGATAACCAATTATCAGCGCATTTTTGAAGTTTTGTTTCCTTTTAAAAATGGCAATGGAAGAAAAGCCTGCCTAAAGCTTTCCTCGACATTCCTAAATATAACGTAAAGACTTGTTAGTTTCCACGCTTCAGTTCTGCCGGTCGGATAAAAAACCTATAGATGGCTAGGACTGAGATTCGGCCAATTTTTTTTGCATTCCACTCAATGATCAGCTGCTATGCACATCCTTAATAGCTATGAGATCCTGGCAGAATTTTAGTTCAGTTCTGAGGTAGCAGCAGAAATGTGTATCCTTAACTTGAGCGTTTTTTAACAAATAAGACACAACAGTCGGAAGATAGATATGCATAGTGTAGTCGTTAAGCAAAGCAGTTAGTTGAACCCTATCCGAGAAACTAAAGCTTCACGGAATTATTGTCACGCCAGTAACAAACGTCGTTTCAGTTGTTTACGTTTAGAAAAAGAAATACCTTTTAAAAAAATTATAGCATACTTTAAAGTGGAATATCCCAATAACATTTTGGTAAAATATATAAAAGCAATAGAATTGTAATACTTTTATAAAGCCTCTGCGCGCAAGTAACGGTTTTTGGTACTGAAAAAGCAATGGTAAAATTAAGATCTTTCCTGTTAATCATTAACCAACTACATTGTTTGCTTTGGCTGCAAAATTTGGAAGTAATAATTAAAAACCCCTCAAGCAAAACATCTAGGGTTCATTTTAATAGACAGATGTGCTTTTTATCCATGTGGTTACGGTAAAACTAAACTTACCGTCTGATCTAACGCATATCTTGTCACTTGATGTAAAGTGGCCTTCAGCTCAGGGAATAGTCAGTAGATGCGGTTTAACGTAACAGCAAATCTGGAGCGTTCCCCTTAAGGAAGCTTTTTAACTAGAATTAGTTGGCTGTTGGAAGGCAAAAGGGAATCGGCTGAGATGCTAACCAATGCGGCCTAGTTTATGTCTACGTCTCCTGAGGCGTTATGAAGGTCGAACTCACCAAATGTTAATGCCAATTCTGCAATGTGCTTTTGTTTCTAGGAAATTATTGAATTAGGTCTGTAATATTACTTATTATGTGGCGTAATCATCCAAAACTTCAGTCCTTTCAAGGTGCCAGCATTTAAAAGAGCTTTTGTCCAACCGCCTACAAAACTCCGGTCTGACCAAAAAATGCCTACTTCAGTAGTATTTATTTTATATCTCCTTGTAAATTAAGGCATCCTTTACAAAAAACGTACGCGAAAATATTCTTCGTCATACTTTCTTCGTAACAGCTTACATTTTCTTCTTACTTTATAACTTAAGAGGAATCTTTCAGAGGTAAAAACTTCCTCAGTTACCGAATAATCGTGAATCCTACCTGTAATTACAGTTGCACTTAGGGTTTCCAAACGGCATTCTCTATGACGTTTTCCAAAGAAAATCAAAAATTTACTTGTCCTATGAGGGAGCTGTTACATACTCCTTATAAAATTTTGCAATGAACGTGGATCGCGCTATATGAATTAATGGATGGATACGATGCTCTGTGAAAAGGTTTTACATGGTCATAAAAATCTCATAATTCAACACTTGTTAAAACCGAAAGATTGACATTCTACAAGCATAAAATTATAGGAATGTGTTCCTTGCTACGAAAGGCGTAAGAGAAAGAATATTTTCAGGCATATTTCCTGTCAAATCTATTTGAATTTATAAGGGTATCGAAATTCCATGCGAAAAAGCCCTACAAGTTCTGGGGTCATTTTCTACAGTGTAGTTTTTGCCAGCAGCCTGAACGAAGTTTGTTCAAAAGCCGGTCTCGCATGACATGAGCGGCTACATGGAAGTTACTATTACAATCCTAATTCGGTAATTTTTTAAATCGAACAAATATATATTTTGGAATTTAAGTTGACATTCCACAGCGCAGGAAATCATCTGTAACTTATTCATAGCCCAGCGGTAGGCAAGCGACATTCCTGGTCTGGCACTTAACTCGTTGGCCAAGGCGCACTGAGGAATTTTGCTGTCCTGGACGTGTTATTGCTTCCATCTCGGTGCAAAACATTTTATTTTTTATTTCAAAAATGAGAGATCGCGCGCGTACATACAGTCCTGTGGATAGCTGACTTTTGGCAAACACACTCTGCTTTTAAATTCATTATTTATAAACAATTAGTACCAAGCCACTACAGAGGATTCTGTTGCGAAGACCACATTAAACCCGCAAACACTTAGCCGGAGGCGCCTTCGGTTTGTGAAAGACCGAAAAAACTGGGGCAGGAGGGGGAAAAGAAAATTTCCTATTTTGTTTATTTTTAAAGTCGTCCTGCAACCCTGTGTACGTGTCAAGTTTTCGTAAACACTGCCTGTGCAGAATGCAACGTCTCTTGCGCTGGGAAAGAGCTAACAGTTTATGACTCGATCTTTGGCAGAAGGCCGGTTGACGCCCAGAAGTGTGGTCAAGTGTTGCCCAAGCCTTAAGTAAACCGGGCTTCAGGCGTAAACTTTGCGCCTCCCAAGGTCAATAGGAGGACGAGGGGCAGTCAGGCTTTTAACCTCTGGTGGGTGAAGGAAGTCAAGAGCGCCGGTCTCTGACAGTTCCATCATGCCCTCCCGCTGTCATTCTAAGTACCCTGGTTTGTTGACCTGCCTTACAGCCAGGGGAGGACTTACAGACAGACGCCCGCTGGCGGGGGGGAGAAGCATTGCATTTGAAAGCTGGCAAAGCAGTAAGAGAAGCGGGTTGAACATCAGATTTGGCCTTGCTTCGAGTGGTTGTATATATTGCGCTCCTTTCCTGCCCTTGTCATGTTATAAGAGGTGAGCCACAGAGTTCACGGGTCGAAAAGCCAGGTGGTAAAACCGCCAGGTCTTATCTTTTCGATTAACGTCATTATTGATCCTTTAGCCGTCATTTCACTGACCTGTGGAACCGGTGCGGTGCAACTACAGTTTAGTAGTGTCATATTTTTGCGATGCATACCTCGGGCGTACTAAAAACCTCAGACGTGGTGTCCGGTACTTCACGCGTAGAGTTCTGCCTGTGTGATGCATTCCCGGAGGGTGGATTATAGAGCAATCACTCCACAGTCCTGGCTCTTTAAGAACAAATTTTAGGAGCCTGAGATGAGAAACTGGTGTGATTCTAATCAGCAATTTCTCCTTTAAGCAGCTGGCTTCCGTGTAAGTCAGAATTCAGATTCGGGATGGAAATCTGAAGACATTTCGGAGAACTTGTTCGGTTCGCCGTTGTCAAAACGTCTACTTTATCAGAATTTGAATGACTGGCCAAACCTGTTGGCCTTGGACTGGTAAATTTTATTCCTTGTTCCCAACACTGGCGGCCGTCAAGCTACATAAGCATCCTTACCCGAGGTCGCCGCAGCGAAAGAGAGACAAATCGATCAGTGTTGGGCTAAAAAGTTTGGCCATTCATTCGAAATTCTGCTCGAGTAGACGCCTGGACAAAGGAGAACTGGCCAAGCTCTCAAAAATATCAGCTAGAATTTAAATCTGTTCCTCTGAACAACTTAAATTAAGTCAACTCAACGAATGACAATATCTCCCGACCCAAGCCAGCAAGACAACGAACTCCTGGCTCAATGGTTTGGGGTTTAGACTCTGATCGAAAAGGCCGCGAGTTCGAGTCTCGTGTGATGCACCACTTGGGGTTGGGTATGACTAGCTGACAACGACTAAAAAGCCAGATATGGCCATATCAGTCTCCTTTGTCTTTACCTGTAATACCATCTGCGTAAGTCAGAACTCTACGAAAGATTACATGCTACAATTTAAAAGGTAAATTGACATTCACCGTCAACTGCTATGAAGAATGAAATAGATAGTTATGTACTGTGGCTATATGGTTCTTGAGGGAAGTGGTTAGCCATCTCTTCGTTCCCGCACCGCCCACATGACGGGCTCAATGTGTAACAGAAGTTGGGGTTGGGAGTGAGAAGGAGGGGAGGTATTCAAGGTTGGTTGTAGTTGAGGTCTGAAGGTCAAATATGCGGGTTGCGTGTGACTGTGCTCCGGGACTTGGAGCAGCGTGCGATTATTACCTGTAGTCGAACAAGGAAGACCTACTGCCTGTATCAGCGTTTTTTGACAGCAGAGCGCTTGTTTCACTAACCGAACCGTCACTGCATCAGCTGTGGCCAGCACCCCATCCATGTAGGCATCAGCACGCTACTCTAAAAGGCTACACAAACGGATGCTAGCCACCGCCGAGACAGCGGCGATTCGGTTAGGAAACCCAGCGCTCTGTTGTCAAAAGACATTCATACAAGTGGTTTGCCTCCCTTGGCCGAGTATATTCACACGCATTCCGTTGGTTTGGAGCACAGACCTCAACAACAGCCAACTGTGAATACCTTCCCTCCCCTCCGAACCCCAATATCTTTAGCACGCCGACTCCATCATGCAAGCGGTGTGAGAACGAAGGGGTGACTAACCACTCATCTCAAGAACCATAAAAACCACAGTACGTAGCTGACTGTTTCATTTTGCATGTTAATATATCGGCCCGACCGAAAACTTATGTACTAAACTCAGTTTTTAATCGTAAGTCGGTGTTACGAAAAAAAACAAAACATTTGTGCGACGGAGTGACGAATTATAGTAAGTGGCTGTCCACAGTGTCCAAAATTATCATGAGTTTAACTTTGCAGCAATCATTCCCACGCCGGCACCAAGACCACCTGAGAATTAGTTGAAGCCTGGACCTCAGATGAGAACATAGCCAGTCGCTGTATTGGTTTGGTGCCGGCATATGAAGCCCTGCGCAGTCACCCCCGGACTGGTGTCACTTATCCTTATTTCTTTAATACCCCTCATTTTTTTCGTTCGTTCTGTTGCTGTCATCTTCTTAGACGATGAGCTTATTTACATTTTCCAATTTTCTGAAAAAATGACCGAATTGCTCACGTATATCTTCGTCCTGCCTAATCGTAAATCTGCATGGCGAAAAGTTGTATCTAAAAGCTCCTCTGTAAAGTTTATCTCAAAACGTATCTACATATATAGGATGCTATCACATATAAAATCTTATCATAGGGGATCATGAACTGTGAATTAAATAAGCTACTTTCTTAAAATTTATTCTGCAGCACAGACTGCCTCTTATACGTACCCAGGTTAGATAAAAAAATTGGTTTGCCAACGTAAATAACATGGTAAAAAGCATGGTTGCATCAGTTTTATATTTCTCTGCTTCTACTCACCAATTGACCATGGTTCCACTGGTTTGTAGTGTCCGTTTCGCTGGGGCTCGACTCGGAGGAGTCAGTCTCCTTCAAACTCACGGGACAAATTTCGTTGAGATAGGCCATCGGAACTGCCGCCTTGGGGTCACGTGCTCGGGCTCCGGAAACGCCGACCGGCGGCGCATTTCGATCATAGCATGAGGTTTCCTACAGGAGGCGAAATAAGTCACGTTTAGCAGGTGCAGTGTTTGGATGCATTGGAAGTCTTCATTCGTTCAGTTTGCGTGAGAAAATAACTTGAGAAGACAGTTGGTGTGCCTCCAGGTATAGAAGGAATCACAGTGCTTGCATGTAACCCCTATGAAGTTCTTAAAACAGCAAATAGCTTCTTTAATGTCGACCAGTGCTCTAAATCCCTTGTCATGCCGGGGTTTGAAACTTACTATGCTTATAAACTTCGGCCTTGAACATACAGAAGCGCTGAGCAGCACTCTGGAAAGTACTTTTTGATAGCGATTGTTGCGTGATTGAGGTGCTGTGTGCATCATCGTGGAAGTATATCAAAAGATGGCCGGCTTACGGCAATAAGCCGACTTTTGAACGGAACTTCTTTCAGCCTCCGGTGTTAGCCACACTACTCGCGAATAAAAACCCTAGGCATTTTTAATTTTTTATTGAAGTTCGGCAAAAAACTGCAGAAGGCTTCTTTATAACTGCATTTCTCTTCGTAGCAAATTTCATCATCCCAAAAGTCATTTTCCATTCGAAACCAGAAATGCATAATTGAGCGATTTTTGTATTTTTCCATGGGTACAAATGATGCCTGAGAGTTTTAGCCTTATGGATGCTTCATAAGCTGGATCATTTATGCTTTAACGTTATTTCATTGTTTTATGAACGCTAGAAAGCCAGTATTTTGATTCAGTAAGGAGTGTTCCACAGTGTTTTCAGAAAAAATCCATAACATGTAGTCTGACAAGAGTCAGAAAAAATGGAACTGAAGAACGTAGTTCAAAATACACAGAACTACTAGCATTTTCAATAGTCATATTTTCTTCTCTTCCGACACTTCGCTTCCATAGGTGATGGTCTTCAGATAGATGAACGTTTAAGAACACAATTCGTTTTACTATGTAAGGATAATTAGTATCAATTTAAAAAACTGTAATTTATGTGTGATTTTTTCGAATGATTTTGCGCGCGTTGCTGAATGCGTTTATCCAAAGTCCAGCATTTAATATTATGATCAGTAATGTAGGCTAACGTCCCTAGGTTAGCTGATATTACATTATAATTCACTTTTTTTCACTTGAATGTGAATTTCGCGTTTCCAATCACATTTTCGTGTATTTTAGCACTAGTTACCTCAAAAAGTCTAATATTCATCTAGCCTGTTGTAAAGACGGATTTATATATATATATATATATATATATATATAAATGCTGGCGAAAAGTTTTTTCTGTAAAGTGTACAACAAACGAGTTTCATACTTGGTCACAGGACTATTACAACTATTAGGACATTTAGGAAAAATAAGAAAACATATCTAACCAGTTACCGAATTCCCTCAAAAGATTTTTGAACCAAGGCCATCTCATTTACGTAGATGCTATTCATTGCCAGAGCAGATGGATCCTTATTTTACCCGACAGCTTCATGAAGTTACAATATTTATTTTTAAACTTTGCTATTACTATCTGATTAATTATCCGACTTGTGATCTCTTTGGATGAACTCACTGCATCCAAAAATAAAGCTGTTTATTGAATAATCTGATAGAGGTATCCATGTGAGTTGCGTATGAAACGCGCTAAAGTTCAGGTCACTTACTTCATCCGATGACTCAGCATTGGGAATGTTCAGACTTGGAGAAGTTGGATAAAACGACGTGACCGGTGATACTAGAGTTTCCGGTGTTTCTATTTTTGTCCCAGTCACTCCAAATTCGCTGGTTTTCGGTGGAAACTGCAATCTTCCCGTCGCACTTTCAAAATCCAAATGCCGAAAGGCCTCCGGGACAGGACCGAACTGTTCCGCATAAGTACGCAGTGGGCTGATAACCACGTCTCCGCAGGGTTTCACGAGAACTGGAAATGAGCCCTCATAGGGTTGTCGAAAGGCTAGAATGGGCATCCACAGTCGAAGACCAGACTCAAGTTTCAATGTGTCGAAGTCCTCCCAACGAAGTTTCTCGAAGACGGGCCCGAAGAGGTAGATAAACAGTTGAAGGGTAGACAGATCGTGAAGGTAGGCTCGGTCCTTGAGAGATCTTCCTAAGCGCCCATGGCGTTCAAAAATAGATAGAAAACTTGGCTAAGTGGCGCGTAAGTAGCTGCGCACTGGAACCCCAGTCGCGTTAATTGTTGATTAACTCATCAGATATTGACTGGATGTCAGAGTTTTCTCAGGCTATCATTTGTTATTGGATATGACGGAGGCATAAGTCAACAAAATGCATGTTTTCGCTGCATATTTATAGAAACATGTCGTGACGTTGTTTGCCCTGGATAACTCCATACCATGAGCCTAGATTTACACTTTTAAGTTGTTGAACTGCGGTAAGACTTTCGGTAAGACCTTATTTATACTGGGATGGATGAGTGCTCACAACTCGATTACGGGACTCACCCGTAAATCCCCGCAAGCAGCTGCATAATGACAACTGACAAAGGCAAGAGAAGCTGAAATGGCCATTTCTGATAGATATGCCATCAACAGTAGGTGGGGTAGTTCATAAGCATACAAGGATGATGTCATCATTAAATTGGCTATCCCAAGCCATTACTTTACTCCAGAACCCGAAAGTCTGGGTTCTTAGCTGTTGTTTAGGTCCCAACGCCCGGTCACTTGGATTTTATTGCCAATCATGGTGCGATTTTCAAGAAAGATGACGAAAAAGGCTTCTTAGTATAAATTTTCTTGATGCATAAATGACAGACAGTTATTTATATGTAGTTTATTCCATGCTCCTTTAGTTCACAGAGATGGAAAAAGGCGACACTCACAGACAGAATTACAGACTGCCTTGCCAATCAAATTGCAAAATATCACCATCAATATTAACAATTAATTCTGCCTTGTCTCCATTTTTATGATTTTGTTTTTTATATTTCCTATCAGTTGACCAGAAACCTCTCAAAGCTAAACTACTGTATGATAAAAAAATGCAAGGTTTATTTGCTTGGCAAACCAATTTTGTCGCACCTGGTAGTGGCACCCTCTAGAAAACCTTGCTTGCATTTATAAGCAAATGAATTGTTTAATATGAACTGTAGCATCTTCTGATGTACGGTTTGATGTTTTCTTATCTTACTACTTGCATAAGGGAACACATGGCAGGATCTTATTATTATTAAGTTGTGGAGGTTGTGTACCATACTTAGAACGTCATTTCAGCTTGTCTTCAGGAAAACTAATGCAATCTGCGTTTGAAAAAGCCTTACATCCTTCATTAAGACCACAACTCTTCTGTAAAATATTCCAAAAGTGTTTTCAACGATGCGTTATTTTGGACCATTCTTCTCTCAAACTTAACATTGACATGAGCCAACATTGATTGTTGGACTGCCTGTTCATTAGTATATCCGGTTTGCTAATCGTAAATCAGAACAATCAGGAATCTTTTGATCAGCAAGCTAAATAATGAACAGGAAATTTCCATTCTATGCAATTCATTTACGGATAATACTCTAAGATTTCCTTTCTTGACTTCAACTTCTATCCTATAAGCATTTTGAAAATCGTAGCAGACAAAAGCTTACGTTTGAAGTTCGGGTCGTTATCGGCACATTCTGCAGCAGCGTCCAAAAGCATCCACTGAAGTGTGTAAAGTAACTTTGTTTCAGCTTGATCGAACTTCAGTTGCGGCCGCGGTTCATTGCTTTTGGCTGCTAAACGGCCTTTCTCCTCTTTTTCTGATGATTCCATAGTGCTGGTTTTAAGCCGCTGGCGAATCATTGCCGCAGAGCAATGAAGAACATGTGGAAGTGCGAAACGCACTAAATTCCAACGCGATATCGATTGGATTGCCTCAGATACTGTTGGCGGCAGACCATGCAAAATATTTTGAACAAGGACCCGTTCAAAAGTCTAAAAATAATTATAAACAAGACGATAGAAAAATGCCTCATATCCTTGAAAATGCGTTTTTGCAGCGATTTTGCAAACCCTTTCATATCAAACGCTTTTTCTTTTCAAATAAATTATGCTGAATACTAGAGAAATTTTCCTTTATATACCAAGGTTATAACAAAATTCACATCAATTATCATCCATTTCTAGGAGTCAAACATACAGAAACCAAAGACGGTAAAATTTATATGCACTTAGCAAAATGTGACCGATGGCTCAATGCACATAAAATTAGACTGTTTTCAATGCAGTTCGATCGATTTGAGACGTGATTCTGACTTCGTCTGCATTTATGTGCTTGAGTGGATGAAACAAATGTAAAATGACTTTCGGCTAAGTTTTAGATATTTGCTTAATGAGTTGGATGAACATGCCCGATAGACTCTGATCTACATCCCTTAATACTCAGTTTGTCATAGATGCTATGACAAACTGAGTATTAAGGGATGTACATATGAAGCAGAAAGTGCAAATACGCAAATTCCGCACTTAAGAAAGAATAATTGATTAAGTTTGGAGTGAGCTTAATGGTTAAACGATTGTTACGGCATTCTTAGTAATAATTACTTTAAGTTACAATAAGCTGTGCAGCAGAGAGTATTACGGTACTATATGAAATATATAATAATGCTGCAAGTTTCAATCGTCCGTGTTTTTACAAACAAGGTATCGTAAGACAGTATTCTTTTGTAAATTGCCAGATACAATTGATTTTCAAAACCAGAAATTTTCATTTAGTATAAAGTCAATAAATTGTAAAACATTTAAACAGTCCCGAGTGCCACCTAGAAATAATCCAACAGATAAAACTTTGAATTATGCCTTTTCCTCAGTTTAGCCCAATATGATAAAAAAAAAGTAATACAACTGAATCACGTCTTCGTTCTGAGTATGGGAAATACTCGACATCATTCAATCTAATCGTTTAACTCATACCTTATATGCAAATGTAATTCGTGTCTAATAAATATGACTTGGTGCTTTGAGCAAGGTTCAGCCAGTATTAAGTCAGAAGAAAGTATATATCATTTCAGAGTCATATGTATAATTGTCTAAAGCCAACGAATTCACAGTTAGACATACTCTGTCAGTCTATTTGCCACTGAATTAGACAGGGCCAAATTCAACCCACTCAGCCCTACCTACGGAAAATATTTTCGCAGCGATTCCATTGTCTTATCAAAGAAGAAGAGGCAACCTAATGGTTATTGATACTTTTTTGACAAAAATAGATTTCGAGAAATTTTTACAATGCATTTAGTACATCCTTAGCCCCGGATTGCCCCGCCTGGCCTCGGATATATAAACGGGCCAGGCGGGGCTTGTGCTGACATATTATATTTTACTACCAACTACATATGTACGTTATTCGTTAAAATGTGATAAAATTGAAATTTTAAAGCAACTTATGGGGGGACCTAGTGGTTTAGTTCTGATAACGGTGTGCGTACTTTTATACCAAGCAATTGAAAAGACCAAAAATGCGAAAAAAAGAAAGGCTAGCGCATATTGAGATTCTGGCGTTATTGCGGATGATAAAACTGTGAGATGCAATTCTTAATATAATTGTAGGTTAAGCAGCGATGTTGCGCTGCTTCTTCAAAGAGTGGAACCGTCTTTGAAAGAAGGCATACGAAAACATGCTTACTTGCATTAAAGCTTAGAAATAATATCATGCCATAAATACATAAACGAGACCTTCTTTGGCAAAATAAAAATATTCTTCAAAGCAAAAAGATAAACGTTTGAAATGATGCTTACCAGACAAACGCTGTCTCGGGTCTTCTTCGATTGTAAGAAAGAACTGCAAATATTAAGCTATAAATTAAAACATACCAAGTATTTGACAACAAAAAACCCTGAATCGGTAAAGGTATTTGCTCCATTATAGTTTCAGTCAAAAAATAGAGAATGCGCTAACACTATCTTCCTTTCAGTCACGATGGTAAAAAATAGGGCAAATCCATGTCCATTCACAGCAGTTAAATAGATGCCAAACATGATGACCTTGAAAAGTTAAAGGTTTTAAATACCCAACGCTGATTATAGGTCGCTTATAACGGTGATTAACGCCACTGTTTAGAAGTATGATTTTACGATCAAGTTTTCAGCTTCTAGTATGACGAAGTACCCTCCTTACATGATCTTTCACGAAAAACCCGTAAATTAAAAAATTTAAATCCCTTCCGGAATGGCTAAACTGAGCTACCAGACAAGCAGCGTTTATGGCATCGTGGGAAAAGTTATGATGCCTAATTGTTGAAATGAACAGTTACGATTGTAGGTTCAGTAGTAACCACATTACGTGGGACACATGGAATTGAAACTGAGTAAGCAACCTCGGGACAAATGGTCCACAGCCAAAAGTTATGATGTCGAATTGGATCATGTAAAAAGCGGGCCAGAATAATTAAAAAAGCACAAAACTTGACCATATAGACGGAACAAATCATATTTGCCAAAAAACAGTATCTATGCTGAGATTTTTCATTATAATCTGGGATGTACGTGGTTTTACAGCGAGTTGTGCCTACAGGGAAATAACTCTAATCAGTGGCGTTTGACTTCTTTTGCCTTTCTTTTCTCCTGTGCTCAATAATCTCAGTCCATGGATTGTGCAACGGATGAGATATTGCGTACCCCCTTACGTTGTTTATGCAATGGTTGCATTACTGTGGAAACGTAAAATGCCGAGTTTATGATGTTAAATTTTAGACTTAGATGTCTGAGTGAGGCATCTGTAAACTTCCTCCTGTCGCATGTCTTGTAGGTTGCTTATTGATCTTCACACTATCCTATTCCGTGAAGGTTGGAGACTGGTTCTTTTAAAGCGATCAGCACACTGCCGGTTCTGAATAGTGCCTCAAGCCGTTTTACTCAGCTCTGTCTTCAGTCTAATATCTTGATATCATGAAGGAAATATCAAAGCAATGTTCGGGGCACATTCAATAAGCATTTCGGAGAGAATGATTTGTGAGGCCAAGACGATATTTGGAAAAAAAGGTCCTTCTGTCTTACTGGCACCTGAAAATAGGGGTTATAAGGGTGGGGTAGTAAATTGACTAGCTGTAGACGGCGATAAATGGAAATAATAATAGGAATAAGAGCCGATAAAGAACGTTTGTTTAAATAAGCAGGCAAGGAAGGCTGAAATGTAAAAGAAGAGTAACATAAGAGCAAATTTAACGCTAACGTGACAAAAAGTTAACCAGGAAGCATGCTATTCATGCGAATAATCAGGTAACTGAATATTGAAGTCCAAGGAAGCGGCAAACTGAACCGCCGTGAGTGGCAAGCAATGAGAGGTAGGCATGATTGCAAATAGCTAGCATTAAATGTGCGCGTGGTGTAACCCTAGTAGCAATCTACGTCTATGGATGGTCTAAGGAATCTCAATGCATAGAGATTCTAATATCTAGTCGAGATCTATTTTGAACCCCTTTATAGATATCCATCTAATATTTATTTATAGAGATCCATAGCGATCGGCCATAAAGGCGGCTTTCGCTTTGCAGTGGAACACCTTTTTTTGTGGCAGAACGACCCATTTGTTACGTTTATACCCCCTTTATTTGTAATAATCATAAGTCGGAAGACGTTTAATAATATTATTAGAAAGGTTTATTCAAATATTCTAAAAATAAAATGAACATGGACTCTTGGCCTCCGTTTTGACGTCTTGATATTTTTGTCCTGGTTGGACTTCGACTTCCCCAGAAGGGCCAGCCGTTATTTCTAGAAGTCATGTGAACGTTAAGTATGTATACGTAGACTAACCATTTGGTGCAGAGCGCTTTTTAAGGCGTGCCTGGCGCTGATTTTCGGTGTCTAACATCACTTTCAGACGCCGCTTGATGGCATCCTCCAGTTCCGACACCTTATGTTTCCTCTCGCCATTCCAGGCGCCGAAGAGGTCTAAGTATAAACTGTGGCGATGATATTGGGAGACTTACCCATGATTCAATTGTAAGGTGTAGGTGTTAGGGTTAACCGTCTTAGCCTTACCTCCTATAACTGGTGACCCCAATCATGAGATGAACTCTCAACTCAACTTCTGAGGTGGCTGACTTCAACGCAGCGATACGGAGATCCTCAGCCATTCACAGCCCATTGACTCCTGGCTCTGGTTCCTTTTCCATCCCACGCAGCAGTTTCCTGCTCTGAGTGCCAATACCCAGACCTCCATTCCAAACTGTCATTCTACTTCTACAGCCAACGGTGCCCTTTCCTCCTCCCTGTGAACACTAACATGGCAAACTGATTTGCCGTCGAAGTTCAAAGCAGCAAACCAACCTTCCGCCTACGTAGTCGAGATGACTAATCTCCTACAAAATGCCGATGCACGTGTAGTTGATAACTTTCCTCCTACCGCAGACCCAGTTGCCCACGCGGACGCGAGAAGACCTTTCCTCCTCCCAAGTGGTACTGGCGGCACTGCCCAGCCTCTCGCATGCCAGCCACAGAAGCTCATGCAGGCCACAACTGTCCCTTCAATCTGGCTCTCGCAAGCTAACCACTCGAGCACCCGCTGTTCGAACCCTGCCGTTGCTTCATGCGAAGGTCTCCGCGGTCTACCCTACTTGGCTATCTGCGTACCGTGATTACCCGCTGGTGATCTTATCAGCCAGACCTGACGGCTTAAACATTCACCCTTGGTTCGACCCAAAGTGGACTGTCGACGATCTGGACGGATGCCTCTGTTTTTCCAGTTCCGTTGGCAGACTCTGCAATCAGCAAGGAAGAATCAGGACGTGGCTTCCACACGGTGATGATCCTGGTAACCTTTGCAATGCCTCCCCCCCTTCCCAGTTGGAACCCCTTTTTTCTCCTAAATCCCACGCATTACCCCCA
>JAYGXS010000001.1:38336942-38350636 GCA_036362985.1 Ligula intestinalis | reverse complement strand
CCCCTTTTTTCTCCTAAATCCCACGCATTACCCCCACAAAGGCGACATTCTTTCTCCTAAAAATCCCTGAGGAGTTTTTTCACTGTCTGCTCCTATTTTCATCCTATGACACAGGACAACTGGCCTCGCCAACAGTCTCAGCAACAATTTTTGCTACCACTGCACATATGTACAAATAGGGCACTCAAAGGAATTTTTCCTACATATCCCTCAATATACTGATACTGATACTGATACTGAGATAGGTAATCTAAGGAAAGTAAATTTAACCAAATTTGCTGCTTACCAAGTCTTTACGGAATTTATCATCCGTTAACTGGGAATTTAGTTTCCGGAAGTCGGCAGCTGTCCGCAGCGGTTTTTTGACGGGATTCTGAATGACGGTAGAATCAACCGACGTGAGGGCATTCGGCTGCTGACGAATCAGCGCCTCTAGCTGCCGCTGCCGTGACAGCACTTTTCCCAGCATGTATTCTAGGCGATTAAGCCTCTCTCTGTCCTCGTCCATGTGCTGAGAAAGCATGTTACACAAGAGTCGTATGCCGGGATCGTCATCCTCGGCCTCTTGGCTGCCACTGCGGGTTCAATAAAGTCCCCGCCACTGGGCAGAGTGTCTTCGCTTTTCTCAAACACCTCATCTGGGTCTGTTTCCTAAGGAGCTATTTAATCGCTTTGGCAGAAAGCACAAATGACAGAAAATGCTGGCGTAGAAATGCAAACAATGGGAGATGCGGAAGCCAAGTAAGAGCAAAGTTTTAAGCTATATGAGGATTAAACAGGAAGAATATTGACGTTTTTTAATTTGCCTTAAATTCATTTCTTTGTAAGTAGCCGCAGAAGGCACCTAAGGCGTGAACCCCATTGCATCATGCAGCTCGCTGACAATGAGAACAACGCCGCTGGTTATCTCCAGGGCATCTGTACGACCAGGTAAAAGACAAAGAAGGTATGTTAAGGCAGATTTTTAAAAGCTCTCCTTGGCTAGGGAACCCTGTAAAAATAGTAGTTTAGTCAGATTACAGCGTATTGAGAGCTGTGCGTACGAAGATAGAAACAGAAACTTAACCGTTCTTAGACTGTTGACTTGCTGACAAAAGGCATTTTGTCTGTTGCAGCCCCGACACTCGCAGTGCGCGATCTGTCAGGCTATCTCAACCAACGCACTATGAAGAGCTACTGAAAACTCTTAATTCATACGATGTGGTTTCGTACTGTCAACAGAAAGGTTTGCTGCCCTCTCGGCGTCGGTGCGATTGCGCAAATGAAATAGTCCAAAGAAAGCTTTCACGGAACGGTGACGGTTCCATTTTCCGTTGTGGAAAATGCCGCAGGAAAAAAATCTTTAAGGTGGATGAGGCAGAAGTTAAGGGCAATCTTATCATTAATGGTATGTGTTATTTAGAGGCGAACCGCGATGCGTGTGAGCCGGGGGTAGACAAGCGTCTGCATGCAAACCAATTTCTGTCTTTTTACGAAACCGCAAATGCAGACCAGGAGAAAATGCGTGGCGGACGCGCGGCAGCCGGTGAGAATCATTTTCCGTCTTATGTTTTGTAATGTGTAGATCATAGCAGCGAAATCGGGGAGGCGAGGCCGAATGAAACTAAAGCCTAGGAACTGCTGACCGACCTGGCAGACACAAATTTAACGGCGGAAGTGAATGTAGGCAGGCATACGGGCGCAGAACAAAGGATGCCCCTTGGGGGAAGGAAATGTTTTACACGAATGGCCGTATTTGTAGGAGTGTTGACTGTTATTTTAAAATGACCATATGTTGGTAAATATGAATTAATCTGCCTACATTTCTACACAGTCCCACTGCCTACCAGCTTTGCCAACTTTTTATTTATTTTTCCAAAGCACTAATTTTGCACTACACGACCAACACAGCCAACACGACTTTCCAATCGTAGAAATGGGCATTTTCGCTTAATTTTGTAATATTTAGGGCCTCTGCGCCCAAAATATGCAATTTATTTATTATCGCTTGCGTTAAAGGTAAATGTACTGAGATAAAGCAATAGATTTTCATTCCATGGTCCTGTTGTTGTTTTCCTTTGGCTAACAGACGCAAGGCATATGCGTTTATCGGTGATTAAAGAGGCGCATCTGATCACTGTTAAGCGCGGTAGAAACAAAGGCGGTCGAGAAGTTCAGTCGAAAATCTGCGGCGAAGGATGGTAGCAAACACTTTGGCGGCTACATCTTTAAGGCGAATATCGCGGTAAGCTGAGCATAATCGCACGTCACCTCGTTTTGGTATCGGTAAGGCAATGGACAGTGACCAATCCGTAGGGATGAGTTCGGTAGTCCATATAGTCAAGTACAGCTGGTGTAGTGAGTCCGTCAAAGCAGAACAATAATTTTAGAAGGCTTCTGTTGGGATACCATCTTCACCCGCTGCCTTCTGAACGTTCAGTCGTTTGAATACCGATTGCAGTTCAAAACTCGTAGGTGGCTCGCAGCCACTATCGTATGGAATTCCCATTGATAGCTGTAGGCTCGCAGGCGAACGTATGGGTGATTCCAGTAGCTCACAAAAGCGCTCTAGCCACCGATCGGTTTTTCCAGCGGTATCAGTTATCACTTGACCCAACTTTTACCGAACGGTAGCGCAAGGAGGTTTATATTTTCTAGCTGTATCACGCAAAAGTTAATAGAGCTGGCGTAAGTTACCCGAATTTCAAGCTGATTCTATGGAGCCAGCTGACTAGGTCCAATGGTTCTGACGATCGCATCTTGGTGATCGTGTAGTTTGGCGTCTGATTGAGCGGTAGTTATCCATGTTTGACAACTGAGCGAGTCGAGCTTGTGCCGAGAGGTGCAGGGCTGGTGTGGAGATCTAGGTATTCCTCGGTGCAATCTGTTGTTGCAAGCCCGAATTCATCGCACAAAGTAGCGCATCTGTCAAGTTTGGCAACTGAGTATTGGGCGAAGTTTGGTTATCGACGCTATGTGCTGGTTTGAAGCGAACAGCAAATTGATCTCTGATCCGAACAGGGATACTTTCGTTGAACGCTACACGGGCTTCTGGGTTTGACAGTACCATAACGTTGAGGCGTTTAGGGCGCAGTTTCTTACTGCGATTCGACAATCGGAGCTTAAAACGGGCACGGACAAGCACCTGATCTGATCCAAATTTCGCACCTCCAAACAATCGACTGTGGGACACGATGGTGGCTCACCTCGAGCGTACTAAAATATAGACTATGGGGTTTGACGTGCAGCCATAGCTTGGACAACATGTTTGCAACTGCCGATGAGGGTTGTGTTGGAAACGAGTGTTTTATGACGGGAAAATTATTGTCAACAATTTTCGTCAATAGATCTATGTTGTTACAATGTTGGCACTGTCCGTAATTTCCGATTATGTATCTCGGTCTCATCGCTCGGGCCACTCCTGGCATTCCAGGATTCAGCCGCAAAGAGCTAGTCTGTAGGGGTCATCCTGACAACTTAAGCTGGAATGTGTTCATTAAACTCAGTCCTTACTCCTTCACCCGCTTGCAATGGTGGGACGAAAAAGGCTACCACACAGATAACTGCTATGGTGCTTTCATAGCGGGCTGCGGCAATCCAAACTGGGATAGGCGAGGTAACTGACATTAAATTTTCTAATTTATCACTTATCTTCAATCGGATCAAGGGCGAGCGCGTGTTCGCCGACTCTTGGCTCTGGTGGGTGTTCGCTGATCCTTGACGAGGTCACTGAAGTGCATCTTTTAACAATATCACTAATCGAGAAGAAGAAGAAGAAGAAGAAGAAGCAGAAGAAGAAGAAGAAGAAGAAGAAGAAGGGGAAGACTCGATCGCTGGGACAATATGTTTATTCGCCTGACGTTTCGATATCCGTCGCAGATTCGTCTCTTTTAACAATATCACTAATCACCTACTGGACCAACGGCGAGCACTAACCCCCCACTGGACCAACGGGGAGCACGCGGAAGTTCGGGAGTTGTTCGCTGACTCTTGGCGAGGTCACTGAAGTGCACCTTTGATTAAATTAGTGCAATTGGTGTGCGGACCAACTCCTGCGCGTAAATCGAGACGTGCTGCACGAAAAAATAGTATGCCTTCTGAAAAGTAGGAAGTCGTTTTTAGTTGTAAAAAAATGATTGGCCTCACTAATGCTGCTTGCCAGCATTTCTAGAGAGAAACCATTTTTATCATGCTTAAGGTTTATGAAGTGTCTGAGAACGTAGATTACTCCTAGTATGTCACATAAGGAGCAAGTAAACGCGAAATCTTATGCTTTAACTCGGCAGTGTTAACAAGACTTAATTCGGCAGTGGTATCAACGTTTTTAAATGACTTCATTCGGTTGGGACGCTCGCAGATACAGCTTATTTTTTTAAAACAATCGAGTTTCTATGGCTCCCTCGCGAATCTTATCTGTTGATTCAACATATTGTGAACCCACTCCGTGCGCAAAGCTCCCCTATTGCGTTTGCAACCACCTGCGCACGCATCAGTGCCTGCCTTCCACAGTCCAGCCGGGCCAATTCGCACCCCATATGTCTGATTTACACGTGACCACGTTGTAGGCACTGTTATTACTTCGTCTTCATGCATCCCTGCGGGCTGCATACGCACCCTTGTCCGACTTGCAACTTCGTCAAACCTATTCTCCACTATCTCTGTACAGCGTTTATTATCACTTTTACCTGGCCTCCCATTTCTGCCCTTCACGTACGGAACCGGGCCTAAAGATCGCAGTGGCACGAGCCTTTCCTTATTAACTTAGGCTGCTGCGATATTGGTGAATACGACATGATTCGCACATGCAAAGTCTGTATGTGGCTGGGCTCAATCATTAAAAAGCCTCCTTCAACTTCAAATTAATTTTCCTGTGTCATCTTATGTGGCAACGATATGGAGGATTTAGTCATCAACATCTGTTTGTTTTCGCAAGCACTCTGGCAACAGGGTCACTGCTTTCCGGTTTCATCGCTGAAGCGGCCGTCCAAATGCTGGAAGTGCTCGTGTTCTCTACCTACAGACCCACATTTTGGGCACGGTATGTGAACAATGCTTTTGTCGTCCTCAAACGAGAACTGGTTTTTATGTTTTCCTCTCTCCTGAACGATGTCAGTTTCCGGTAGATACAAAGAACGATTAATAGATTGCGTTCCTACGCGTCCTGATTTTTCGCAAGTCCTATTGCATCCCGAAGATTACGGTAGGAGTTTTTTTTCAACAGCGTCCTCCATAGTTCACCATACTTTTCAGAATGCTGACTATTATTTTAAAATGACGATATTCTGGCGGATATGAAACTATCTGCCTATCATACTAAACACTTCCGTTGTTTAAGTGGTTGGTCACACCGAGCAGAACTTATCCATTTTGTACTTGGTTTTCTCACAGCAATAATTTTTAAATGACAAGGCCCTCTGGGCCTTAAATATAAAAAAAGTATGCAGAAAAGCCATCAACATGCGTCAGCTTGTGTTATCGCAGCAAACACCCGCTGTGGCATAAATGCGGCTGTTTGCGAAAACTCCGCAAGAGAGTTGATACTCGTTGCAGCGAAGCAGCCGACAAAGTTGCCAAACTCTACTAGATAGGTTAGATGTTTACCCACAACGGATACCTCCGCAACCTTATGGAACGCAATATACGGTCAATCCAAAGTAAACCGCAAATCAATCACACGTCTAGTGGATGTGTCGAAAGGAGAGATCGTCGACTACAGAAGTTTTCCCAAGTCAAGAAGTCAATAAGACCAAATAGGTAGGACAGTGTTCTGTGAATAGGAGCTAACAAAAGGCTCTGCAGAAGCAAGCTGCGCACAGTGAATAAGCCAGTTGACATGTGTCTGGTCTGTGCGTCCGCGCAGAAGTTACGGGATCTGGGAGCACCCGCCAGCCAAACAGCAGAAGGTGCATAGCTCGCCAAACAAAGGGCAAGGCACCAAGATGACCTTGAGGCGTCACGTTACCGGCACACGAGCATAGTTCGCGCAAAGGCATGAGGGGTCAGGCTGGGCGCTGCGGCGAATTTGGCCATACGCGCACGAGTGGTGGTGAAAACGCGTGACCACCGGGGCATAATCAAAGATCCGCCACAGATGGTACCGTATATCGCTAACGTATCCGAAGCATTTATTTGTCCCTTGCAGCCATCGTTTATCGGTTACGCCCAGAGATCCGAGGCAACAATCAGAATTCTGTTTATGAACCCATAAGCTTTCTTTCAAAACGTAAAACGGCCAAATTTGTCTACCGAATTCACTGCCTTCGCTTTTCAAAGTGCCAAAGGTCTGGGATAAGGGGGCGATCAAACGTTCAGGGAGACACTCGAAGCGTGACACATCACTACGTGACCGATCAACTGATGAAGGACTCTGTCGGCAGCTTACAATGGTCCGCAGGCGCAGTTCAATAAACAGCCAGCGGAAGAGAAGTTCAACCCTGGCCAAGTGAGAATACAAACCGGCGTAGGCGTTTATAAGTCACAAAACTAGATGGGGCAATCGATAGTGAACACACATCAACGAGACCGCCAACTGGGTCTAAACGCAAGCGGACGCGAGCGCCCGTCAGGAATTAATGGTGGAGACAGCGATCGCTATCCCAAAACCATCTTAAACGTCAACACCAACGTATTAATCAACGCTCACACGTTTGCTGACAGGTGTAAACACAGCATTTAGACAAAGTAGACAGACAGCGGACAGCGGACAGCTAAAACGGAAAATAGGAATGAGGGTAACGGCCGTTTTTATCCCGATGCCACCCCGGCCAGAAAAGAACTGGAATAATAACCTATGCTCTTATTAGAACAATTACAATTACATGGTGCAGCGTGGACAGATGACCTTGAGGTCAGTGGCATGCCAGACCAAAAACACTGCAGTAAACGATCTCCGATGACGGGAGCTTGTTGGCTTTAGAAACGTCAGGACAATTAACTCATGGTTCCTGTGACCACGTTACCTTCTCGATTGTGCCCAGGAACGTGCATTTTGGCTTCAGTCTTATATGAAAAAAATTTTGATAAAATCGACATCTTTTTTAGCTGAAGACCCCAACACTTGGCTGCAGCAAGCGAACTCCAAGAAGCTGCAATTATTTTACTAGTTAACAACCGAGGCAGATAGATCACGTAAACAGCGCGTGCACTTGGCGACCTGTGTACAGATTGCAGTCCTACAATAAGGGACAAGGTATAAAATATCTCATCACCCGAGTGAAATTGAGTTTAGCGACCCATTAATGTGAAAAATTGTCGGTAATGTTTTGGCTGTTGATGGTGCAGGGGAAGTGCGGAGAATTAGTGAGCCGGGTATGCAGACTTTTGTAGCGAACGCCCAGCTTGAAATGATTGTCGATATTGAGCGCTTTGGAATACCAACCCTTGATAAATTCTTATTTCCGTTCTATGCGGACCATAATAATCACTTTAGAGTTATCTCAATATAAATGACGACTGTGAGTGAGGCAGACATGTAGGGAGTCAGGCTTATTGAGAAGTAGAACACGACTCCATCGCTGGGACAATATGTTTATTCGCCTGACTTTTCGAAATGTAGTGGGCCAGAGGTGTTGAGGTTGGCCCACACATGGAAGGATAAGAGACCTGAAGATGTTTCAGTCATTGGAAGCACCGAACAGAGTCGATAAACGCCAGACCAAGCAAGTCAGGTTTATGTTTGCAAATACGAGTTCCAGCCCTTGACGATGATTCACACAAAACAACTGAAGTATTGATGTGGTAAATGAAAATACTGTAAATGATAAGTGATCTTTTTGAGAACAATATCCTATATTCGAGGTAACGGCATTTTCAGTAGTGATGTTTACTTGCAATAATAATAATAGTGTTTCTTTGTAAAGCACATCTTCGGTGCCGCCAAACTTAGGTCTGTATATATCTATCAGGTCAGGTATTTCTTGTGCAAAAATAAGGAATTTAAGTCAATTGGCCGGAGACTTTCAACCATGTTGATGCTGGAAATAAGAATTTTTCTGTTAGACTCAGATCACCTCTGATTAAATTCATTAGACTTTGAACACCCCAATAGTAGCCGGAGTAACGAAATAACATGGTACGTTCGTAAACAGCGCATTTGTAGCCAGACGAGTCAACACTCATAAGCTCTTGCCCATCTATGAAAGGCCGTGACTTTTTAGGGTTAATTAACTCCGATGACGCGTGCATTAATATGCATGTCAAATTGGATGCTACGTACACTTATCTCAGAGCAGCCTGAACTGGACGTTGACCAACAAATACCACTATTTACCAAACATGACTAGGCATTATCGGATCTTCCCGTAAGGTTTAAATTTCTCCCTGTTCTGTACGCTCTCCGCGCGTATGATGACGCCCTGGTGTTCCAGAGTCGAAAATTCATAAAACAGTAGTCGCCGGTTATTAAGCCCCATGGTTAATAGGCCCAGCCGCTTATTAAGCCCAATTTGGTCTGGGCCCGAGGTGGGCTGATAACCGGCGACTACTGTAATGTTTGTCAGCGTTTCTTAGCAAACTTCTTGAACCAAATTATATTTCTTGGGATGCCAATTTTTCAGTTGAATGTAATATCAAAACGGGCCTCGGTGAGTTTCACCAACAGTTGGTTGTTGACCTTGGCATATATACGAAGTGCCCTGAGAGGCTTGGTCAAAAAATAAGTCTGTTAAATCTTCACGTTTAAAGTGTACACCGCCGTTCCCAAGGCAACTTGTTAATTTCCTTTTTTCCTCAGAAATTAATTTCTTATTCGGTGTAGATCAGTAAACTCAAGAGTCTACGACTGTAGACTGAAATTCGGTATCAATATTTGGACCAAAGGTCATTAGCTTCTGCGAGATAACCACGTAATGTGCACAAGCTGCCATCAGTTAGGCATTTGTACAACCTGCATAATTACTGACCGCGCTGACAAAACAGGTACTAGCTAAAAGTCTGGACACCTGTTCAGCCTGTATTCTACTGCTGCTCGACACAGCTGCAAGGGGTCCGGCTCCTCCAGCAGTGCTATAAGTATAGTGAACAGTTAAATATGGTAACTCAGTTAAATTCATATGAGGGGAAATATAGACATGTGCCTCGGAGCTTCCTGTTCGTATACTGTACTGTGTAACGAAAAATGGCAACATTAAAACGGTTGTCAGACTGAAATTGTGTGTAAGTGGGTTCACTGTAGGGCAGCATGATTGACTCGCAGCATGTTAGCTGATTACGTTAAGTACCTAACGAACACCAACCAGGACATGCTAGGCAGAGCGCCGTCTTCCGTTCGGGAACATTGCATATAAACTGTTACTGAAACTTAGTAAATAGCATGTTTTGTGTCTTCTCAAGGCTATGTTGTTTATATAAGCGATCCAGGTGGCATGGTGTCGCAAAATATGGCTGTACTGGCCAAGCATCCTCTTAAAGGCGTCTACAAATGGCGACATGATGATATCCTTAGACAGAACACCCCAGGCCTCAATCACTCTAAGAAGCAAAAACGTTATTTCTTTCATTCTCACCCCAGTCACACCTAGTTCCAGAGAGTCTCCCCTCAGCTAGTGGTGGTGGCCAACACGATGAAGTCGCCGGATGCAGGAACACAGTCTTCAGCTGCAGTACAGGAAACGTCGGTATCGGGTCGCCTCGTAGCTATCCGTATTCAAAAGGAAATAATTTGAAATTTACCAGTTATGTTTCGTAAGACAGTGAGCCTTGGCCACCGACTAACCTCATTGTAGGCCTTTTGGCATTTCCAATGGTATTGTGGCCTCTGACAATTCATGGTCTCTGGGCCTGGAGGATAAGTACTTATTGCGGATGTACGACATTTTCGAAGCATTCGTCATCAACACGTTGACCATTACTCGTTTTAATTCAAGTTTGCCTGTTTATGGGAAAGGCCCGTTTCAGGCTTATTTGCCTTCATCCATATCAGTTCAAGTTTATTAAGGGAAATATAAACAAACGCCTTTGCGTTCCCTTTAAGTTCAGCATAATCCTGATCACTAACTGGGACTAAAAATACAAACATATTTTCTGGAAAACAGGAGATCTAGGTAATTGTTCTATTTACTTGGGGGAGCCTGTCGATGGCAGTGTAGGAGATCTTGATGGGTGGTTAAGGACACTTTTGAAGTGCTCAGTCCATCGCTTAAGAATTTTTGATTTCTCCGTCAAGATTTTCGTTACCATCAGAAGTAAGCAGTTGTGGCGTACGCTTGATGCAGCGGCTGTATGTAGCCATGATTGAGTTGAAGAAGTTTTTTTCACTTCGCTGCGGTCTGTGTACTCTTTAATCTCCCCAGCCCTGAAATCGCATATTGTCTTTGTCACCAGCGTTTGATGTTGAGCTGGCCTCCGGACGAAAACATAGTCCAGCAGCTGTCTGATTTTCGATCAGAGGACGCATCAGTGTTACCTTTTGCCGCGTCTAAATACGTATGGATGTAGGAGATTGTAGGACCAAAAACGAAGCCCTGCTGGACTACGCACTAAGCTGTCACCCACGCCGACTGCTAGTTGTTAAGACAGACAATTTGAGATCAACCGATCACGAATTTGTCAATCCTGTTCAGAAGCTTGCCAATTATCCCTGTACGGCTTAAGTTGTACAAGTGTCGATGATGAAGCACACTTTCGAATGCCTTCTCAAAATCGATGTAGACTGTGTACACCGCATTTCTGCCTATACTGCCAGCTGCTATGGCTGCCGTCAGGGCCCAAGGCAAAGCAGAGCGGGACTAATGAGTTCCGTTGGCAGTCGGTGAAAGCTCATCAACGACACCACATTCTCTCAATCGACTGCTCATGTCCACCGTTCTAGAAAGTAGAACAAATTGGTCAACCAGGATCTTCCTCTCTGGAATGCGGGTTGCGCCTCAGAGTTAAGATGATGTTGCTCCACGACTGTATTTATTTGCGTTAATACTGCTCACCATAAGTTCGTAAAACATTGAGGTGAGACTTTGAGATTGGCAGTGGTCTGCAGAAGCACGACTGCCACTACGTTAAGTTGGTGACATTCGCGCAGTTTTAAATTCATGGAGCAGCCTTTCTGCAGCGAGGAAGACTTTGAAAATCAGACAGAGTGGTTCCCCTAATTCAACGGCTTACTCACTCAACAACTTGTCAGGTATATCATTGGGAACTGATGTTTTCAATGATTTCAGTTTCAATGGACCTTGTAAAGTACTATCCTTTGTGGAGACTTTTGGTCTGTTGCCGGAATTTCATCCACACTATATTTATCCGACGCAAAATCGGCCTCACAAAGAACTTCGACGGATGCTCGTTCTTTTCGTAGTCCTTGAAAATGTCAACACAAACATCCATGTTTAGCATAGGAAGTGAGCCTCTATTTCGCGTGCAGCTGTCGAAATGTTTTGGACCTTCTGTGCCGCAATTCATTGGGTTACGTTCGAAATCTTGTTTCGTTGCCCTAGTTATTTACACCTTGTACATATTCGTCGACTCTGTGATCTCCCTGATGTAATAGTTCCACAGCTCTGGCTTGCGGTTTACTTTCGTCTGTAACTTGGTCGTTAGTCATTGGAACCTGCCGCTGACGTTCTTTTTCAAGATATGATAGAGTCTGGTGATAAGCCTATATAATAGGGCTTTAAATTCCTTCCAATGCCCCAAAACATGCCCGAAGAATGTTGAGACCCAGTGCTTCCATCGGTTATAGAGAAGAGCGAATCCCCTTACTGTATGACTACATGGTCCTTTCTGTCGAGAATTGGACAGACAGGTTACGACATCGACTTTCCCAGTCGAGTTTGTCAGTAAAATATCCAGGCAATTAGCTTGTTACTCTTCAAGTGGTCTGGTTGAAAATAAGACGCGTGAATTAATAGGTGAGTTTGGTATGGCCTATAGAAGGCGAAAATAAAAGTTTATAGGTGTTAAGGCTGAGACAGTTGACCCTAGAACCTACAATCTTCGAGGCTCGGTTCCTTACGATATGGGGGAAGTCTTGGAAAGGCCAGAGTAAAAGAAAGAGTTTATTGTGTACACAATTGAACGAAGAGTCAGATGGAGAGAATATTGACTCTCGGAGTAGTGTGTCCGTTCCCTATTCGTGTCGGCTCTGGAGTGACTAGAGCATCAGCAATAGCTGGCGAATGCTTTGTCCCGGTGGCCAGTGGGGCTGCTGATGTCTAGACTAGCGTGGGCCAATGACAGCGTGGGCCAGTGACAGCGTGGGCCAGTGACATCGTGGGCTAATGACAGTTAGCGCCTAGCCTCAAGAGTCGGTGGGCACACAGGCAGGCTAGATGAGTCATGCGTCTGCGGCTGGTCTTGGGTTCCAAGTGGCTGCTAGGGCCACTAAATTTTTGCTTCTGAGCCTCGTACAGACTTCAGATTACCGTCTTTATTCCAAGCATGAAGGCCACCCATGATCAGGACCTTTGATCAGGTAGCAACTGCCTCTAACTACCCTATCAAACAACTGTTTGATTTCGGGTAGTTCCTCGGTGATTGGTGGACCACCAGGTCGTCAAGAGCTGGTAGACCCGGTGTTCTGATTGTAAGCCAATTTGTTTCAGTTTTGTGCGCAAGCTTCCCTAACACGAGCAGGCCATCTTTAACATAAGCCAGTACCTCTCCCCCCTCTAGACGTTCTACTGTCTTGCTGAACCACTTAAAACTGGCTAGTGAAATGTCACTGTCGTATACCTTCATAGACAGATATGTTACTGCTACAGAAGGCCGTTTCCTTAACTATGGCATGAGTAAACCTCAATCCCATGTGGTTTATAGGGATTGCTCGGTGGTCATACACCGAAAAGTGTCTTGAGCGACAGGCCAAGCCGGCTGAGAGTAGACTGAGTGTGTGGATCCGTCAAAGGCGTGCCGATTCGACGAGTGAGGGCAGCCCAGCTCGTTACAAAATAGACAGCCCAGCTCGTAACAGAATTAAGGCCAAGTTCAGTAGTGTGATGGAATTTGTACTCAGCAAGCCATGTTAATAGGACCCTCCCGCTCACTAATATTTCCATATTTATGAAGCGATTCTGTTGCTTCTATCGTCCGTGGACTGTTTATCGACGTCGATTCGGTACTAAGAATACTTATTAACTTAACGACCTCTCTGGTAATCGTTTGTAATATTACGCTGCACAGAAAATATAGGCACGGGTTGTATCCAATAACGACAACGCGCAGCTCCCACTTCAGCCACATGTTACTTGCAAAACTTTGTCCAGGCGGTTAGAGACTATTGACAAGGCAATATGAAAGAGCAGGGGCCGAGTTCAATGGGCAATGTCATGTGACTCCTGAAGAACGCATTAGCGTCGACTCAACTGGCGGCCTACACCGTGCTTCCTCGTGCCATTTAAACATGTGGTGATTCGAATTATTGGGATGACAAAAATTGACCAGGAGGCAGTGGGAGGCCTGAAGTAAACGATTTATAGCGGTATTAAAGGAAGTTTGCTCAATAATTTACCAAATAAAAGACCACGTTTGAATGCCTTGTTTATTTCGTCCATATCTGTGATTTGAGTCAGCAACAGTCACCTAGAAGTGATGCCAAGTTCAGCACTGAAGCAACCTGGTTACGAGCTCGAAATTTGGCTACAAGTGACAAGCAGCAGAGGATTAGGCGTGATCACTGGGACAATAAATTTCACAAATTTAAAGCAATGTTTCCCTGGTGCAAATTTAAATATGGCAATAGCAGCAAAATGATTTATTGGATCCATATCATTTCGAGAGAGCTCGTC
>JAYGXS010000001.1:38231300-38321942 GCA_036362985.1 Ligula intestinalis | reverse complement strand
CCAGATCACCAACTGGAGATTAGCGTAGCAAATGCTTTTATGGAGATTAGTCTAATAAACGTAAATTACGCGTGAAGATGCGTTTTTTCTGCCATGCCAACGCTTGCGGGTCCAGCAGCAGGAAGATCCGTACGTGGGCGACGGAATAAAATTATATGGGGCTCCGGTTCATGAATCATGTAGTGCACCCAGCCGACCGACTGTTGGATTCCCAGTGCACGCCACTCGCGCTCGGTCATCAGACGATTTTTTGGCATCTTCGCAACCAATTCTTTCGGTAAATGTACATGCCTAAATAGTGAAAGAAAATAACAAGTACAAAATAAGTTCCTTTATATCTGTGTTCCCTTTAAATAATTGACAGTACCGTTGATGAATTAAGAGTTAATCAAACTAAGTAATTATCTGACTTCAATAGAAACCACCGCTATCTGAGCTGGCAACGGAAAGCAGCAGGGCTTTCGCTTAAACATAGAGCAGACGGAAGAAGAACGGTCCCGTGTACACTTACGTAAGATTAATCTTACGCTTGCGCTCAGCAATCTTCTTTGGTGAACAAAATTAGATGAAAGAAAGCATCTTGGAGTTACGAAAAACGGTTAGGCTTGTTATTGTTAACAAGAGCAGGCAACCAACGGGTATATTAATTGCACGACTAATAGAGCATACAGAAAACTTTTATCATTCGCAGCAACGGATTACCATTAAAATTCTATATTTTTTAGCTTTCATTTAAGTCCTAACCGCTGTAAAGACATTTTTTGAACTCTTGATAAGGCCGGTGATGCCAAAAGGGTCGCAAAACTCACACTATTATGCCTTACCTGTATTCATACTTATCGTCATAATATTTTTCGGAGTAGTATATGTTCCTTTCACTCATTCCCGTGAGATGACGCAAAATTCCACACAAACCAACTCTTTGAAGCGAGCCAAGGACTACACTTAAACTTGGGTATCTGGCGCCGCAGCCTGTGTTTTACCGAATCGAACAATGCAATACTCGTGAAAACTTATCATTTAAACTCTACGATCTATCAAATCTCAATTAATCGAAGTCAAACTATTCTAAAAAGACGATAGCATACTCGATGGTAGGCAAATGCGTCTAAGCGCATGCTTCAAAAGCGCAATCTGTAGAATTTATCTAAACAATAGCAGGTCGAATTTCATGCAACGACACCGACCAAACAAAAAATGTCCCGGGAAATCTTACGGACGCCACTCTCCAAAGCTTTAGATTGCTTCTTGCTTTGAAATGAGCTCTTACATGAATCCAAGATTATTTATCATCATTGGCCGCTTATCACATGTGAAGTATTTTACTGTTTTTTAAATTGTTTATATTCCCTGAATCTGCGTCTCTCTTAAATAAAGAATAGGATGAACTCATACCTATTATAGTGGACACTTTCTAACATGCTTATTCGGTCGTATATATCACCTTCTATGTGTTTTATATGATTTTATACGGATCGCCACCGCTTTGCCCTGTGAGCATTGTACTGTCTCGTGTTCCCAGTACACTCGATGCTGGACTCGTCTACCTCACAGATCCCAAGAAACCTGTGTCCCGCATTGGTTTGCTGCAGATAATAGGGCAAAGATGCGTTGGAGACTATGAATCTAAACGGCAGTCATCGATACAATCCAGCCAGTAAAAACAGCTTTTGGCCACTGTTTTATCGACCTTCTCGGATGCACATAAGTCGCAGCAAAAGCTTAAATAGTTCTGTTTGTCCTTCCTCGATTCTCAGCTGAGTATTTCTGTGCTGTCAGCCATGGAAAAATCCAGCGGGTGCGCCCCATAACTAAAAAAATGTGACTCCGAACGAATGTCAGTCATCCTATTTATTTTGGCACCAGCTTCTGGTTTCCTTTCTATCGCAGAATGTTTCCTCGTTACCGTAACGCTGGTTGCACCTTTAACTTATGCTACAACCAGGTTTCCATATGTTCTTCTGGTACTGCTGGTGCGCAGAATTGGTGGCAGACCTACGGGGGAGAGAGAGCGCTGGAGAAAGCAATATGGTAATCTTCAGGGACCAAATAATGCAGAAAACTACCATATTGCTGTGGAAGCAGTCAATCCTGATGACGGCTGCGGTCCAGTAGTACTAGCAAACCCGCGCGTAAACGCACTGGACACTGCGGAGTCTCGTCGGCTAAAAATTTTGTATACTTACGCCCAGAGTTTATTCTCGAAGTTTGACGAACTTCAAATACAGGTAGCCGATGGGGCCCCTGATGTTATAGCAATAATAGAAACCTGGCTGTCACAGAGCGTCAGTGAATAAGAAGTGACACTTTGCAGATGCCAACTATTTAGACGAGATTGAGTGGAACGCCAGGGTGGAGGAGTTGCTATGTATGTAAAGAACGAATTAAGTGTGTGCTAGAGGCCTAGAAGGATTACCCATGGTATGGAGGCTATTTGACTGACAATTAAGGCACGGGGGTCGCTGCCTCTGGAAGCCGTGACCATCTACCGACCACCGCGGACAAACAGTGATACAGATGCGCGTTTACTGGTGTGCGTAAAGGAGATAGGAAGTCGACCTGATGTTGTAGTCATGGGGTTTTTGTCGGCGCCAAAGATTGCTTTACAAATAAACCTTATTATTATGGGTGACTTCAATGCGCCCAGCATATGTTGGAACAATTTGCGGCCAATTGTTCTAAAAATACCTTCGATCACCATCTGCTAAAAACAACACTTGAGGCCTTTCTAACACAATACGTCCTTGTTTCAACTAGAGCACGTGGAGGGCAACCGGCTTTTTGTTTAAATCTAGTCTTCACGAAGCATCCCGACACTAAAGACGAGGTATGTTGCCTAACTCCACTAGGTCGAAGTGATCATGCCGTACTTTCGTGGGACTGTGGTCTTTACTCGTTACCCCCCTACAGTAGACTAACCAAGGCCGAATGTATTGCGAGGTGACTTCTCACAAATGAGAGTAGAGGCATCGCAAATAGACTGGGGTCTTCTTTTCTCCGGGGATGTCACTTAGGACTAAAATAAATTTAAGGAGTAGTTGTTGCAGCTAATGCGCAGTCATTGTCCACTTTCAGTGTCAAAGGTATCTAGCCGACCTCCATGGCTGAACAGAGCTATCAAAAAAGAGATCAATAAAAAAGGAAAGCCTTGGAAGAAGTTTTCCATCACAAGCCGCAACGAAGATTTTTAACAGTACAAAATCCAGCGGAACAAGGTAAAAAATGGTTTTCAAAGCACGACGGGACTTTGAGAGCGATCTACTTCGTCGAGCTGTCAATAATCCAAAGTTGCTATACAGTTATTTACAGAAAAGCACCCGTAACAGGAACCCGATTCCTGTTATGCAAAATAATTATGGTCACGAAATTTCCAACTGTAAAAACAAAGCAGAACATTTTGCTGAGTTCTTTCAGTCGGTCTTCACCATGGAACCTCCCTTCGTCGCAACCGTTGACGAGGTCATGGAAGCACCAAATATTGGGGATATTTTGTTTGAAGAACAGACAATTTTTCAAGAACTAAAAAGCTCGAAGGAATGTAAATCTCCGGGTCCAAATGAAATTCCTGCCAAATTGCTCAATGCACTTGCTAGAGAGCTAGCTACACCCCTTTCACTGGTGCGCCAGAAATCGTGTGATACTGGAATACTTCCTCTGGACTGGAAATTAGCGCATTTAACACCACTTTACATAAGCAGTAGTCATGCCTCTGTGAATAACGACATACACGTGAGTCTGACCTCTATATACTGTAAAGTAATGGAGAAGATCATCAAGATCATCATCAATTGTGAAACACACAATATATTCTCGAATGCGCAATTTGGATTTCGGAGGGGAAGGTCATGTGTAACAAACTTGCTTTATACGATGCAAAGCTGAACAAGGGCAATTTATGTAAAAGAAACCGTAAATCCCACCTACATTGATTTCCGGAAGGCCTTCGACAGTGGTCCACACCAAAGTTTCCTGCACAAGTTGAGACTGATGGGTATCGGAAGCAGACTTCTCATCTGGATTGAGAATTTCCTATCTGTTCGTTCTCTAACGGTGTGTGAAGGACGACAACAATCAAGGCAGACAGTCATCGAGAGTGGAGTACCTCAAGGTTCAGTACTCGGACCCACCCTCTTTCTCTTGTTCGTTAATGATTGTGTACAGGAATTGGACTTCGAATGGGCCATGTTTGCAGATGATGTGAAAATATGGAAGGTCATCAGGTGTGCTGCCGATGAAGATAACTTCCAGGAAAATCTTTGTCGATTAAACGATTGGTCGCATAGATGGCTGCTGTTCTTCAATTCGAACAAATGCACTCCGCTGCGTCTGGGAAATCGAAATTCAGTCCCTGATGCGTGGCCCTACCATCTGAACAGAATCTCACTCGAAGAAACAGAAATGCATAAAGATCTCGGCATCTGGATGACAGACAACCTCAAACATTCTAGAGAATGTTGTAAGGCGGCTAAAACTGCAACTTCAATGTTGTACGCCAGCAAGCGGGCATTCGTGGTTTTCGATGAAGACTGTTTCTCGAGAGTCATCGGTACCTTCATAACGCCACATCTTGAATACGCGATTCAAGCCTGGAGACAGTGGATGCGACAGGATTATAGCGTACTTTAGAGTATGCAGCGACAGGCACCAAAATTATTTAGAGGTCAAGGTTCAGTACCATATGAGATCCGCCTAAATAACCTTTATCTCTATCCTTTGAGTTATAGGCAGTTACGCGGAGATTTGATACAAACCTTCCGTATCGTGCGTGGCTTTGATTGCGCTCTCATGTGTGAGGACTTCTTCCACCTCGCCACTGCAACTAATCTCCGGGGGCATCCCTTCAAACTGTATGCGCCCCAAGGATGATTGGATGTTAGGAAGATTTTTCCTCTAATCGTGTCGTGGACCCGTGAAATAGCCTTCCCGAGGCGATTGTTGTGTCCCAATCTGTGGAGACATTCAAACACCGACTTTATATACACATGCTACAACACAACGTGAACTATGTGACAAATTAACCTTGAAACACCACTGCACCATGTGACGGTCTATATTTTCCTGACTGAAAAATTGTTAACATTGTTTATAATTCTTGAGCTTTTGATGTGACAAATAGAGAGTTTAAAGGCGCGAGCCTATTTTTCCTTCAATTATACTGTTTGACTGACCTGTCAAGCTCCAATTTTGTTAGACCTCGCTTCTTTATATGTTTCCAAAGGATGCCAGTGGTGACGTTCCTACAGAATTATGAACATCACCATCCCGCAGTGCTAATCTGTTCCCCGTATTTTGATATCGTCTAATTTGGTGAGTGTTTTTCGAATATCTGCCTACCAAGGTCCATCGGCATAACAAGGCCCCTATCGACATCGGGCTCAGTCCTGATATTAGATTCAGTCACGTTCGCCCGAACAGTAAAGGCCGCCGTCCCCTATCTAAAGATGGTTCCTATCTTCCCACTTGTGTGGATTTATTCGCCCAGTTTCCGAACCCTATCTGATTATGCATTATCGCAGCTCGAATGTGGTAAAAGCTTTCCTCAGTAGATGGGCTTTTAATTTGAATGCCCCTAAAATAAGACCAGCGGATCGCGCCGCTCAGTTTAAATTTTACGCCCTCCAGTCTCTCCTCTTTTTAGGTTTTAATTGCACTCGCATGATAGCCTACCACCCGGCTATCAACTCGATGATGTAGCACTCCTACCAACTTCTGAAGATATTCCTATGCGCCACAAACGATCTGCTGATCCGGAAAGAACATCTCTCCCTAATTCTGTTGGGCATAGGTTTTACCCTAAAATCAGACTTTGCTCTTTTCTCACTTTATTGGCGATGCTCTCGCCAACTCCATGTTGTGTGTTTTAAGATCCTACTAACCTCCTGCACCACCACCAACAATTTAAGCAAATGCATTTTCTATTCAGCCAAGGTCCTCCGCCTCCGTGGCTTTTGTCGTGAAATACTTAGTGACCGGCTCTCCAGTCTATCTCCGATATGCTCGAAACCTCCGGCCTCTGCTAGCAATATACGATGAGCATTTCGGGTTGTTCCTCGAGGCACGAATACCTTTTACATCCAACGCGGAACTCACGAGAATTTCGTGAGAGTATATCAGCTCAAAGTTGTTGTAATTGATAATAAACCCGATGGGTCCGGTTGTATCTTACGCCTCCTCCTCCACCTCCTTTACCCCTCTCTCCATTACTTCTGTATACTTCCTCTTCCTCCATATGAGAAGCTTCTTCTTTAGGAGATCTTAACTATTTCCTTGGTCTAGCCGAGGTACTGCGACTTTTCGCCACTCTGATCGCCGTTCTGCCCCGGAGCCTATCTGTCGGCCAAAGCTCCCGGTCCACTTGCTATTTTAGCCATCTGCAAACTGACGCCAGCTAAGCAGAATATGTCCTTTGCTGACTGTTGGGGACAGAGCATGGACTTGGTAGGTGCTAATAACCTGCATGGCGGGCACCAACAGATACTTGCTTGAAGAGTCATCTGCAGCAACTGCTTTAGGCGCTTTGTGTCCGTCCTTTGTTGCAATGAGCAATTCATTTTTTATTCCCTGATGTTTAACTTTAGAACTTTTGTATTGCCGCTCAAAAGAAAACCCTCACATATGCAGTCAAGCCCTACAAATTCACGTCAATTTTCCCCAGCAGGTTGAAAGTGAACTGCAATACATATTGATGTGTGTTCTGAGATGATGCGATCTGCATGACTTTTTACTCAAACGAGTATTTTCTGCCCACAAACGACTGTCACCTTCCTTAAACGTGGAACTGACAACAGTCACATATTCTATCCTCATTCGCTTGGTTTCTATTCCCGTATTACAATTGCTTACACCAACAGGTTGGCAGCT
Source organism: Ligula intestinalis (assembly GCA_036362985.1). Classification (NCBI taxonomy): domain Eukaryota; kingdom Metazoa; phylum Platyhelminthes; class Cestoda; order Diphyllobothriidea; family Diphyllobothriidae; genus Ligula; species Ligula intestinalis. The sequence continues at coordinate 38,315,081 of JAYGXS010000001.1, read as the reverse complement.
GGAATCTTCCGGTCTATCCTCACTTTTTATTATGTACCCAGATTTGGATCCTGATGACAATGAGATGACGAAATAGGTCCTTCGTGAAAGATTGTCTTCCACTGCACAAAAAAAGACTGGATCCTTCATCAACATTAGGTTTTACTGAGTTTCCGCAGTCAAAGGTTTAGGTCTTAACCACTACTCTTTTGAACATATGTTTGACGCTACCGTACGGCCGTATCACACAGGTCTAACAAGGGTCTTACTGTTCTGTTGCAAGGCCTCTTGTAACTCACGGACCTCCCTCACCAGGTCTTAATTGCTACCATTAACCTATTTCATCCACGTGACCCAATTTCTGGCCAATGATGACTGACAGCGACCGCTTCTTACTTACTTGTAATGGCATTCACCTCGGGCGGGTTGAGTCGGCATCAGTTTTGACGTTGACTGCATCATGAATCACAGCTGTCCAGGCGCGTCGATCTTGCGCCTGTTCACACGAGAGCACCATCCATTCACGCTTCCACTGGCGTAGGCCATAGACGCATGGGCCGGAAATGGACGACAGGTCCTGCTTGACCGTTGCTGTCCAAGTTTTCAGCTGCCCGCCGCGACGTTTGCGCCAGGTGGGGGGAGGCGTCGCCACAAGCAGGTCACGAATCAGCTCACCATCATCACGCCGGGACGCATGCCCGAACCACCGGAGTCGTCTCTGAAGCAGGAGTGGAGGGAGAGCGTCCAGGTGACAGCGTCGGCGGAGATCGGAGCAGCAAATTCGGTCGACGCGTCGGTGACGAAGGATGCGGCGTAGGCAGTCATTGTCAAACACCTCAATGCGCCTCATGTTCTCAACACGCATAGGCCATGTCTCTCGGCCATAGAGCAGGATAGATCGAACCACTGCCTGGTAAACACGGGACTTTGTGCGCAGTGATATTTCCTTTCTATTCCATAGAGGAGCGCACAGACGGTAGAAGGCAGATCGGGCACGGTTGACGCGTGATATAACCTCGTCGACACCTTGACCCGTTTCCGTGACCAAAGAGCCTAAGTATCTAAACGAGTCGACCACTTCGAGAGGAGCGCCGTCGAATACAATAGAAGTGACAGATGTAGGGGGCACACAGGTGAGCATGACTTGGGTCTTAGTGGTGTTTAGGCGTAATTCGATGGATCGGGCATGCTCATTGACCTTGTCCAACGCCTGTTGAACTGCAATACAGTTGTCGCCAAAGAGGACGACGTCATCAGCATACGCCAAGTCAGTCACCTATTTCGAGCGATCAAACTGCACTCCCGGGAAGTGATCCAGTGCTTTGGTCATGATCCAGTCCACCGCATTGTTGAACAGGGTTGGTGAAAGGGCACAGCCTTGGCTGACGCCCGTCCTGAGGCTAAAGGCTTCCGTGTCACCGTTCTGCGTCCTCACCCGTGTGGAAGTGCCACGATAGTATGCCTGCATGAGATTGAGAAGCTTAGGTGGTAGGCCGTCCGTCTACTTTATGTTCCACAGCGAACTGCGATCAACAGAGTCAAATGCGGCAGCAAAGTCGATGAAGCATAGAAGAGTGGGTTGTTGGTGACCCTATCTCAGTTCCAGCACACGGCGGAGCTTGAAGATCTGGTCGATGCAACCACGACCTGGTCAAAATCCACTCTGGTTTGGGTGGGTGCGCTGGTCTCTCGCAGTTTGGAAACGTTTGAGAAGAAGAGACGTGAATGTTTTCGCCGCTACATCGATAAGGCTAATGCCTCTGTAATTGCTGCACGCTCGTCTGTCCCCTTTTCTAAACAAGGGGAGGATCACTGCTTTTCGCGAGTCAGAGGGCACAACTTCGCTGTCCCATATCTTGGCAAATATTTGTTGTAGCCAGGGCCCAATAACCTCTGTTGCACATTTAAAGAGCTCCGGCGGGAGGTCATCCTCACCAAATGCCTTGTTGTTGCGTAGCCTCAAGAGAATGGAGACAACTTCCTCTACACTGGGTGGCTCTGTGTTGCACTCATACAGATGGCGAGGATCGTCCGCATTGGGCGACAGGTCAGACATCACAGGGGGATCATGGTTAAGGTGGTCACAGAATAGCTCGTGCTATCTCTCTAACCGGTCATCGATCTTAGTGATGACAGCACCGTTGCGATCCAGTAAAGTCTCGGTGGTGTTCCCCGAACCTCTGCTAGCCTGCTTTAAGAGTCGGTAGAGCTTGTGGGTGTCACCTCTGGTAGCTGCCCACTCCGTTTCCGTGGTAAAGCCGCTCCAGTAGGCGTTCCTATCGGCTCGGATGGCCCTTGTCGTTTGGCGCTGCAGCTCTCTGTAAGTGGGAGAGCCTGTGAGTCTGGCTCGGCCGGCCTCCTCAGCTAAATCAAGCGTGGGTCTAGTGATCCAGTCGCGATGTTGCCGTCGGGTTTTGCCCAGATGGGTGTATGCCAGCTCTGACATCGCGGCCTTCAGGGACTGCCACGCGGGCTCTGGGTCCGCTCGGGCGTCAGGGTACAGGCCGTCGAAACGGTTCTGGAGTGCTAAGTGGAAGGCGTCGCCAGCTGAGGACTTCAGCTTTGCGACATAGATCCGCTGTGGTCGAAAGGGTCTGTGAATATCTCTCAAACGCAAGTGAAGGGTTGCCCACTGTAGGACGTGGTCCGATGCATGAGCGTTTTCTGTATCAGCACCGCGGTAGGCTCGACAATCCAAGACCGAGCTTGCCCAGCGTGCTCGGACAAGGATGTGATCTAGTTGGGCCTGGGTATGCCCGTCATTTGAGTACCAAGTGACAAATTGGTGGCGTGGATGATCAAAACGAGTGCTTGACACAACGAGGCGGTTCGACGATGCGAAGTTGACAAGGCACTCACAGTTGGCAAACTGCGCGCCGACAGCAAATTTTCCTACCACATGACGGGTTCCAGCATCACACACACCTGGTCGGGCGTTCCAATCACCGGCAATGACGAGTAGATCACTTCTCACGATGCGGTCAACTGTTCGCTAGACGTCGCCGTAGAAGTCATCTTTTACGCTGTCATCAGCAGCCAGAGTAGGCGCATATACCGAGATGATGGAAACGTTGACTGGGGTACTTTTCAAACGGACCCAAGCGATCTGCGGTGAGACAGCCTCCCACTCTAGCAGACTCGAGCGAAATTCATCGGCCAAAGCTATAGTGACACCATACAGTCCAGAGTTGTCGGACACACCACTGTGGTAGAGATGGTACGCAGAGTCAGTTCTTGGTACTTGCAGCAGTTTGTGGCCAGTGCCAGGTAGGCGGATCTCAGAGAGACACGCCACACCAACACGGTATTCAGAAAGGGATTTGGCTGTTAACAGTTGGGCGCCATCATCCCTCAGAGTTTGAACATTCCAGCCTGCAATTCGCAATCCGGCATCAGCTCGCAGATTTAGCACCCGTCCCGCGATGCCAAGAGGATGGGGCGCGTCGGTTCCCGCGGACGCCGTAGCAGAGATCGTATGTTGCGTATAGTTGTGATTCATGAAAGTGTAGAAAGTCAAGAAAGTCGATTCCGTGTTTCGTGGAGAAAAGTGGATTGGCGCTAGGTCCCCGGTATTGCTTTCCTACCAGAGCCCCGTTAGCCAAGCAAAAGCAAGTTTCCAGCACGCACCAGCGTGGAGGTGGGGTTGGATTTTACGCACCCATCTGGGATTAATTAATCTGTCCGATATTTGACTTGGAACTGTCAGATTCTTCTTCTTTTTTAACTACATCATACCCCCTGGATAAGAAATTGGAATAGGATCTACCTGTATACAGGCTGCCTCGCGCTTGGCTGCAACGTTAAAATTAGGGGCAAAGGAGACTTAGGTCTAATTTCAAGGTAAGAGTTAAGGTTCTGGTTACAATTTCAACACGAGCGCATGTACAATTCCTAGAGTTTAGGGCATAGCCACTACTTGAGAGCATCCCGTTCTTACGGCTCACTTATTTGCGAAGGGACAGACAAAGCGGAACGGCATATGGAGCATACAGAAGGCTTTCAAGAGAACAGCTGGGAAGATGCAGGAAAAGGAGTCCTCATAAAATTTGGTCTTGCGTCAACTGCCAGGGGAATAAACATTAAGCTGCATGCAAAAATTTGGACTCAGATTACGGTTAGAGTTGAAGTGGAGTTAGCGCTCAGGTTGGAGTTTATTTTGAATATAAGCTGCAGGTAATGTTTCGTTTTCAATTTAGGCTTAGGCTACAGAATGGGTAATATTCCCGTAATTTCGCACGAAGTTGCTTCTATTACCAGAGAGTCCGTATGCAAAAATCCCTTTTTCGTGCTCAATTAAAGACGTGATGCGCACCTCCATGAGTGCCCACTATTCAATGTTTTCGGCCTGCCCGTGTCAATGCTGACTCATATATGAATTCACAGGAGGCGCCAAATGTGATGGATAAGGAGAAAACAAATTCTGAAATTTAGTGAGACCGTGCCCATCAAAAATACCGAAGAAGTCTATGAGTACTACTTCTTCATTATGTATGCACTATATAATTCCGACTAAATGGCAAATTTTTGTCGTTAAACGAACAGATCGTTACTGGATCATTTTCATGACCAGGTATCCGATAGGTGCTGTAGCTTCACAGATTAGTTTGTATCCCGTCACAAACTTTTATTGCACAAGTGACCGGATAATGCACTTTTTTCCTAAAAATTGATGATAAAATCCAAAGAAAGCTCCACCTTGTTTTGGTTTTCCCAGTTTATATACCATTAACCCCCCACTTCACCTTAACTACAACTGAGCTAACGTCTTTTGACGTTCACCTTTTGTTTCGATGACTAACCTGGAAATTCTTCGTTCAGCTGAGGACAAATAACAGTAGCTTATCTCGCATCTTGGGTCACACGCTTAGATTTTTCCCTTGTCCTGTTTTTCGACTGATGGGGAACGCCCCAATAAGCCGGTGGCTCGACTGTTGAAATGTTAGCCTTTTAATCAACAAGCCGCAGACTCTAATTTCAGATGGCGTTCCACCTGTTTTTGAGTACTGCCGGTGGCAACTGTTTATTCACCCGAAACAAGAGTATCGTATCTTTTTCACTGTAGGGCGCGCTGTCAATGAAGGGTTTGTTTTGGGATGTTTTTCTTATATACAACGTACCGGTTTATAAGGCGCATTAAGATTTAAAAAAACAGTCAGATCACTCAGTCAGTCAACGTTTATTGAATGCATTCACAATAACTCTAAACACTGTTCAAATTTTCAGTTCAGTTTTATTAGGGAAATATAGGTGAATACCTTTGAATTCCCACTTTGTACATAGCTATGATGCAGAAAATTTGGCGTTGCCAGTAATTGAACTGTGGTAGGGGGGCAGACAGTAAAAAAACTCCTTAGGCATCATTCATAAGTCTTGAATGCCAATTGTGGGATTTTAAGGAGAAAAACTGTCGCCTGTGGGAGGGAAGGCGAAAGGTAGATGTAAATCGGATGTCCTGCTGCTGAAAGTGCCTGACACATGCCAGGAAGAGGCCATCGCGGTTTTTCAATATCCTAATGGTCACACTAGGAGAAGATTGCGGTGGTCACGAGAACATCACCGAGTATCGGAGATGCGCCCATCATATGCCCTTGCTGGTTACCGGGTCTGCCGACCACATGACGGAACACGGGATCAATCGTAATTCTAAACAAACATATTACTGAAAAGTAGCGAGCGGTATGTTTTTAAAGGTAATTACTGCCAGAGAAGTCTGGTGGAAAAACTTACTTGCTGACGGCGGTAATGTAATTAGTCTAGCATCATTACAGAGAACGTCTTTTTCTATGCTGATCCAACTGCATCTTAAACGTGTCCACAGATGAGGACATGACAGTGTATGCGGGCAGAGCATTCCATGCCTGGATTTCCCTCTTAGAGAAGAAGAATTTTCGTGTGTTCAATCTTGCCCCAGTCACACGTAGCTTGAGAGGGTGTCCGCGCAATCTAGTAGTAGTGGCCAGCTCAACGAAATCGTTGGATGCTAGGCAACAATTTTGATCCCGCAGCATTCGAAATGCTTGTGTCAGGTCACCGCGCAGCTGTCTGTAATCCAGAGGAAATAAGTCAAGATTGGTCAGTCGTGTCTCGTAAGGAAGGTACGCTTGGCCTCGCGCTAACTTAGTTGCCCGTCGTCGACCCCTTTCAAGGTTTTTTTTGTCTTTGACTGTCCAAGGTTTTCAGGCTTGAATGGCAAATTCCAGTTGGGGTCGCACAAACGCGCCGAAGACTTTGCCAAAGACAACTTTATCAAACTTAACAATGGCGCGCTTGATTAGATACAAGCTCGACATTGCGGATTCGGCCACCTCCAGGCTGTGGAGTGATGGCTTAAGTGAGGACGTGAGGCAACGGTGTGTTATTTAGGTTGTAAAGCCTCCGATATGAAGTGTTAGTACTACTGAAACGCATCATGTTGCATTTGGCGACATTAAATGGCAAGAGCCACTCGTTTGACCGTTGCTCGAGTCGGTGCAAATCTGCCTGCAGATTTGCTTCGTCGTCTTCGCTACGAATGACCTTCCAGAGTTTTAAATCGTCGGCGAACATTGCGGTTTCGCAGTCTAATCCACTTATGCAGTCGTCGATATATATAAGGAAAAGGATAAGACCCAGAACAGAACCCTGGAGGACCCCACTATCAACTGCCACCTCCGCCGATCGCTGATCACCAAAACATACGGTTTGAGTTCGGCCAGTCAGAAATTTTTCGATCCATCGCAAAAGGTTGCCTGTTACCCCTATAAGTCTAAGCTTGTATAAGAGACGTTGATGCGGCACAGTGTCAAATGCCTTCTTGAAACCTATGAAGACTGCGTGCACCGTGTTTCGTTGATCGAGTGCTCTGGTTCATTGTTCTAGACAGTGGATCAAATTTTTCAAGCAGGACCGTCCTCTAAGGAATCCGTGCTAGTTGACAGAAAGAATTCAATGAGACTCTAAGAATTGCACCAACTCTATTTTGATAATTCGCTCCATGATCTTGCAGCATATTGAAGTAAGACTTATTGGCTTGTAGTTGTTTGCGGACGCCCGACTCCCACTTTTGTATATGGGTGAGATCCACGCTGTCTTCCAGTCGGATAGCAGTTGGCCTGTGTTTACGGAGGCCCGGAAGAGTAACTGCAGAGGCTCTGCCAACTCCACGGCTAGCTCTTTCAACAGCTTTGCAGGTATGCCATCCGGACCTGGCGACTTCGTGTCTTGCAGCTTAATAAGTTCTTGCAGGACAGTAACTTCTGTAAGCACAACTGAGTCAGTGGTCGGAATCTCCTCTTCACTAAAATTGGTAACGGTTAGTTCGACCTCTCTCGTAAAAACCGACTGAAAGAACCGGGATAGATGCTTTTGTTCTCGCAAATTTCGGCGCCGTCATCCGTTTTTAACAACGGGATGGGGTCTCTATTTCGGGTAGATCGCTTAATGTAGTTGTAGAAGAGCTTCGAATTTCCTACTGCACGGTTTATTAGGTCAATTTCGAAGCTTTGGCAGGTTTTTATTACAAGGCCCTTAACCCTATTTCTCTGTGCTTTGTACTTATTGTGCGACTCGGTGGTCTTCTCTCTCAGATATGTTTGCCACAGCTTTCCTTTACGATTTACCTCCCACTTCAGCGTGTTTATTAGCCACTGGGGCCTATTTGTGGCTTTTGCAGTATGCACGGAAAGTGGACATATTTTCTTCATAATCTTTGGTAGTTGTTGCGAGACGGGGCTTCTTTTGCTGTTGGAGAGATTACGTCTTTTCATACAACGAAAGCACAGAGAAGCATCGCCTCAAAAATAATTAATTTTCATGTCCCGTGCTAACGTTGCTGTCTCAATTTGAATAGAGACTGTAAAGAAGCTTCTACCTGCTACTCTGTGTTCAATAAACCAGTGTTCACTGTTGCTCTCTAACTGTGGCCATTTCGCGCCGTTCCCTCGATACTCTGTTTAGTCTTCTTTACGTGGCGCAGGGCATATTCTTGCTTCCTCCAATCCCGTAGAAATTATTCATTAAAGTTGATTTTTCTCAGAGCTGCTCTCTTCCCATGTTTTACTACGTGAATGATAGCCGTGGGTTTGTAGTCTGCATCGTAAGTGTGTCTCTTGGCATGTACCGTTTTGGAGTCCATACACATATGTACACTGTAATATTATGGTGAAGCACAGTGTATATTACTCCGCGACGTCCCCTGCCTACGGATTACCGCAGCGCAGTGTAACATAAAAAATTGTTTTGAGGTCAGTAACCGGAATTAATCGATGTAAAAGGCACGCTTTCTTTTTTGAGAAAATTAAAGGTTTTTAAGTGCAGCTTATAGTCCGGAAAACATTGTGCGCTACCTCGGTCACACACCAAAAAAGCCATTCGTTGGGGAGCCAAGCCGCAGCAATTCCAGATATTGGTTTTTTCAAAGCTAAGTAAAAACCATCTGAGCATTTTGCGCACGCATTTCGCTGAGGCTTTACCTCTAGTCCAGTTCCATCACCGCCCGTCTGTTCGCATGCACTTGTCCGCATTGTCCCCAGACATTACGGCGTCCCGGTGACCTATTCGAACGCATGTAAATACGCGTAAAAATCACTCATGCAGTTTTGCTAATGACCGGGGATGCGAAGAGTGAGGGAAAGAGGGGATGTCGATTCTTAATAATTCAGTTATCCAATTGTAAAGAAAGCTCGCGGTGTCGGCAGGAGTCCAACCCGCACAACAGGAAAGGTTTTTACGCAGCCAAGGCCCTACCGATTTGAGCTACGACGCCATGTCGTGCACCGTGAATTTAATCACACTTTGATCGATTTTACCCGCCCAACGTACCGCTCGTATGTAATCCAACATTACGGAACAGCAAGCTAACTGCCCAAGCAGGATTTCTCAAGCAATCATCTGAAACACTGCATGAGTGATTTTTGCGTGTATTAACATTCACAGAGGTATGTGCATGTATTACTCGTTTCTGCTACTGCTCTTTGACTATGTCTCTGATGAAGAATCCACGACGGATCTCGAAACGTCAGGATGATTAACGTATTGTTCCAGCAATCGAGTCGTCTTCTTCTCAGAGACCAAAATGGCCGTTTCTGGTTTGTTAGCCGTCATCAGCCATACCCAACCCTAGACAGTGCATTGCCCGAGGCTCGAACCCGCGACCTGCTGGTTAGAATTTCACTGTTTTATGCAATATGCCACGACTCGTTATCTTGCCGGGTTCGATCGGGAATATAAGCGACTAGTGCGGAAGCCCGGCTTCGCCTTGGGCTTTCTTACGTTCTGTTGTCCCTTATGTAGGCAAACCGTGTATGAGAACCTCTTAAAATAATCATGTTCAGTTTAGTTTTATTAGAGAAATATATGTTAATACCTTTGAACTTCCTCTTTGTACATAGCTTTGATGCAGAGCATGTGGCGTTGCCAGTAATGGAACTGCGTTAAGGGGGACCTTTGTTGATGTACTTGCAGACGTACTTGATGGACTTCGCTGAGTTGCAAAATTCAACATTGATGTGGGCGTTGAATACTTTTGACAGTAGGGGACAATACGGTACACTCCAATGGTTATCAATTACCACCCCCACCGGTTCGCCTTTCATTGGTAACTGCTTCGAATCCGCCAATCTTAGGTTGTCACCTTCTGTAGAGAGGGTAAACATCGCCATTAGTCTGAGTTGCACCTAGGAATCGCTTGGGATATCTCTTGGTACATTTACCATCCTTCATGCAAGGACTGTTGAGATTTATCTGATCGCATGGGCCATGCACCATTTGAGTTTTGATCGTTTCAAGCAGAACAGGGTCAATGGACTGGTCAGGCAACTCTGCGCATATGAATTTGTTGCTATCAGACGAGTGAAGTTTTTCTTTTAGCCAGACCAAAATGTGAGCGTGGGGCAGTCCTCTCTTTTGCCACTCTACAGTGTACATATGACACTGAACGTCACCGAAAATTTTAAATTTTGTGATGACATCCATCATGGTTTTCAACTTAAGCTGGAATACCCGCGCGGACAAATCATGGCGATCCTTTGGCATTTGACCGGGGAGCAGCTCATCGGTAATTTCAGGCCATGGTGGGTTGCAGGCAAAAGTAATGAATAGATCCGGGCGTCCAAAATGTCTAACTTAAACCAACGCATCTTGAGTTTTCGCATGCTGATAGCGAGGAGACCCAGTGTGGCTTGACGGCAAGATGAAAATTTGACCGCGACCAGCATTATTACCACCATCAGTAAGGATATTGCCTCTAAGGTGGACGTAGTTGTCCACGCGAAGTTCTTTCTAGTGTGTGCGAAAATAGCAATGTCGCTCTGTTTCCATTTTGGCAAACATATCAACAACAAATTGAAGGAACAACGTTTTGAATCGAAAAAGTAGGTTTTAAGATTTTTCTCGAAGCATTAAGTGATATGAGTAGAAAGCTTTACATGTGACTGTTTTACGGGTGCCTATTTGAGGTACACCAAAGTGGTAACCATCTTCACCATTAACATGCATGAGAGGGTATTGTAAGGCCTCGTATGAACGGTGTGTCCCATATATCGTTTGCAGTATATAGTTTCTCCTTCTCAAGACAATATCCCTGTTGCCGTGCTGTGTTTCCGACATGATGAGTGCCGCCTCGTTGCATGTGGGAGCATTATATCATCGTTCATGTTCTCTACGAGGACGTTTATCGGCATCTTTGACAATAGTTAAGTCAATGGAAGCGTGCATCTCTAAGGCGGACTTGAAACTGTTAATGTAGCTGTTTTGTTGGTGTAACATGTCTTGAAAGGACAATAGTATGTGATGCTTCAAGTCTGGATACACTCAGGATCAGTTTTGAGCTTTTAGGTTGATGTCTTTTACGAAGTATATTTGTAGAAATTTCAGCCCGCAATCAGGAAGAGGTATTAACGATCCAATCTGGTGGAAAACTTGGCCTATCACCTTAAAGGTTGGCAGGATTAGTTTTTACAGATAGTACATTTGCGTCGCATTAACCGCACTTTCTCCCTTTGTTTTGGACAGCCAACAATGCTGCTCTATTTCCCTGTTCAATGCCCACTGCCCCAACGTCATTCATCTTTGCAGGCAACTGTTCGTGACTCGCTGACCCTTGACCCATTTCCCCGCGTGCACACTCCCGCACACACGCACGCCCAGAAAACTGCGGCTGCTTCAGGGCCACTTGAACACGCCACCGGTCGGCCAACGCAGTAGGGGCATCTATACGCGACATCCCCTCGGGTAATACAACAAAACAATCACACCCTAGCATGCATGAAACGAGGGGACACCGTGATTACTAATTACACCCCTCCCTCTACCCCGACGACCATTTAAACACTACATATAACTGACCATTTTAGTCACCGCAACTGCATTGGCCTGACGAAGAATTGCTGAAAATACATGTTTGCCAAGATGACTTCTCAATAGTAAAATGGGAACGTTTGCAGAATCATATAAAAGTAGCTGCCATCTCTCACAACGCACACTCAGAGACGCTGTCAGGCGTGACTGGACGCAGTCAAAACCAGCCCTGGCTTCGCCAACGGCCACTGCTCCCTGAGACAGCAATTTCGAGTTCTGTGCGCAATCAAGCCCTCATACTGGTGAATTCTGCGTTTCGCCAATAACTTGCGATTTGGCCTGAAGCTTGCGCTGATCTAAGTACAACCACTGTCTTGACGCTACACTCTTTCCTACCTGGACCCGGTTTTATGACTAAGTAAAGAATACCAGAGGCAGAAGAGGATGCAGATAGCTTGCGCAGCTAGCACTAATTGTGCCGCCGTACTTGGTTTGGATCCCAGGTAGTGGGAGTGCAACAAAGGCCACAAAAAAAATAAGGAGCCATTGCAGCCTGACTCTCAGTCCGCCAGTCAGCCACTTCACAGTAACAAACAAGGGGTTGATCGGTCTGTCTGAGTTATCCCGTGGGGGGGGGGAGAGGAGAGGCGCCTCAGGCACGCCGGTCTCTCCTCTCCGCGCATGTTCGTTGATTGCCTTCATGGTGCCTGCTGACTTAGTAATCGATAGCCCGCACCAGTCAGACACGTAATTGTACCCTCAGACGGCAACCTCAACCTTACAACCGTGCCTGCCAGTGCTCGCTATCGACCGTCCTACTCCATAAAAGATTTCCAACCAACTTTGCTTCGTTAACGCTTGATCTCGTAACGCTCTACGGCTGAGAAAGCTAAGCACTAGAGGATTCGCGAATCTCGAGTCCCCAGAATATTCTGTTCAGTTTTTAGTTTGCCACAATTGCAAGTCAACCCGTCGCAAGTAAAAATGATTTATACTTCTCAGTCGAGGACGCACTTGTAATCTACGTGCGAATTAACTGGTACTAAAGCAGATTCATGCGGCATTCACCACAATTTTCCCACATCGACAAGATTTTATTTATAAAACAGGGACGAAATCAGTAAGGAACACTTAATGTTTGAGTAAGCTGAACAACCGCTTACGCACATCACATAATTATTGGTTCCTTCCCCTATAAACTCGTAAACAGTAAGGGACCTCACGGAAAACACGAGTAAAAGCGCAGCTAAAACCAAACCAAGGAGCCAGTGTTGTTTCGACCTCGGTGAAGTAGCTTTCAAGCCACATATTTGCATGACTTGATTAACTCCGTCGCATCGCTGTTATACGATTATGCCCGAGGATGATGGATTGAGAGCATAAGTAAGCTGTATGGGTGCATATGAATGTGGCAGAAATCAGTAATTATGTCTCAAGGATAAATATCAGTATGCAAATATTACCGCATAAGTCCACGTGATGCACGAATGTGTTAAGAGTTAAGGTTGCGAGTCAGGCAGCAATGGTTCATTCTTAGCATGGCATCCGGCACTCTCAGACATGTCAGAGCCGAGTCGCTCATTCTCTTTTGTGTGAAATCTTGTTGCAAGTGTTTGGGAGGCCAGGTCGTACATGTGGTACGCTCAGACGAGACTACTAGCTATGTCGGTCACAAAGCCGATTAGCCCCACCCCACCCCACATGCACATGCATGTAAACAGACCGGTTCGGGCAATAACTTGGGCAGGGAAATGAGGCTGCGGTCGATGGTTCAGCGCACTTCCTCACCATAAGTAGTCCGATGCCCTTGAAACGATCACGTTGCGCTAAACACCGTGGCTTGGAAGTTTGCCAGATGACGAGATAATTTGGACTGCATAGTCAGGCCAGCATATGCTTGTGTAGATTGACTGTTTGACAGGCCGTACCGGTCACCTGCGCCCTACCTTGTCTCAGGTCTTTTTTGACTTGATGGGAGAACAGGAGAGTTTGGCAGGTGCAGTGCAAGTCCACTACCACAATAATCACCGCTACCTAGTCAACGCCCTTACGCCAGATTGCGGTGGTAAACGCGGTGGACCTCATCAAAACCGACGTCCAAACTGTCGGATAAGGCTGCTCGGAGTTGCGACAATGATCCTGCAGCCGCACTGTGACACTGAACTTGCTGGAGTCCTATCAGGTCACTTATGCTGGTTGAAAGGCAATCATGTATGCGAATGGCAGTAATATTGAGAGGCAATGCGCGTGTGACGGGTCCAACAATGATTTGGCAGTCGGTGGCACAGTGACGTAGATGGCAGAAAAGTGCAGTGCCTGGTGGCTAATGTTACGGAAATGTGAAATTGCACGTTCCGCCCGCTGCACGCCACGTCCGAGCCGCGAGAGTGGGCGAACTGGTATGTTCCGCGCTTTGCCAGTAGGACATCCATTTCCCACGTCATTTGCTTGGGAGATAGCAAAGGGGATTGGAAGTTTTCCTACATCCCCGTACGCTGGATCATAAGGGGGTACACTTTGCTCGTGTGTCAAGTCGCATAATGTGTCCCTTGTAGGTGGTGGTTGATTTGCGTGACCTTTAACTACCACCCATCGTTGGCTGACCGCAGCTGGTCTCTATCCAGCAGTCATAGCCCGGTAACCACCTCGACCGGTGGGCTAAACCAGCTGGGGTATCTGGGACTGTGTCCCCACATACGGTAATTCTGCTCCTCTTCCTATCCCTCCTCCTTCCACGTGCTTCAAAAAAGTACCACACAGACTGTAACATGACCCCCTTAGGCGGCCCAGGCTAACTTAAGTCCCACTCCCAATAAGCTGTCTGGGGTGTAAAAGCGGCCTGTGGAAGCCTGCCTGTGAAGTTGTATCAGCTGCTGCGAAGCCCTGAGTGCGGAGTAAGGACACACTCCGCACTCAGAGCTTCACAGCAACTGATACTTCACAGGCACGCCTGGCATGCGGGCGCAGCTGGCTTGTAACACAACCTTTGTACCATTCTTCTTCCAGCAGTAAAGCTCTGTCCACCAACACTATCTTCCCTGAATTGTGATTTGTGGGATCCTTCTCTTGTCGACACCACTACCTGCAATAGGCCTACTTATGAACAGCACTATATGCCCATTTGCAGGGCTAGAAAACGTACGCTAAAGAATTGTTGAGATCAAGTCATCTGTAGGCTAACCGAGGCTCGCAGAGATACACTCACGATCGAAATAATAATTTAAAAAAACAACAAACCTCGTTGCCATCCATCCCATGAACTGTTAGAATGACGCTGCTCACTGCCTTTTGGATAATTGACGGGCAACCGACGGTAATAGAGGAGGGTGCTAGTAACTGCAGAACTACCGCACAAAATGGTGTATCCAGCTGCCCTCAGTGAAATTAAACTCTCCAAAGCAAACTTGTGTAGGTATAGGCCAGCTACCCCTTCTCCCAAATTGGCCGTTCAAAGAAAGCGGAAGGCGAGATAAGCATCGTATTTACCATTCGGTATGATATCGTGTAATGACTGCCGCGGGGCCTTAACGACCGACTGATGACCCTGCACCTGCACCACAAACATCAAGGCCTACATCTTTTGCCCCCACCTACCCCCTATGCCCAGCTCTGACGACGTGAATATCAAGTTCTGGAAGACCCGCAAGCTCTCCTAGCACCCGTGCCCAAGGCGGACAAGTTGCTGTCCTTGGTGACTTCAATACCTTCTTTGGAAAGACTGCTATGCCTGGGAATGCGAGGTCCCAATGAACTCGGCGACCGCAATGACAGCGTCCTCTCCTTCTACAAAAACCCTGTCTTCTTTCTCCTCCCCGACCCCAGAGCTGACAACTGCCAGACTACGTTCTCGGCTGGAGGCAAGAGCACCATGCCGTGTTGGGGACAAGGCATTCCGCGACGGCTGGATAGATGGCTTATCGCCTCAGCATCTCCAAGATGAGACACCAACTGCAACCCTACAGTTGACCACAGTCCACAGCGGACACATTAAGGGCAGCAGAGCGCAATGGACAGAAGAATACTTCTGTGTCCCTCATTACATTCTAGGGTCCCACACCAAAGAAGCAGAGCCTTTGTTTAGCTTTGACGAGACAATAGTTCTCATTCCATAAGCATTGCCAAAAGTCCATCTACAATCCCTGATGACGCCATCAACAGATTACTCCACGTGGCAACGGACGACAGCTTTGACCTCCAAACTAATCGCTTAAACGTATTCAGAAGCGTATGCTAACTATCTAGCAGAAAAGTGCCGTATCTGCTGCAGTCCCTTCTGGACTGTTCACGCATTGCAACCCTTGGCTGATGGACAAGCGTACATGAGTTTGCCGAGAGAAGTAGCAGAAGGAACAAAGCTGTCAAGGCTTTTAGAACGAGACTATCGTCTATCTCCACACGCTGAAAGGGAAGCGATTAGTTTGTGATAGCCAGAGAGGAACCTCGCTACTTAACACTACCACCAAAGGTATTCGGTAGTATCCTTTTCAACAGACTCAACGGTCGTCTAGGACACAGATTTCTCCCGGAAAACCGATGTGGGCTTCCGACGACACCGAGGAACTACTGACGTGATCTTTATCAGCCGTAAATTGCAGTAGTAGTGCACATTTGCGCTAATTTCGTGTATATGACAGAAGTGTCTGTGAAATCATGAAGCTCGGCTGTTCGGTGTGGTCCACGAACGTGTGGCGTCAGTTCGACGACGAGATAATCGTGAGGGCCTGGGATGGTCTTCGACACATTTGCAGTGATCAATGGAGTGAAACAGGCTGCGCATTCATCCCCAGGCTTTCTAGTCTCGGGGTCTCTGCCATGATGAGCGCGCAAGGATCCACGACGCCTATAGGGCATCTCCCCGATGGCCGGTGTACGCAGGTCCCTACACGTCAATCCACGACCTGCTCTCCGCAGACAGCTGCACACGCAACACCGCGAAGAAAGAGGCCATGTAGGGAAACACGGACTTCTTTGTAGCCGGCTGTGCCAACTTTGGAATGGTACTGGAGGATTTCTTCGGCTCACGAGTATTCAAATCAAATCAACACGCTACCCAACTCGAAATAGGAGAGTGTTGGGAGTTTAGCCTGGCCAAATGCTAACAACATTTGGAGGCTTTCCTGAGGCGTCGAGCCTAGTCAAGTCTTTGTTTGTTCGCTCTGACCGCTTACCCGCGATGACCTTAACCAGTGGACAGGATACGGACGCACGAGCGTTCAAACGTGTGCTTAATTGGCCACAGCTCCCACAGGGCCAACTGGTCGCGTGACCTTATCCCAAGCACCTGCTTTTTTCAACCCAACTTAGTACCAGTTGGCAACTATAAGACTACACTATCTCGGTGTATAATTGCTAGAAGACTTTATTTATCTGAATAAGGCCACCTTATCGTTTGTATTTTTCTTACACTAATATACTTCCTGGTAGTAGCTATTAGACTACACTATCTCGGTTGCTGCTACGTCTAGTCTAACCAACGCCGCAATAGTTTATAAGTATAACCTTTTAGCTTAAAGTTATAGCATGCAGAAAGTAGAAGTCCACGACCAAACTGTGGGTGGAAAAAAGCCCTTTCTGGAGCCGATGTCAATCCCCCAACCTGCGATTTAGGAGGCGAGCGTCTTAGCCGCTCGGCCACAGCAACCCAGCTCTGCGAGTCACAGATAGTTAAGTGTATTGACAAGGTTAACATGATAAATTCTGCCAACGAACCCCACGACCAAACTATCCCGTGTGACAAACAGTGCGACATAAGAGACAAGGGTATCAACCCTACGGCCACCATGACCACCTCGCAGAATTCACATAAAGGTAAGAACAGTGACACGGATGACAGGCATTGCCCGACGGCATGCGAACATTGCAAGCATTGCCCGAAAATATCAAAGTTGGAGTCACGTATAGATTTACTAGGGTATGTTATCACATGGTTTCTCAAGCATGGCACATTAAAGCCGCTAGATGAAACCAGTGGAAATCAGCAGCTAGAATCCGCCTTGACGGAAGTCGCTACCAGGCACCAGCCAATCGGTCCAAGCGCGACTAAAACTGAAGAGAAGCAAACACAAACAAGCCCTAATCTACCGTCCCAAGAAAGTTCAGGTTCTAGGATCATCAAAACGGCCAGGAGAAGAGGGAAGCATCTACCTGACCAACCAGTCTCACCCTCTTTACAGGTCAAAACTAGTGAAATCGCACGAAAGGGGATCGGAGAAAAGCTGGGAGAAGAAAAAGAGACAGTATTTGCACCGAGACAACTGCGGTCCGATGCACACAAAGCGATGAAAGCGAAGGAAGCCGCCGAAAAACAAACGAGGAACCCCATACTTACAGTACAGGCCCCCACAGTAGACCAATCAGCCACCGCTGAGGCGAGTTTAAACAATCTCGCCGTAGACAACAAAACCACGATTGGTTCGCCACGTAAAGTACAGGCTGCCGTCAGAAAAGAGACGAAGGCAAACACGAAAGCGTTGCACCAGGAAGTGACCAACGGCATAGAGGGGACGCAGAAAGTCACCGATAGGGGCAAAAGTTTCGTAATACAAGGTCTACCGGAATCCACTGCCAGTACTGCTATTAACCAGAAAGTGGGTAACAGTGTCGCAGGCTCGAGCCCGAAGCCCACAGTAGAAAACGAGGGCAGTACATCAACCATAGAGTCCGGTTGCACACAAGATGGTCATAATAGCAGCACAAGAGCTATTAACGAGCAAGCAAGCGGCAGTGTCGTAGGCACGAAAAATGGCACTAAGAGAGAAGCCGGCATCATAATACAGGGATTAACGGAATCAACCGCAGCCACTCCCATGGACCGGCATTCCGCAGATGTCCAGCTCTTCCATGCACTTATGAACAAAATGCTGGGGCCGAATGTACCATTAGAGTGCGAAAAGGCCTTCCGCCTTGGCAAACGGCCAGAGAGCCCAACTGGAACGGCACGTCCCAGACTTCTGAAAGCGGTCGTGACAAGAAGCCAAGACGCCAAGCTCATTCTATCTAGGCGTTTTAAAATAAAAGACTCTGACCCGGGAGTTTTTTTTCAACAGGAGTTCTCAGCTGCAGAACGGAACAAACATCGTCAACTTCTTTCCGAAAAGAGGGAGCGGGTCAGCAAGGGCGAACAAAACTTGGTTATTTACAACAACCAAGTGATCCAACGTCCATTGTTCTCATCTTGGATAGGTCCGTTCCGGATAACCACACAGTCAGCTCAGTAGAAGGAGGATTGAGCCCAATCGAAAAATATACAGAGGAAGAACGAAGGGGAAAAACATTTGGTTATTTACAACAACCAAGTGATCTTGCGTCCACTGTTCTCCCCCAGGAAAGATCCTACCCGGATGATCGCACAGTCGACCCGGTAAGGGGCGGGGAGAGCCTGACTGTAACCAATTCTCGAGCAAACAGAAAGTTAACTTTCATGTACACAAATGCACAGAGTATGCTTTCAAAGCTAGACGAGCTGAAAATTCATGCCTTTGAATTATCACCAGATATAGTTGCAATAACGGAAACTTGGCTGTCTGAACAGGTAGCCGACAACGAGGCATCCATGCCTGGCTATCAACTGATCAGAAAAGAGAGAGAAGGTCGTCAAGGCGGTGGCGTACGTGAAAAATGGACTCACCGTTTTAGACCAAACGGATAAACTGGCGTGTACATCCGAGGCTATCTGGCTGTCCATTAAAGTACCAGGTGCACCCAACCTCGAAGTACTGACACTCTACCGACCACCGAGAAGAGAGCCCGTAGTGGATGCCTCCTTGCTAGAGGAGTCGGAAAAAATTACTGCACGATAGGACATCCTGATTGTGGGGGACTTCAACGCACCTCACATCGACTGGGGTGCGGCCTGCGCACATAGCTCCGATCTAACCTTCGACAGCTGCCTTCTGAGCATGACTCGAAAGTTATTTCTCACGCAACACGTCACTTTTCCGACAAGGATGCGCGATGGCCAACAGTCCAACTGTCTGGACCTCGTTCTCACGAAATCGCAGGACAGCATCGACGAAGTTTCATGTCTCCCACCACTAGGTAAAAGCGACCATGTTGTACTGCTATAGGAGTACTCGTTATTCTCAATACCGGAGAGACCCTCAACAGCCAGAAGAAATATTTGGCAAGGCGTTCCGGAACACACTGCACAGACTCATCGACAACCACTGTCCAATTTCGCGAAAAAAGGTGACCACTAGACCGCGATGGCTTACGCAGGCCTTAAAAATAGAAGTGCACAAAAAGCGGAAGCTGTGGAAAAAATGCTAGCAGACAGGACTCCTGCATCTGTCAGTGCCTACAAAACTCAGAGAAACCGGGTCAAGGGTCTTATTCTCAAAACAAGACGGGCTTTCGAAGCAGACATGCTAAACCGGGCCACAGTGAACCCCAAACTGTTTTACAGTTACCTCAGGCAGAGTACCAAAAAACAAGGATCCGATACCCCTGCTGAGGACCGCTGAGGGAAGAGACTTGATAGATGATGAAGCAAAGGCTGATCATCTTTCGAAATTTTTCCGATCAGTCTTCACAAAGGAAACGGCATACGATCACCCCACCGACGACACCGAGGCGGATACAATAGTTGAGACTGTCCAATTCCCCGAGGCTGTTGTTCTTAGGGAACTCTTAAGCTTAAAAGAATCTAAGTCACCAGGTCCCGACAACGTACCAGCCAAGATTTTGAAGGAGCTCGCCAATGAGTTGGCTAAACCACTCTTTTTGCTCTTCCAAACCTCCTTCGAAACCGGATGCTTACCAGTAGATTGGAAATCCGCGAGGATTACACCGCCATACAAGGAGGGAAGCCGGGTCTCAGCGAATAACTACTGACCGGTCAGCCTTACTGCAATCTGTTGTAAAATCATGGAAAAAATTATCAAGCAACAACGTATGCAGTTCCTGGAACAAAACAATCTGCTATCGGATACTCAGTATGGTTTTCGTAGAGGTAGGTCCTGCGTAACAAACTTACTCTACTGTTTAGAACGGTGGACTGAGGCAGTCGACAGTGGAAACTCAGTGCATGCTGTCTATATTGACTTCAAAAAGGCTTTCGATAGCGTGCCGCACCACCGCCTCCTTTATAAACTCAGCCGCATAGGAGTAAGTGGTAGGCTCCTTACGTGGATAAAAAGCTTCCTAATCAGTCGCTCGCAAACGGTCCACATCAGCAACAAACAGTCAGCCAAGGTTGAGGTTGAGAGTGGTGTTCCCAAAGGCTCCGTTCTCGGCCCTATCTTGTTTGTTATCTACATCAATAACTGAGTCCGCGAACTGGATTGCGGTATCGCCATGTTTGCCGATGATATAAAACTTTGGAGCGTAATTCGAACTGCGGCTGACGAAGTGCACTTACAGGAAAAGTTAAAAAGACTTCAAAAATGGTCGGCGGACTGGCTCTTACCGTTCAATGAGAGCAAGTGCACCACCATTCGAGTCGGCAAATCCGGTTCTTCAAACGGCATGGCTTACCGACTGAATGACATACCACTGAAGGAAGTGAACGCCCAGAAAGACTTGGGAGTCTGGATCACGCCCTCACTTAAACCCTACCTGCATTGCACAAAGGTAGCCAAGTCCGCGATGTCTCTTCTATACCTCGTCAGACGAGCTTTTTCTACCTTCAATGAAGAGTGCTTCACAAAAGTCTTCGGAACCTTCGTACGACCGCACCTAGAATCCGCTATCCAAGCTTGGAGACCCTGGGCCACGAAAGACATCAACATCCTGGAAAAGGTACAACGGCGCGCAACAAAACTTGTTATGGGGCAGGGCTCGTAGCCTTTTGAAACACGGCTGTCGAATCTCAACCTCTTCCCATTGCGCTACAGGCAGCTTCAGAGGGGACCTGATACTAGCATTCCGCGTATTACGTCTTCAAGACTGCTGTCTTATATCGGGGGATTTTTTTCAAATTAGCAGCGACCACGAATCTGAGGGGTCATCTTCTCAAAGTAAAGGTGACAGGGGCCAGGCTGGACGCTCGGAAACGCTTCTTCTCAAAAAGGGTGGTTGGAGCGTGGAATTCATTTTCTCAGGACGCCGTTATGTCGGAATCGCTAGAGGGTCTTAAGCGAAAACTGGATCGATATAGCAGTGCACGATGGATCGAAACTGACAATGTACAATAATAGTAATACTACTTCCGATTTTTCAGTAGTATTAGTTTTCATATCCATTAACGTTTGCTATTTATAACGCCCTCCCATGCATTGCCTCATGCGAAGGTCTCCGCGGTCTACCCTACTTGGCTAGCTGCGTACCGTGATTACCCCGCTAGCGATCTTATCAGCCAGAACTGACGGCCTAAACATTCACCCTTGGTTCGACCCAAAACAGAATGTCGACGATCTGGACGGATGCCTGTTTTTCCAGTTCCGTTGGTGGACTCTGCAATCAGCAAGAAAGAATCAGGACGTGGCTTCCACACGGCGATGATCCTGGGAACCTTTGCAATGCCTCCCCCCTCCCAGTTGGAACCCCTTTTTTTCTCCTAAATCCCACGCATTACCCCCACAAGAGCGACAGTTTTTCTCCTAAAAATCCCTGAGTTTTTTCACTGTCTGCTCCTATTTTGATCCTATGACACAGGACAACTGGCCTCGCCAACAATCTGAGAAACAAATTTTCTGCTACCACTGCACATATGTACAAATAGGGCACTCAAAGGAATTTTTCCTACATATCCCTCAATATACTGATACTTAATACCCCATGATGCTACAGGCGCATGACAGTCTCTTATAAGCCACTGTCACCTCTAAGACAGTGGAGTTGCATCAGGGACAGCGAGGCCACCGCCAGTTCCGGTCCCGATGGTCGGACTAACCCCGAGGTAGGACAAAGAGCACGCTGGAAATCAACCAGTGGCAACTACCACCCGAGACAGCAACTCCAGGTTTTGTACACAATAAACCCTCCTCTGGGTGGATTTCACAGTTATGCACTTCTTATTGTGTTCTTCCTTGGGGATTCCGAAGGGCGTAATTCGACGGTGACACACGTCAGATACCACCGTTACAGCATATAAAAACAGCAAAAACGTAAATGGCACCCATTCGCAGTTGTCAACAGAAAAAGTTGTTATAGTCTGGGATACAGTTAAATAGAAGCTATTATTATGGGGCAGATTACGAAAATGGGAATCCCATGCAGACAGCAACTTCCGACCAAGCACAAAACAGATTGGTTTCTGCTTCAAAACCGTTTCCTGGTTGTGCGGTATTCCCACTTCCATAGCATAAACAGTTCTATTTAGGCACACATTTGATTCCGGACATGGTGTGGACCCCAAATAAACGTTCCGTCCAAACTATCCAAGGTCAGAGGGTCAGCGGCTGCTAAGAACAGCAGAAGCGACCTCTATCAGTTCGACAAAGCCGGTGTTGTGCGCATAAAAGAAGCTCCTACAAGCTCCGCTTCTGGTGTGGCCCACAGTCACTTAGCGGCATGCACTTGTCCGCGCTCTGTTTTATCACCCTCCCCCCCCCCTCGGCTCCACCAAACCCTGCCCTCGTAAGCAGCCTTCTCTTATTGACCCTTCCCCATATTCCCAGGACTCACTTGTACGAAAATACGAACTATTTAAACTCGTACCCCATTCCCATATAAATGTACTCGCCCGACGAACATTTATCGAAAGCCTACGTACGCTCGCCAACTACTCTTCCGAAATAGTAGTTAGTTAAGTGAAATTCGGAGCGGTCTAGGTGACAACTAACAGGAAAGAGTCCCCAATTTATACCAAAAATTCACACATTTGAATATGTACAAGGGCATTATTGGGGTCTTGTACGGTAAACATTAGTAACAGAAAGGGGGTTGCCAAAGTAGCAGTCCTTGTGACAGGGGATAGGGCGGAATGCAAAACAAAATGTGCAAAGGGACCCAATGTGAGTAGTAGAGTTTACATCAAAGAGGACGGAAGGCGGTTATCCCCAAGCTGAGGGGATGAGTATTCCCGAGTCAATAAGCGGAGACCTAGCTTATGCTGACGTGATTTGAATAGATTCCTCAATCTCCTCGTAGGACTCTGTCGAAACCAGACCAACGGAGTGTTGCTCAGAGGCCAGTTCCGCTACAGCCGCGGAGGATTCATCCACCTGCAAAGACAATTATCAGATAAATTAGAGAAGAATAACAGAGCCACTTGGCTCGCAACTACTCAATGGGTGAACCATACCTCCTGTAGGCCTGAGATGGCGCATTCCTTTTCAACTCTATTGGCCAACGGGACAGGCTGCATCGGTCGACTGTGTACCATGTGGGATGATATGGTTATGGGAGCTGAAACAAGGGAATAGTACAGCATACTACGAGTAAATAGCCACAAGGCAGGAAGGTACACAAAAAATTGAAGATTCGACTACACCAATGAGGCTTAGATCCCAACGACATCAATGGGAGTAGGCACGCAAGGCCCGCACAGAACGTCCTGCCAATCCAATAAGTTCCTCGATAATTTTTTCCCCATAATCGGAATCCTAGGCCTATAAGTGTCCACGTCTTCGATTCTATTAGATACGTCTTTCGCCTATCGATATACTTTCAATGAAGGATACAGAGATAGTATAAACGAGTATGAATAAATGAGCGTGCTGGAGGAAATCGAAATCCCCTGGGGAGATTGATAAAGGAAGCCCATCACATGTCTGATTTCTATAAAGAAGCTCTGTATGGTTTCGGGTAAAATTTGACGCTTTCAAAGCTGAAGTCATACAAAACTGACGAAACAGTTAAGAAATTCGGCGGGTGGGAGCAACAGAGACCCACAACATCGTCGGTTAGAGACATCGTCAGACAGGGTGTCTTATCAAAACCATTGCTTCCTACGATTGACTTCATCATTTTTAGAATTTTACTGACTCATTTCGACTAATTGAGGCTTACGGCTGGTCCTCAGGACGCCCTCAAATGTTTAGGACGACGATGGACATTCACAACTTTCGGACATACTCTCCTTTAAGTCATGACATCGATGGGATAAGGTTAATCACTGTCTGATGTTTCAAGTAATTAGGACTAACACTCGTTGTTGTGGTTGGGTACCGATCAGGCAACTAGTCACAAACTGCAGCAGCGTTATGGCATGACGAATGCTGTCTGCCAACAAATAAGTCTTCGCGGCCGTCTGGTATAATTTTGGAAGCATAAACTGTAGTGCCGCAGAAGCCGAAGGAGACGCCCAGCTTCGACTCCAACGGAAACATTCCACCAAACAACGGCTGTCTGATGAGTCACGGTTTTTGGACGACAAGAGCGCTATCGCTGGCTAGCTCTAGTTGAACTTCCTGACGGTCACCGGCGCCGCGAGCGGGAGTTTACTGCACAATGAAAACAACAAGAACAACAACTGCTCCCTGTCCGGAAACTCACAGCGTTCGCCTTATCACGAATGCTTTTTTGGGGGATGGATACACATCCAAAGGCTGAGAGGAAAGTCAGAACATCCAACTTGCGACAAACCTCCAGAACCGTAGAAAATGACTTCTGGTTGGTTCTCTTTAAGTAATTACACTCCATCGGGAAGAGATGAAGATGGCGGCTTAAAGAGGTCCAGTGCGAAAGCAGAAGGGCTTTAATACTAAATTATTCTTGATCATCCTGCACGGCGTCAAAGCAGCGACTTCACGTTATCAAGCGGGGACAACCGACACCCTCTTCTGCTATAGCGAAAGGACGCAACAGGTTAATTGCATTAACTAACCACTCGAAGTCAACTAAGCATGGACAAGATTCAATGGAGTGACTCACATGGTGCAAAGAACGTGGTTTAACCCATGATAGGCGTTCATTCTGTGGGAAAACTGGAAATTTGTCAAACTCCCGATCATTGCCCAGGACTTGGTCGAGGAGATTCGCTGGTTAAAATGGCCTATCCTAGGTATCATTAGCGCGTACCAAAACGCCGGAAGAAGAGTTTCGCATAAATAGAAGAAAATCTACGTTAAACGCGAAGATGTTGGCAGCAGACAGGATTCACTGATTAAGCGACGACCAGCGCGAGACAGGCCTAGTTAGCCAAGCGAACTTAAAGCTTATCTGTTATTGTCAGAAATCCCCCTAACCATTAACTCGAGGCTGTCAGTCATAGGACTAAGTTCCGGAACTGAACTGCAGACAGCTATAAAGAAACCAAACAGTCAAATGCTACTGATTGCCTGGTACCCTATAGTCAGACGCACGGTAACACAAATACGAGGCAGAGCCCGTAACTATCATTTTCTAGCTGATTACGACTGTTATTTTGCTTACTGGATATGCTGGTTGACAGGCAGGAGAGGGGAGTCGAGGGGACTGGATCCGAGGGGTTGGAGACGATTGCTGATGCTGCAGCGGCGGCGGTTGTCTCCCGAGGCACGAAAAGGGGTCCGCTGATGGACTTGCCGGTGGCAAGCGGCGCCGCGACCACAGCTGCCGCAGCAGGCCGTACGGAATTGTCCGTTGGAGCACCGCGCGGCGATGAGAGTACGCGCGACGCATTGGGATTGGTGGAAGAGAAGAGTCTATTTACCAGGTCCACTGGGATGCCGCCCAGCACCACTGTGAAGGCGGGCGGGATGGCGGAGTCGCCAGCAAAGCCGGGCTTCCGCAGACAGGCGCCGGGAATCTTGGGAAGGCTGCCCAACCGGGGTACATAGGAGAATTCGTCTATAATGGAGACTGGGGCAGGGGTGGCGGCGGCGGCAGCAGCGGCAGCGGCACCGCCGGCGGCGGCAAGCGTAGGGGTGCCAGTAGTGAGGAAGGTCTGGGGCCGAGTGGTTGGTGAGGAGGTTACTGTCGCTGCACTGAGAATCTTCACAGGCAACTGCGGAGCTGAAAGGCGAGACCAGACAGAGTAAAGCCATGGACTATTTCTAGAAGCTGGTGTAAAATTACTGAAAATTGAAGAGTGCTAAGCGTTACTTTACAATTTAACCCAAGAAGGACATCATCATCACTCCATCAATCTTGACAGCAGAAACCAGCAACAGCACAACGACCCGTACCGTTAATTGCCTTCACATAATCGTAAAAGTGCTATAAATTTCCGGGTGCGGAAGAGTAATTAAAGGCGATCGAAATCAGGGGAATAAGAAGATACAGTACTGAACAAAATTAACTACGGGTATTACCCTTTGCAGTGTAAAAGATATTTAGGCAGGCGGGTTTTTCTAAATAGTCCCGCAACCGAAGTTGATTCCTTTTGCATGCAAAATCGGAGAGTCGAAGATAAGTACAATAGGTGGGGAGGATTTTTAAGATCAATATATACATCGTTTGACAGGTACAGAATAGGATTGCAGTTTTTACTGTATGGCTTCTCGTGTAAATGCCCTAATTAAAGGTTAAAAATAAAGGAAAATAACAGTTAATCGGAAGAAATTGGGGAAATTTCGTACTTCTACAAAAAATGGTAATTCAAGTTCTCGGGTGCGGGGGATCCCGCCGGCCGGAGGTTTTTCTTCGAATTATGTGTCAAAAAACCAAGTTTTTGTTTTTCCAGAATAAGTAGGAGCAAGACGAAAGAGCAAAACCTCAAATTTAATGACACCACGAACGACAACTGCACGTTTATATAGATCTCGAATCAACAGAAAAAAAACAACCTAGGAGACATCGAAAAGGATGGATGCATAAACGGCGGTTTGATTGTCCTAGGCAGTGTCCTAGAACCGCTAATTGTGTAGGATATGCCGTGACTGTTTGTAGTTGAACAGGGGCCATGCAATTCCTGCGCCGAATAAAGTGTGCATGTTTTGTCTCCGTTCACTCTTCAACGCAGAGGCTGTCTCAGCAAGAGTGCAGCGATTTGGCATGATTTCACTAGGTCATTATTTCCGCAACATCCCTTGCGTACTGGGCAGCTTACAAAATTTTCTCTGAAAAGTCAAGCCCGGGAAATTTGTGTCAAATTGGTTAGTGAATAGTTGAAACATAGAGAACATGGGAAGAAGGTAGCCAGCCTGATGGACTTCGAGATGTTGTGCGTCAAATTTTATTGCTTTTTGTCAGGTTTACCCAGCCGAGAGTTAATAGAGACGATATCCATGTCTCCTAATTTCCAAAATATCCAATTACTTTCGTGTTAAAAGGCCGATCGCATTGGTTCGACAAAACTTGTCATTTTTTACTATATTCGCTAAGCAACGTCGACATAAACTAAGCGATAGAATGGAAGGCTGTAACGCGTTCGAAGCCAGACAAAATGTTCGCAACGTCCAGCTAGGCATCTAAGAAAACCTCCGAAGCATTAAAAAGCACCCTTTTCTCTCAGAGAAGAAGTAAACAAAAGGGCAAGATTCAAATCACATATTCCCTACCAGCCACTAGCATGGGTTGATGAAACGCAGACTATCAAGCTGGACTAGGTTTAATAATTAAGAAACTACAAATGGCGATCGTAAGTGATAAGTTTGAGATATACTTGATTTCAGGTACACCAATGACTCTCACCCAGCAGAACTATCAGAGCGGCAGTAATAATGAGGTCATATCTGACAGTGGGGTAGGAGGTTATGACTGCTGTACCATCTCTCCCTCACCTCCATGCGGAACCCAGAACACTGGCCTCGAAGTCGCAGACGCCCCTTGAGGACTCAGGTAAAATGAGGCCTTAGTAGCGATACTGATGTTTTACGCAGCACTTCTTACACACTGACAGGCGAGTTACTGCAGTAGATGCGCGACCGAAGAACAGACAAGTCACGTGGCAAGGTGCTGTGACTGAAAGACCAAATAGACTGGTGGTTTTGACTAGAGTTACCTCAGGATTATGCTTCGGTTGGAGTGCAGCGAATGCTTCAAGAAGTAGTCAAAAAATCGTTGAGATCATCTCCCAAGAATCTCTTGGATCACCCGATGAAGACGACGCCAGTTCTACCGTCCACGGCAGGGGCGCTGCCCCAAATCTGACGCCACTGTCTGACTTTAAGAAACATGGTTCAACAAGTCCGTCAAGACGCGATGGTCTGGGCTGGCAGGAAACTTCGATGGACAGGGGATCTGTCTGTTAACCTAGGTGCCGAAAACCCGGCCACCTATAGCTGGCGGACAAGGAAACGACTTTTAACGGTTCTCCGGTTTAACCAAAATAAGTAATTTCAGGACCCCCGACTACACCGACTTTGCGCGTGGTTGGATAGTCCTCTGGGAAAATCGGTAACCCGTATAAATGTCCAGAGTTATAATGGAATTCTGACATAGGGAATGTCGTCCGTCACCCCTAAGGCTTTATCGGAAGTCGACGGGCACACTCCTGGAATTCTAACTTGGCATGCCGAAGGAATGGGTGGGGATATCCATCCTCAAATGCAAAAAATGCGCAAAGGCATTCGTTTAGCAAGCCGCCCCACGCAACCGTTGTCCCGCCATTCTGAACATACACATTTTTTGGAAAATTGACGGGCTATAGTTCGCGCTGTGGTTGGTATTGGGGAAACCGGTGGCATCGACAGGAACCATTTCCAGTTGACATAGAATCGGTTCGTGAGCCTTTGAATTGAGGTCCTCATCGCTGCCGAAGACGATGAATCGAGCCCTCCAAATCGACTGTCGCTGATCACAGCATGCGGCGACAACACCCGCGATATCATAGAGGACGGCTGGATCAGGTATGACCATTACCACAACAGGTGCAAACATGAGTAAGGGGCGATCAGATTAAACGAACACAAAGTTGAAATTATGCCACTTCGACGGCAAAAATCATGATGTCACGCATATCATGCTGATGTTATTTATTACTCGGGAAAAGGCTGGCTCAGATAGTGAGCACGCCGTGTGAAATTGACTCCATCAACATGGTCAAAATCTTTAAGGGGTCACAAGAGGAAGATTCACGCATGTTTGCCCAAATAAGGAAGCAATTGTATCCCAAGGTCTTTTTCTGTACGATTGCAAAAACTACCAGTCATCCTTTAACCGGCAGACGACGTTCGTCATTATGCAAAACGACCGCTCAGTTCCACGGCGATGAACGCTCTCACCAATCCCATGTTTCAGATCCCAGTCCCGTAAAAATCAACCGGTAGTTCCTGTGTGCGTTTCTGGGTTTGCTTGAGTGCACACGGCCGATACAAACGTACTGCAATGTTTTTAAAAAGTACAAAGTGAATCAGGGCAGGGTTGACTTACCCGAAATAAAAATGGGTTGATTTGGGGGCTTGTTCGGACCGGAATCAACCACGAGGGGCGAAACACCGGAAACGCGGCGAAGGATGGAAGGACGCTGACGTTGAGGCAGCTGTTTCAGTGTGATTATCTGCTTAGCGCCTGTGCTGGTCAGCACAGTCGTCGGCCGAACATACGGCGAGAGGCGATGTGCGGTGACTTCATGACCACACGTCAGGCCCGATCCGGTTGCGCCGGCTATCGGTGTGTAGCCCAACAAAGGCATTAATAAGAACTAGCACAAACTACCGATAATTTTGGATTTATTCAATTAGTGCTTTCCTCAGCCTTATCACAAACAGGCTCAAAACGTTCTCATTTTACTAACAGCAAGAACGCTTACGAGTAAGCAATTTTTCGTAATTAACATTCATCGTGATGAGAGAATAAAATATATAAGGAACAATGGCTATGTTTGTCAGTCACAGGCGGCAAGGAAAACTAGTATAACGTAGTATAACGGGGTTAGCATTGACATGAGTAGACTTGCGCAACACCTACTTTACTCTGTTTTCCGCCACCATGTTTCCAAGACAGAGTCAAGATGAAAGGGAGGGATAGCAGTTGCAGTAGCTAACACGGCTGGGGTCATGCCTAAATTTGCCACACGCGCACAGCCTGCTAACAAGCAGGCAACCCATTCTTAAATGGGATGGAGGATCTTTCAGCATAAGGCGCATAGCATTTTTTGCATTGGATAAGATCTAATTACCAAATTACTCCAGCGGTGGTCGGAGACCTCCTTGGTTTCCAGTGAAATGTACAATGCAGTTAATTACACTTTCTTGGGCCGATGGGACACTATAGCTGCGTCAAAGATGCAGGTTTTAATCAACTATGTAAGAAAACGTAACAGCCATGTGATTTTTACGCTGGACACAGGTTACTCTTAGAAATGATGTAACATTCGTCACGTCAATGTCGTATGCTGATTTTACTTGCTACTAACTGTGTGTTGAGAACCCGACTTGGAAGAAGCATGTGTCCTCAAGCCTGCTTAGTCATCCACCGTAATCCCACGTACTGTGCCCCCTGACCTCATTGACTGCCTTCCCATTCGTTCCTTATTCCTGCCCCGTGTGCTTATTCCCTGATAAGCTGGCAGCAACGCGTCTGTGTCATTCGCACGACTGCTCGTCCAAGCACTTCAAATGTACGTCTACCCCCCTTTTTGTTTTCTACCTCGCATTTTTCTACCTATCGGGCACTGTTAATCTTACGGTTTATTTCTGTAGAACCACACCAAGTTATCCTCGCTGTCTCTTGACGTATTAAGAATATCCTAGTTATCTGACTGGACGTAGGCATAACTTCTGACCTCGGGTGTGTCTATTTAGGTGACAAAACCAGCATTGCATTAAGGAAAGCCAAACAGTAGTGACAAATGAAAATTCCTCGGCCTCGAGTAGTACGGCCAAAACTGCAGCGATAGACTAGTGAGCTGTAAACGATTTCAGGTATACTGCAATAGGGACCCATAATGGTATGGGTGACTTCGGTTATCTTTAAGGTACACCAGATAGTTTCATTCGTTGTGAATTGAAGGATACGTCTACACGAAATGTTATTTTTGAAATAATGAACGAAAAACGCTTAGTAGGACTGTGTGGGACTATTGTACCAAAGTCAGCAACCGCGTAATGTAACAGTGCGAACGCCGTTGCCAGCGACGCCCACAATGCAAGGGCAAAGGGCTATGAGGGAGGTCATCAAATTCCTTGACCACATTAAATGAAGTTCGATGTTCCTCATCCGTCAAGCAACCTTCTTCGTTCAAAACAAATGCTACGATTGATTTAAAAATCTACGCACGAAATGCGAATTATCGTCTAACCATGGACTAAAAATCCCACCAACCTTAACACCGATCAACTTCAGGAAGCGTCGCCAGTTGAAAAAACGTATTTCGGGTCTCAATTTTGGAACCGATACGCTCTCGAGCGAGAAAACAACAAAGCCTTTGATGCTATCAGAATCTTCGTATTTGGCGAATATGGGTTTTTTCGGTGCCAAAAAATTTATGTATGAAAAACGATAACGAATGTGGATGGGATAGGACAAAACGTGTCTGTCTATGCGGCAAACTGGTCCAAATTTGCTCCCCACGGCATGCTTGTCCATCGCGTTAGTTAGCTAAGACCCTTTTCATTCACCTGCTTTAAAGCACTGTACATAAATGACTTTCAAATCTTAACAGCTTTTTTGGCTTTTAAATCATAATTGAGTAAGGAAAACGGCACCGTTTAGTGTGCAGCGAGCATAAAAAGAATTTGCAAGATGCACAGAATAATTTTCTCGCACAAAAGTCGAAAAACTATAATCTCTATTTTTTTCAATTCTGTTGAAAACATAAAATTCAATGGAAAACAGGCATAAGTACGAACCTGGGGCCACGAGCGAGCCACTCATGGGTTCACTGGGGTCTGGAGACGAATTCATGTTCGAATTGTCAAATGCTATGCAAGGAAAAAGAAGCGATCTAGAGGATCCTGATAAATACACAGTACTGTAAAAATGCAACGATTTGCTTGCCGTTAAGGTTGTCAAACACACAAGAACAAAGATCAGCGTTTAAACGAGGGCGGAGTTTTTCTGTGAAGTAAAGGGCGATCGTTGGCTTCAGTCTAAGAACTGAAGACTTGCAAATTTAAATTGAAAAAAATCTATTCCAAGTTGTAAGAAAGATGCCCCAAAATTACCTTAAGGGCTCGGATAAAGCAGGAAACCGGTGGGAGTCAAAGCGAAATGCGGAAACACTTACTCTGTGAAATTGATTAGCCTGGTGAGTAAGCGTTTTTATGTATAATAAAC
This sequence comes from Ligula intestinalis, assembly GCA_036362985.1. Classification (NCBI taxonomy): domain Eukaryota; kingdom Metazoa; phylum Platyhelminthes; class Cestoda; order Diphyllobothriidea; family Diphyllobothriidae; genus Ligula; species Ligula intestinalis. The sequence continues at coordinate 38,282,864 of JAYGXS010000001.1, read as the reverse complement.
CCTCAGTAAAAACCGCAAGAACTAGCCTTGGGCTAGACGGAGATATGAATGCGTGCTACCGATCAGAATAGAGCACGCATAAATAAACCCTCAGTAAAAACCGCAAGAACTAGCCTTGGGCTAGACGGAGATATGAATGCGTGCTACCGATCAGAATAGAGCACGCATAAATAATGGTGCGATATCGTCACAGCTTATCTTCAGGAGAAATTAAAACATGCGTGAGGTTCTCTGGACTTCAGGTCTATCGTATTTACAAGATAACTCTTCTAATTGAACAGAAATTGACCTTGGTAGTTTCAGCCAGCACAAACAGCAGATTTTTTTCATCTGGCCAGCAAGTGTGCTGGGAGGATACCATCACCTAGTTCTAAGTCCTATTTTGAATTTTAACCTAAAAATATGTTGCATCGCGCTCAGGTTTGTCAAACATTTCTCTCGAAAGCACACCCTAACTTTAATCACAATGACTTCCAACATCTTATGGATATTGGTAAAGGAGACATATGGTCGAACACTGGAACAAAATTTATTTGTGCCTGAGCTTTCGAGCTCTTACAAGAGCCCATCGTCAGAGGTGGAGAAACAGCAACAAATGTGGAGCTACTTGGGGCGGGTGTACAATAACTAAAATTTGAACGTGTAGAAAATCAATAATTGTGTGTGCTGCCGGCTTGCCACTGAGGGCTGTGCTAGCCAGTGCTAGTAGGCAAGACCGACAAGTTGTGTGGAAATATTTACAGAAATAGAATCGTCAACAAAAACAAGTAATAGTTATGGTGGGAGGGATGAGAAATTAAAAAGTCATAGGAGATAAGTCCATTTAGTGAAGCTGCATGCTTATACCTCAAGAGCAACGAGGCTACAATTGAAACTTGAGCTCCTATGAAAGCCACGCGCTGTACAAGACGACAATCACGGCTGACCTACAGTCGGGATGACACCGCTGTCATAGTATTTTCCGGCACATTGTGCTTCATATATGATAACGCAAAAATGTTAGATCCCGGGCAGAAGAAAGAATTAACTTAGCAAATAATATAATTAAAGCCAGGTAACAGTATGTAACGCACTTTGGAAATATGTATAGGCATGCGAATAATAACCTGTGCATAATGTGTTTCTAAGGGAGGATGGTGCCTGCAAGGGAATTGCTTCCATAACGATTCTACGATAAAATCGCAGTTCTCGCCTGCACTGAAAAATGTGACTGCCTTGAGTTTTCACAAGGGCAATTCTTTAAATGATTTATAGAAATCACAAGCAAAGAACTGTCCCAAACATCACCCATGTAACCCAACATGGTTCCACGACTACCGTTCAGACGCTCAAAAGAATTTATTTTCAAACAGCTTTTATAGAGCACCACTTAATAATTTTTGTGCTGGCGTCTAGAAAACCGGAATGTAAATAAGTGTAGCCAACCCCATTTATAAAAAGGGCTTAAAGTGACCGGAAAATGACCGTATTTCTGGGTGTAAGATTAATACAGTTCGAACAACTACTAAAGTATTTAGTGGGCACGCATACTTTTTTCATAATAGATCGAAAACGCTTGGGTCTAACCACCAACGCTTCCCGAAAGGGCGGCCTTAGCTCAAAAGACTGTCCATACTTGAGAATTTTAATAGGACATTCGACCAGCTGGACGATGTGGATTTCGTTTTCCTCGATCTTAGCGAAGGTTATGCTATTAATTGTTGACTGCCTATAGAGAATCCGAATTCAACAAGTAGACGAATATTTTAGTCATTTGGACTAAATGCCTCAACTCTTAAATGGTAAATTCCAGGTGCGAGCCAGTCTCGAATAGGGTTCCACAAGGACCTGTGCTAGGCCCGTTAATCCCCGTCATCAATACAAACGACCTGTGTAAGGTAATTCATAGCAGTCGCCTCGTATGAAGAGAAAAATTTCCTAGACTCGACACAGAAACCTGTTTCTATTCACAAATATCTGGCACGTGCCAGTTGTTGGACTGATCAATAGAACCCCATAATAAATGATAAAATGTCACAAATTACTGTGGTCAACGGGAAGTAAGATTGCTTATCTATCAACCTCTACACAGATTTATGATGCTACCTCTTCTATTTGGTATTGGCAGCATAATCCTCACAGACCGCTTATAACGCATCCAAGGAACTCTTCGTGATTCAAAACCGGCTTTAAAATTTTATTGAGAAACTATTCTATCTCCATACCAGCCTGCTTGCGAGCATGGTCCGAGTACCTCGTTCATGACCTTGGGGTTTCGGAAAGGGTCTATCGCTCCAAAAAAAGTCAAGTAAGGATGACAAGGAGAGGTTCAACGCTGCATGAAAATATCAAGGCTGCATGAAAATATCATTGGAACGTGCAAGACACATCACCGGATCTACTATGTAGATGATAATGTCAAGTTTCAACAATGCAATACGCTACATGCCTAAAGGCGTCCCAACAAGCTATATAATCTGCGTGCACAAACAGAAAATGATCTATTAACAGTTATGCGATACGTTATCAACCGAATGCAGGTCAAACACAAGGGAGCCTGGGAGTTATATTTATCTTCCTAGTTACTGCCAACTGTCAGCATGAAGTAACCTACTTAACACTAGCATTGTTTATAACTTCATCCTTTTAGGTCCCGTTCGATGAAGACTATACACGACTGCATATGAAATGTGCAGTGAATCCGTCAAAGAAGAGTACAAAATGACCACCATGACGTCATTTGGTGATAAATGCTTCTTCCTATTTCGAGATTCCCATGTCAAAGATCAAATTCGACAAATAGAGGATTTGTCGGTTCGGGTACCGCAAACAAGTCAGCTAGAGGTTTGCGCAAAGAACAAAAGTTCTGAAACAGCTAGCGTAGTAACATTTGTTTGTAATCTGTTCTCAAAATATATATAAAGTTGCGCGTTAGTGAGCGCAAAAAAAGCAAGAGAAATTCCAAATGGGGACAGGAATGAAGATTCTTCATTTGCAACAGCTTTACCTTTAGAGGTTAAGCTGTTGCAAATGTTCACTAGAAAACGTTTAGCTGGGTAAAGAAGGTGCACACGCATGATTGCCACTCTCGACAGCGAACTCTTGAAAAGTATACATCTTTGTTGTATATATACAAGAGTACGATGTTGTATATGGCAGAATGATGACGGCATCGAAAGAACGACGCGGAAATAAAGGTCATATATACTTTATTTTGGAAAAATAAAGGGAGGAAAACAGCCAAAACTAAAAGCTTGAGTATCCTCAAGAGAAGTTTGCAAATGTACAGCAAATATAAAAGAAAAAACCAGATCGCACAAACAACAGACCCCAAGCCACAAGGCTTGGCTACGATTGGTCAACTTCTTGATTTACAAATTTCGCTGCGTGTTAATTAAAATATTCGATAGTAAATCAGATCAGGCCAATGGGCCAGATTACAAACTATTGGAAGACCATTTCAGAACTTGCGTTTCGAAAAGAGGATTATTACGGTTTTTAGGTGGAATCTTGCTTTAATGCAACACGCCATGGCCCTCTTAGTTGACATTGAAGTTAGCCAAGCATAGTCTGGTTATCCAACCCAGATACATACGTAACCATCGTTTTCACAGGTATGATTTCTTTTCGCATTGGGCTTGATAACAACTCTGATGGGCCGTCTGTTAGTTAGGTTGGTGGTGTGGATTAATATAATACTATGACCTTAATATTTTCGACCACCGTAACCCCCTGATGTCCTGTATATATGGTGGGATGTCCCTCGAAACTAAATTGCTCGAGCACCAAAAATTAGTCTTATTTCTTCCTTTTTACTACTATCATCGCAAAAGTTATTCCTCTTTTCTCTTCTCGAGTTGAACGAATAAAGTTCCTGTATATTTTCCCTTATAAATTCTCATCAATATCTACAAATTTTCGCTAATTGCAAAGAAAACACTGGTCGCCCATTCGGCGCCCTGACACATAGACAAGAGGGCTTTAGAGATGACAAGAGTATGACTTGTAGTTCCTTTTGTTCGCTTACATTTGACAGGCACCTTCCATAAATTATTAATTAATGAGTGCCGTCCATCGCGGTCGCCTTCTTCGTCTCGTGTCACAGGGCGAAACATTTCGCATAGTTAACCGTCATCAATCAATTATCTGAACACTCACGGTTATGAACTTCTTGCAAAATGCGTTTGTTATTACCGTATCTGATCGGTTGCCCTATCAATATACCATCTCCAAGCAGGTCTTCATTGTTGTCCATTCAATGCCCTGATGGACACCACTGATAACCGGTACTTAAGTGGATTTCGCATTGCACACGAACTGTAATTGGCCTAGTAAGAATTCTTCTATCCAATTTAGTTAATTCTTCCTGATCGATTGTGTTGAGACGAGGGAGAGGAACCATTGGCAGCTGAAGTAGAATAAAGGTTTGAAAAGGAGATCTGGGTGCTGACGCTCATAGCGGAAAACCTCTATGTGGAATGGGGAAGGAAAAATAGCCTGGGGTCAATTTGCTGTGAGCGACTCCCTTTCGCTTCACGACAGGGTGTCTGTAATGAAATTCTCTCTTTTCGCGGCCAAATGAGATGACACATGATAAACTCAATTAAAAGCGAGGGAGGTCTGACGTTGATTGAATTCGGCCGCATCAGAAGTTGAGAGTTCGTCTCATGTCGTGGGCATCACCTATCGCGATTGTTAAGGTTAAGAAGGTTTGACGCTAAAGGCCTCGATTTTTCAGGCTCAGTTCCTTAGGAGAGGAGAGAGGACCTGAGAAGGCCAGAGTAGTAGAAACAAGCTATTGTATACAAAAAGTAAGGAGAACGTTGCGACTCGGTTTGACATGGCATTAAACCGCGAGGATCGTTTGAGATGGCTGGGTCATCAGAGCGGCCAATGACGCTGCCTGCGACTGCAGCCAGACGGGTGGAATCCAGAGCGATTTGCTTCATCGAGCTGTCAAGCATCCGAAGTTGCTTTACAGCTATTTAAGGAAAAGCACATGTAACAGGAACGATTCCTGTTATGTAAAATAATGATGGTCTCGAAATCTCCGACAGTAAAAACAAAGTAGAACATTTTGCTAAGTTCTTTCGGCCGGTTTTCACCATAGAACCTGCCTTCGTCGCAACTAGAGACGAAATCGACGAAGCAACAATTATTGAGGATATTTTGTTTGGAAAAAAGACGATTTTCCAAAAACTAAACAGCTTGAAGCCACGTAAATCTCCCGGTCCAGTTGAGATTCCTACAAAACTGCTCAAGGAACTTGCTAGAGAGCTGGCTAAACAATTTCCATGATGTGCCAGAAATCGTTTGACACTGAAATGCTTCCTCCGGATTGGAAAAGAGCGCATATTACATCGCTTTACAAAAGCGGTAGTCGTGCATCTGCGATAACTACAGACCCCTGAATCTGACTTTCCGATCCTGCAAAGTTATGGAGATGATCATTAAAAAGGAATTGATTATATATTGTGAAACTCACAATATCTTGTCGAATGCACAATATGGCTTTCGCAGGTGTAGGTCATGTAAACAAACTTGCTTTACATGATGGAAAACTGGTCAAGGGCAACTGATGCAAAATAAACCGCACTTGCGGCCTATATTGATTTCCGGAAGGCCTTTGACAGTCTTCCACACGTACGTCTTCTGCACAAGTTGAGACTGAGGGGTATGGGTGGCAGACTTCTTACGTGGATTCAGAAATTACTCGCTGGTCGTTCTCGAAATGAATGTGTAGGATGACAACAATCAAGGCCGACAGTCATCGAGAGCGGAGTCTCTCAAGGTACAGTACAATGATTGTGTACAGGAATTGGACTGCGAGTGTGCCATATTTGCAGATGACGTAAAAATATGAAAGGTCATTAAGTGTGCTACCGATGAAGATAACTTCAAGGGACATCGTTGCCGATTAAACGATTGGTCACGTAGTTGACTGCTGTCCTTCAATTCGAACAAATGCACTCTGCTACGCCTGGAAAATCGCAATACAATCCCTGATGCGCGACCCTACCATCTGAACGGAATTCCACTCCAGGAATTAGAAAGATCTCGGCCAAGGTTTACTACCATTTCAGATCCGCCTAAATAACTTGAATCTCTTTCCTCTGCTTCGCGGAGTTTTGAAACAAACCTTCTGTATCGTGCGTGGCTTGGACTGCGCTCTCATGTGTGATGACTTTTTCCAACTCGCCACTATATCTAATCTCCGGGGGCATCCCTTCAAACTGTATGTGCCCCAAGGATGATTCGATGTGAGGAAGAATTTTTTCTCGAAGCGGGTCGTGGATCCGTGGAATAATCTTTCCGAGGCGATTGTTATGTCCCAATCTGTGGACGCATTCAAACACCGACTTGATATACACATGCTACAACACAACGTGAACTATGTGACAAATTAACCTTGAAACACCACTGCACAAATTCGCAACGCGCACGCCAATTACCGATGACAACAACAATTAACAACATCAAAACCTTGACGGTTGATACACGTAGTCGATAACAAAGAAATTGCACAAATATTGCCTGACTTAAGAAAAAGAGACAACGCATGTCAATAACACTCCATGTCGGCAGGGTGAAGTCGACCTGGGAGATCATGCCTGTGTGAAGCTAGTTGATATGGTGTGCGATTGGTTTGTTTCACTGTCCAAGTAGGTGTCGTATGCAGTGTCCCATGATGCGTCCGCTGGTGGTGGTGGATCTTTGGCAGCCACGTTTCTTTCGGACATGCGCATATCGTCGAGTGGAAATGGGTTAAGATTCTTCGGAACAGCGAATCACAAACAACTGTCTGTGAGAAGTCGCCTGACGTTGAGGTAGGGCCCAGTGAACAAGGGAGGGGGACAGAATTGTTGACCGTCTTACATAAAGTTAGTCACGGTTCTTCGGCTTAGCGAGTCGAACCAGGTGCCTGTTGAGGCTGTGGGCATGGAACAAAGATGTGGGCATCATTGCGCGGAAGGGAATAATCGCATGAAGGTCAGACAGAATTGCATCGGAGATGGACTTGGTTAATCGTTATAATCTTTAAACTTAAGATAGCAGACAGGAAGAGTTACAAGTATTGGTTTTTATTGGTCTCACCAGTTTCACACCATTAACTGGTGTTAGATAAAAACGGTTGCCTTCTCATATGAACGATAATGGGAATAATCTGTCAAAAAATTCAGCCAAAATCCTGGCCTTCGTGAAAGTACGCATTAACGACTGAAAGACGAATAATGGTGTGCGATCGAGCTTGACAACATTTTTCAAATACATTCTCAATCTGCGAGGCAGATTATAAAAAGTATCAAAAATGCGCGCTGTGATTTTTTAGTGTCGTATACATAGGTATCTGCATTTGTGGTTTAGCCGTGTTCATTAAAGGGTCACCTATCAACCCTACCAGCTCTGAGCATATCGGGGATATAATCCTGCCCCAATGTAAAATAAGTTGTTCACTTATCCAAGTTATAGCTAATTTAAGTTTAAATTTATCACTCATTGTATTTCTTCCAAGCTAGATTTTTGCGTGTTACTACATGATTTCTTCCGGTTAGGTAATATTCTCACTATCAGCTGAAACTGACGATTATGGCACCCGCAAACTGGGGTATCCTTAAAGTGTTCCTCAGTTTTCGTTAGAATTCAACTATTGAATTGAACTTGTTACCTAAGAATATCCAAAATATACTATTTGGTGGATATATCTCCTATGCGATAACCTCCAAATGTTAAAAAAATCGAAATTGGTTTTCTTTGAGCCTTTATTCGTTTAAATTCACAGAAAAGGGTTGCTTTCTTTCAAATAGATTACTAAAGTCACCTTAGACGATGTCGGCGGCAAGTTCCAGTGGCTTTGATCAGTATATGACAATTTTCTCTCCAGAAGGGAGACTATTTCAAGTTGGTTAGTAAAAATCTATCTTAACGCCTTCAGAATATACTTTTAAGGCTATTAGTTTAGACGGTCTTACGTCTGTTGGCATCCGGGGAGAGAACTGCGCAGTTGTTGCGTGCCAGTGCAAACTCCCAGACAAACTAATTGAGCGCAGTTCTATTACCAGGCTTTTCAGCCTTACTCCTCACACCGGTTGTATAATGACGGGCATGATGCCTGATTGCAGAGCGCAAGTGCAACGGGCCAGGTATGAGGCTGCCAACTTTAAATACAAATATGGGTAAGTGTTGTTTCCATACTGTGATTTTTAGTTATGAAATGCCATGCGATGTCCTTCTTAAACGAATTGGAGAAATCAACCAGGTTTACACACAGTCCGCTGAAATGCGTCCCCTTGGATGCGCTATGATGGCTATATCCTATGACGAGGAACTTCAATGTGCTCAACTTTTTAAAACGGACCCAAGTGGTTTCGTTGCTGGTCATAAAGCAGCTTCAGTGGGAACGAAGCAAATAGAGGCTAAGAATTATCTTGAAAAGAAGGTAAAATTGCCGACACGTGTGCAAAACTCGATTCTTGTTGTCCGTGTGCTTTATATGATTTTAATTCTTTAATGAGTTCATACTCGGCGTTTTTCGCTTTTGCCTGCGTAGTAGACCGACTTTATTCCGTAACCACTAGGACGACTGCATGCGATTTGCTCGAGCGCCGCTTCATGCGCTCTGTTGAGACTGCCGGAACGTATTTTTTTTAAAGTGGTTAGTTTTCGTGCGTCTTTTCTCCACGACTGCTTAGCGTAGATTTCGAGATAATCAATCAGAAGTCTTCACAACATATTGGTGACGTAATTTTTGCGTCCATTTCGAAACTGTCTTCAAACACTATTGTCCATTCAGATACCACACAATAGGTCAACAAGCTTACTAGTACTCTGCTCCTAACTTGCGATTTTACACGCATTCTTCTAGCCTTTTGTACAAGTAAGCCCTTGCGCTCTTAATTTATTAAAACCACGGTTGTTCGTTAACGCCTTTGCTTCCTTCCGTTTTCCCATACTCACTTATTCAGTTTGTGCAAATTTAGGTTTTTGGAATGCGGTCATGTCTCTCAGCTTATATATTATTTAAGGCGTATAAGGCTACTAAATACATGAAATGTTCTATTGTGTTTCCAAATAAAACGCTGATTTTTGATCCTGAATTTTTTTGGGGAATATATTATGTCTAATACTTGAAGCTGTGGTCTTGCTTGATCTATGTAGCCTTTATATCACGAGTTGTACTGAACGCGGAGAAGAAGTCGACATATTAGACGACCGTCACTTGCTGGTACTTGTGGCGGGATCCGATAATGCACCAGCGTGAATATTTTGTGTGAGCATCGATATCCAGCTTGACAACCGACGTGATTAGGGCTTGTCCTATAGCCATTCAGGCATGCTAAAACCGCCTTAGAATAAAATAGGACCCCAGTAGCAACATTAAATAAACAGGTGTCGTGGTAGTTATATTTGTCCCTTGTCCTAATCCAGTCATATTGTGAACTGGTGAAATAGCTAGACGGGCAGTTACGGTGCGCTATTTTTGAGGATCGGGTGTCCTTAACAATATATTCATTGACGAAATTGTCTGTTTAGACTCCAACTAGTTAAGTGGTAGTCACCGAAAAGCGAATGAACTTCCTACTTGACCTTTGATTGTGCGCTAGCCTTACCTTAGAAATCCTAATAATGGATCGGTCTGACAAGCAGTAAGAACAGTTCGCAAAAAAATCGTAGGAAGACCCTATCGTGTCTGGTAAGCTCAGGTAAATCAAGAAATTATTCCAGTAATCCGTGAACCATCGTTACTACTTATACAGTCCCCTCGAATACAATATTCGCCTCAATTTGCGTTTCGGAATATCAGATAACCTGTAAGGAGTACCGCGGCGTATGTGCTATCAAACTTTTTGCAGTTGTTTTGCCTTCCTTTCCCACCTGGCATGACCTTGTTTCCGGACCGAAAGTAAATGCGTTAATTAGAACTTTGCTTTGGGTTCCGCCATGGGTAGAAGCAAATAACGACAGTCCGCGTTATTGCCTTCTCAAATTTCTTCAATCGCGGATCTGCGTGTCGAAATTAATGAAGCTAGGCGGTCTACTGGCCAAAGTAGTTGACACCATAAAATCCATTTGCTACTTTACTCGTAACATTTCTGCCTGCAGCAAATAAGCACTAGTTGTAGTATTAAACCTAGCCTTCCCGCCGATAGAGACTACTTACCGTTTTTTGTTAACCACCGAAGACGTTTTCCAGTTCGTCACGATATCAATTACTATAGGGGTCCACATGTACAGGACATCTTTTCAGATATTCCTTTGTTGTGGTTGCGACTATTAGATTAAACCACTTCAACGCATTGCTTGCTTTTGTCATTGTTTCTACTGAGAATGACCTGTTGCCGTTTGGGGGAATACTTAATTCATCATAAGGTTTTTTGAATTGGAAGTATTCGGTCTTGCACCCGAGAGAAAGAAATAAAGTTCGGCAGACACTCTGCCACTGATCGACTCGCTTTGGCAAGCAGCATACAGCGAATCGTGGGGACATGCGAGTTCGACTTCGATCCCAGGTATCTTTAGTAAAAGTATCAAAATTTCGAAAATTCATAAACTTTTTGTGTAAGTTTCCTTTTATGTTATCATAAAGGCAGGCGGCATCATTTTTGTTTCTTATTTAGTCTAAATACTTCAGACCATTTTTGACCTCGTTTCTTGTTCACAATCAATCTAACCTATTCCTTTTTCTTCCTTCAGTTAAGGAAAAGACAAAACTTCACATTAGATGAAGCCATAGAGGCTGCCATTAGCTGTCTTTCACACGTATTGAGCATGGAATTCAAACCAAACGAACTCGAAATCGGAGTTGTCTCCAAGGAAGACCCCATTTTCAGGCAAGCTTTACTGGCACTATATTGCTTGTTACTTGAGGTGCAGCTGAAGCCACTTACTTACTTACTTCTTCCACCTAAAACTCTATAATACGTCACCTCTTGCGATTTCTAACCGCAATACTGTTCGTATTCCCGCTTCCCACCCCTCTTCACATGCGTGAATCGAAAGACCCCCAAATAGGACTTGTACTACGTCTCTCCTAGGTAATTATCGCACAATAGGCGGATAGTAGAAAAGGCATGGTTGCGTGCCTATAATTGCGAGATTTATTGCTAAATCAGTGCATAACTTAAGGTACTAAAACGAACGCTTAAGTAGAAGACTGTCTTAATCGCACCAAAATCTCTTTTTCGCAATCTCAAGTAATATTCACAAAGTGAAAAGTGAACGAATCTGGCGTTTTCCATTGACAATAGGAACTCGCTTCACTAAAATCGACTGGCAAGTATGCGAAATCAGCTCTTCAAAATGGAAGAGAAAACGATGAATTGGTGCTGCAATGAGCTTAGACCGAGCTTCATCCTGTCATAATTGCATACATTGACAAAATTTGGCAGATCCTTTGAGTGAATAGCCCTTTCGTGACTAATGTGTAAAATACTGCAATCTTTTAATTTGAAAATGATCATTTATGAGAAATTTGATTTTCACGTTATTTAAAATTTGGGACTCAGGTCTTCAGAACCAGGGTCTTAATTGAGCAAGTACCTAAAAGATGTCGATAAGAATACGCTAATTTCGAATTCCAGGTGATCGGATTTCATACTGCAGTTCCCCAAACCAAACCAATATCTAAAATTGAACGAGTTTTCCTGAAAGATTCGCCAGGTACCTGATAATGACAGCAATACGTAACAGGAAAGTCTCCAATTGAGTCGTGGCTGTACGGATAAATTTTTCGTTCTACAAAAAACATCCCTACTCGGGCTTATCTTCTGACTGAACGAAACCAGATGTGAATCATGCATTCGTGCTTTCAATTTTTCCCCTTTCATCGGACCCTTTCTCTTTTTAGGGCCCTAACGTTAGAAGAAATCGACACCTGCTTGACTCGAATGGCTGAAAAGGATTAAATACATTGTACTGTAAAAATGTATCTTCTCTGTTTCAATTTGCGTTATGCGAGTTTTCTACTGAAACGTCTCAATTTTCCTCAGAAAACTGCTCTTTTTTGACGACTTTAACTTGTCTAGGTGGGAATTTCGTGTGTTTCCTATTTAAAGTCGGCTATTTTGCTGCCCTCAGTAGGCCTACAGTAAGAATGCTGCCAGTGGTCCATACGCTCGCATATCATGGTTAACTGAAAACAATGCGGACAACGGCTTTCGAAATGCCACCTATTTCAGACCAGAACGGCTGGGCTTTAGTAATAATTTGTAATAAGCCCGCATCTAACGGGTGCGTCCGTAAATCACAATCTCTTGATGGTTCCCTTCTAACTCCAATTTGAATGATTGTGGCTTTCGACTGCTCTCTAGTCGTTGTTCTATCCTGCTAAATTAAAAATGCCCGACAACTGGTCACTGGCATCCGAACTACTACTTATAATTATATCTTTATTTGACCACGGGAAATAGCAGTAGGTTTGCAAACACTGATGGGATTCTTTAAGAATTGGCACAAGTTCGCCCCAAAATTGTATGCGTTTTAGTGGCCAGTCGTTCACCACCGTCACATAGGCATCTGAGGTTTAAGCACCGGGCCTGGTAAAAACATGTATAAGGTTCTTATCCTGTCTAGGCTAGTTGCATTCCGTTTTCAAATTTATGCATTTTGGTCTGGATGGTTCTAGATAGCCATCCTGACTTTTTTTATTGTCTCTGATGCTTTGACTTATTGCAACTTAATCGCGGAGCCGTCGCGACTGGAGACTTATTCAATATCGATCAATGCGTCACATTGGCGGCTGCGTACTCTGCCCCTTCCCCAAATTTATCGAAAAGTCGGTGTACACGACCTTAAGCTTCGTGCAATAAACCGTCACTGCTTATTTGCCACTTGCGGACAGTCGGCAGATAGACAGACAACAAAAATCCTCGCTGATCCGATTTATCCACCGAGCTTCCAGACGATGTGCACCTCATCTGATCCCATCAACCCGAGGTAATTTAGTTTAGCACTTTTCTGCCCGGTAGGTATTCCTCAGGCGTATGCAAAACATGGCCTGTCAAGCCTAGCACATTAAGGTTGGCCTGCCAAATATGGAGTTGAACACGAGGAGACTGCTAAGTCGGGTTCGAGTAGCAAAAGAGCAGGTCAATCGGTCTCAGAGATGTGTCGAAGGTAATACCTCAACGACTCCTGATTACTCTAAAGAAAGAAGTAGCAAATGCTCAACTAGAACGTTTTGACCCCTAAAGTTTCCTGACTAACAGTCAAACTAGTCTCAGTATCCTTTGTGGGTCTCCGACGAAGACACAAGGCCATCTGGCTATCAGTATTTCTTCGTATGCAGAGGCCTGAATGTTAAGAAAGCAGGCAGAAAATCATTCATAACTACTCGTCGCTATTACTACCAAGGTTTACCGTTCATGTTTCCTGGAGCCTTTTATAAAAGTTTCATGGGCTCCACGGCCGCTAGGCGACTAATAAGTGACGGACAGGAAAATTCTCAATTCGTCTTGGACTCTCTTAGTAGCGACAAATGACGATGTTAGAACTTGTACCTGACCTAAATTACCTGAATTAAAATGTATACCGATGATTTAAGATTGGTAAGCTGGAACGAAACTCGGTGCTTTGCGGTGGTACTTTCACAGTTGGAAGACAGAGTAGCGGACTCCTGTTGTACTAAACAGATGAAAATGCTGGGAGATAACTTGGGGTCTCGCCCACAGTCTCTTCCGCCTGTAGCCATTAAACGGAGCACCCAGCCATACTCTCACAACTGAGAGATTCGTTTTATTTAAATTTGGAGATGTCCTAAAGTTTGATAGCTGGGCTGTTGTCGGAAAGGTTGTCAGCATAGTTAGTTTATAACAGACCTTCAAAGGCGTTTTCGAACTATGAGAGTGGATTATATTACTTATACCTGATTTAGGGTACTCCAAGAATGTCGTAGTCACAGACCGTGGATATGCAAGTAAGTCTCCACACAGTTGACGTTTATGCTCTGAAGGGGTTTATTGAAACCGACTGGCAGAATTTGTTCTGATATTACCCTAGAATGGATCAAGATTTGCGCCTATTAAGGGCTTCCCTGGATTGCCACTGACGGGCTTTTTCCAGAGAGTGCTCTTATAAGCGTTTATACCGTGGTAAATTCAATACTAAACTGAGGAACTTTACCGAAGTGGTGGGTCGGGAAACATTCCCTCTACAGCCGTTAGGTTAAAGTGCAGTCAGATTGTGGAAGAATCTTTTCTCGAAGCAGAGTTATTAAACGTGAGTCTCTCGAGCGAAGTAGCCACTGTATGTCAAAATACGCCCGTATATTTTGTCCGGCAGCCCTCGTCAGGGCTACGTCCGTCGGTCTGGATGATCATCCGCAGTCGTGGCTGGGAATCCATCCAGAAGAGCTACAACTCTGGAAGCTCGCAATGCAGCCGATTTGGCTTTGGGGTTTCGAATTGTTCGGCGAAAAATCCGAAGCTTACAGTTCGGCCGTCGGTTTCGACGATGTCCTCCGTATACATCAGCAAGCTGAAGGTAAAAGCTGTGACTTTTGCGTGGATTAGTTGGGAGAAGCCATGACCGTCTGACTTTCAGTCTATGCATCAGCCACGATAAACCGTGATAGTCTCTGACTCGCCTTACAGATCTCTCAAAGGAGCTACATGCGTAAGGCGCTGAGGAGCAGGTTTAGCTACTGGGCTTGCATAATTATTTTAATGCATGCATTACTTGAATGGTGACACTAGAAGTGACCTGTTTTGTCACATAAACTTACGACTATGGTTTAGATCAGCGCTAAGGCTGCTGCTTGGTCTTCCGGGGTATTGTTGTCCCCTCTATATACGGCCGCCAGCACATTTCACGTTTACTTGTAGCGTTGGATCAAGGCAGCTCTGTAGCTTGTGTCTAATCTGACTTGAGTTAACATTAAAATTCATGCCTCATTTTGCTCCCCCTCGAACGACTGCTTCCAGGTTATTTCATGCAGGTGTGTATCGTTGGGTTATGGTGACGCTAAAGCTTGCACATAATCTGCCAGGTACAGTTGGTCTTGCCTTGGCTCCCCATCTCCCTCTGTCTACCATTCCCCTACGTTCTTGGAACGTCGCCCGCCCCTCTGACTATTTTCGCTAGCCTTCCGCGCGCCAGAAGTACATGCTACGCGGCGAGCGACTGTGGCAGGGTCATGATATGCATTACTGATCTGCCCGCGTTGCTACATGGCGCGACGTGAAAATCGTCCAACACTGCCTGACTCCCAGTCCACAGATAAGCCGCTAAACGCACAACAAACACTGGGCTGGGCAGTTTGGTATAGCCTTAGTTGGTAGTGCTAAAACAGACACTGGAGAAAATCGTTAAAAGACAAACTACACTCACACATAGAGCTGAAGGGCCCTATGCAAAAGGAACCGAAAGCATCCTCTTACCTTTCGATGGGGGTGCTTTTTGTAGTGCTAAAAGCTAAGGTGACAGTAGTCCGTGGATGCAGGCTACCGTCGCGCATGAAAGATAAGGGTCCTGTGCAAAAGGCACCGAGAACAGAGTTTACCTTTTGGTTAAGGGTTTTTGGTATTGCTAAAGCTAGACTGAAGGTAACCGTTAAATGTAGACTACATTCACGCATGGAGCTGAAATTTCATATGCAAAAATGAGATGAGAAGATAACCTGCCTATCGGTGGGAGGTACTTTTTGAGCATACGATATGTAATAAGATGTCAGTGTGACCATGTTTAGTGTAGGTGCTAGTGAGGAGAGATATCGTGATTTTCTGTAGCCGACAGCACATTCTCCTATTTCTGCAGTCTTGCGAGACACCAGGAGTCCTATTTTCCGGCAGACGTTACATGTACCAGCCGGTTTCAGAGCTTATGACAGCCTGTTTTGTTAAGGTAAATGATTAATGGGTATGGTCCCATGTCGTTTAAAAAAGGGAATTGGCATCATTATCAGAGCCTGGAAATTAGAAAGTTGATTGGCGCTACAAGAAAGTCAACCTGAAGCAGGCAAAAGGTAACCAGGGAAAAGTAACAAACATAAAATCACAACCTTAGGGCGTACAGATCGAATCAACAGATAAGTACATCGGTAAGTCCAGTCCCCGCCTACTTCCAACCCTAAGCCATATCGCTAAATATAACCACTTATTCGCAATTCACAAAATATATTTTCTAACCCCTACCCCTTCTGAGCTTTCACTTGAATTGTCAATAACATTTCCGTCGGTCACTAGAGCTGTCTGTGTAGGGTTACAACAGATTGACTCGTGGTAAGTTGTCGGTAGGAAGCCAGGTAACGGTAACATCATGGCGGCACCATGCGCATGCCCGCGCGTCCCCACGTGTAAGGGGTCGCTGATAACTGACAACTCTAACGCCCGTTGCGGCGCATGTACCTGCGAAGCCTTTGAGCGGCGGGTTAAGGATAAGAGGGCATGATCCCACCAACTATGTGTTTGGTTTAAAGATATTAAATTACCTGTGTTTTGCGCACATCCCAATAAAAGGAGCGTTGAGGCCGAACCACAGAGGCTATTCCTAAGCCTGTCGTCCGAATACGTTCGTTCATCTCATCATTAGTCCTGCTTGCGGCAAAAGTGGCGATTTCACAGTCATTCAATTTCTTCGATCGCCAGAATGCCTACTGAAAACAAATTTGGTAGCCATTTCAAAAATGGATCCAGAGAATTTGCATGTTACATTGCTACCGCATATTTAACTTACCTTACTTTACTTATCTAGAGGCTTTAAAGATGGGTTTGTGGTGGACGGCCACATATACTGTTACCTCTGCCAATGCTCGCTGTGTCAACGTCATGCGTGTCCGCTGGCGGTTGTTCCCACTTGCTGACCTGAAGAACACTTGACCGATATTCAGTCACGCACACAGGTGCGCACACACCCGCACATACACGTGCGTCCAAATAAGCACGCCTGCCTACCTGCCACTTCAATACGCCACCCCTCGGCCGATGCAACAAAGACCTTTACAGGCGACACCCCTTCGGGCAGTTTTAACACAACAATGACAAAACATTTGCGCCTGCTCCGCAATCCTACTTAAGCGGCTGCCACCCCTGCTTCTCTCTCTTTCTCAGGTCTGGCTGGACGCAGTCAACACTAGCCCTGGCTTCGCCAGTGGCCACTGTCGCCTGGGACAGCAGTTGGGAGTTCAGCAGAGGATAAATCACTCATTCTAGTGACTTCTGCCTTATCTCTTCAACCTGGAATTCGGCCTGATGATTGTAGTGATCCGAGTACACCTACTAATTAGACCGTTGCAGGTTCTCATCTTAGAGATGACGAGGCGATGATCCGTCAAGCCATCGGCGTCGCAGATCATCTTTGCCACTAAGTTGTCCTGTTGATCTTTTCTTTGTAGAAGAACGTAATCCAGTAGCTGCCAGCGCTACAATCGTTGCTAAATCCAAATTGCCTTGTTCCACAGCAGAAGACGGAACTAGATATCGCTTATCAGAAAGCTATGTTCCTCCTACGTCCACAGAAGAAAGGGCCCATTATCGTTGCGTAAGCGGGGGTGCAGCGCTCACTCCCTGCAGATTAACCTGCCTCTATGAGAACGTTCATGTTGCTCCAGTTTGTCTATCTTAGACATAGGCATCAGAAAAGGCTGTATGGCCTCTTATACTTCACCCTTTACGTCGTCAAAACTCATCATTGTAGTGGAAAGGTGTAGTTGCTGGTGGTACTCGTAAATTCAGATCCTCAGACATGCAGGCACGGTGCGATAGTCATCAAAGGCGCGCCTGAAGCTACTTCCGACACCCCGAAGTTAATGATACAATAAGACAGGGAATCATTTAAAAAGTATCTTAAAGCTCACATAAAATGAGAAGAAAGTCAAAAGTCTAAGTATTTTCTAAAGGGGCCGAATATGAGGATCAAAGGATGAACAACGAAAAGCAAGACCGCTGAAGGTTGTGCTAAAGATGGAGATGAAGGCCCAGCTATTGCTGAGCATGAAATCAATACTCGGATATTCAAAACCAATGGGTTTTTGTCAGTCGGATTTTTCACCCTCTGAGCTGGAAAAATGGAAATTGCTCAAAGTAGAACTCTTCAGAAAATGGGAACTCGGCGAGATCAATCTCTGAATAGTGAACGGGAAATAGTAGATGTCCAGAGGTCACTTCTCTGGAGAAAGCCTTTGACACTAAAAGCCTAGTGAGGACGCACAACAGTCCGTCTCCATCAGAACCGATAGGTTTCTGCATGCAATCTCACGCAATAGGCGGGCGCCTGCATAACAAGGTTACCAAGACCAAATTCAGATTTCTGTCTACTAAACCCAAAATTTTTCTTCAAAAATCAATGAACTCAAGGCATGAGTTTCAGATCGGAAGTCTGACGTCGCCATAACGGAAACGTGGCTTAGAATCGGAATCGCGGATTCGAAGATTTTGATACAAGTGTATGATCTTTTCCGCAAAGACCGTCGAAGCGGGAAGGAGGTGGGGTTGTAGTAAATCTCTGAAAAGCAGTCTCCGTTGTCGAACGAGAGCATACCATCGCTCTTGGGTATTAATATATCTGGATACATTTAAAGGAGGTAAACTAACAGAACTTTGAATTCCTGACGGTATACAGGCAACTATACATCATGAATGCAGCTGACGAGTCACCCCTTAGTCTGGTAAAAGAAGTACCTGTCCAACAAGTGAAACTTATTTCGGGGAATTTTAACGCACCTGTCAAGTTCTAGGAAATCTGATGATTGAAGGGGTTGACGTAGTAACTTACCATACTAACAGGCTTGGTAATTGCTAAAAGGCCAAGACACGCGTTTCGCCGTTATTCTGCCGCTGCTTGACACAACAGCGAGGGCTTAGGTGCATCAGTGGGTCGCCCAACTTTCCCTATCTTCTTTCTGGTTGATATACTGGTTTTCAAAGTTCAGCTTTTTACTCTCCAAAGAAATTAATTTCGGATCGGGTATGTATATCAGTATATTTAAGGTCTATAGGCGTAGACCGAAATTTTAAGTTTATATTTGTGTTGAAACCCGCCCTTGAAACACGTCGTCCCGCCAGCTCGGAAGGGGCTCAGGAGGTGCCAGGAGGGGCTGGCCCCGTCAGAATTTAATAAAGGCCAATTACTATTCCAGAAATTATTTACTGGTGAACATGTGTATATTTGAGGGATCCAAGAAGAAATGTAAACCAAAATGTATAATATTTGGTGGATAAAGTGATTTTTAAGCTTATTTTAGTAAATATGGTGCATGGGGCATGGTGGGCTCAGGCGGCGCAAGTCATCACTTTGGCCCTGGTTGGCCCCCATGCAAGCCTGGCCGTAAATCTGCATACGTGAAGGATCAGAGAAGAAAAGTAAACCAAACCTTATACGATTCCGTGCATAAAGTTGATCTTTAAGCTAATTTTAGTAATTATATTGAGTGAAGGGGCTCTGAGAGGGCCAGGTGGGAATTGGCCCCGTTAATATTCATGGTAGTCAACTACCATGAATAGTCAGTGGCCGCAGCTCGGGAGCCAAAATTGAAAATGATCAAGAAGAGTGCTGAGGCACTATAAGGTTTCAATACGTGTACGTTATTGATTATTGAAGCAAATTATTCCAAAATACATAATAGTTACTGAATACATTTACCTTTGGGGGAAAATTGAATAAACTTAATAAATGGTTTTGTTTGCATGGGTATATTTCGGCATCCAGGTAACCTGACGCCTTTAAATTTTTATAAAATTACCACTCAGATTCTGATCCCTGCGCTACGTTTACATGCGGGGATGAAAGACAAGCCAGCACATCTGATGCATATGCGCTATGCATATGAGATGGCCGTGAACGTGTGCGTGCATCAAAAATTTAGTTAAAATAGTTATTACCTGAACGGATAAATAAATTTATTTATCGCATAAATGGGTTTTACTTCTGCATTTTCATCCAGATTTACCATCTTTCATAGAAATATATATAACAAGGGGTATATTTATACTTCGGGATCCCCGCTACCGACAACGAAAGCTCTCTTGCGAATATCACGTGAATAGGATCATTAAGTTCTGTAGAAAATTATTTCTGTTGTCAATAAATTATCCAACATCATTCATTTACGACTTGAGTTTTATGTTCTACAAGCTGCTACAGCTGGCTGTCTTGCCACTTGTTCGATTGGCATATTAAATGGCAAACTAAGCGAAAAAAGGCGCTCGTATGCGAAACTTTTTTCACGGTGGGGCCAGCCGGGGCCAAAGTGATGACTTGCCCCGCCTGAGCCCTACCATGCCCACGGGGCATGGCGGGGCCCGGAGGGGCTGGTGTTTCAAGGGCGTCAAGCCCTGTGAAATATACACATGCTGCCATCAGACAGTCGTTAGGCGTATAAATTGAGGTTTTAACTTACCATACTAACAGGCTAGGTACTTGATAAAAGGTCCAGACACGTGTTTCGCCGGTAATCTGCCGCTGCTTGACGCAGCTGTGAGGGTTCCGGCTCATCAGTGGGTCACCCAGCTTTCCCTATCTGCTGTCTGGTTGATATACCGGTTTTGAAAGTTCAGCTTTTTAATCTCCAGAGAAATTAATTTCCGATCGCGGTATATATCAGTATATGTAAGGTCTTTAGGCGTAGACCGAAATTTCAAGTGTATATTCGTGTTGAAACCCGTCAACCCCTGTTAAATATACACATGCTGCCATCAGACAGTCGTTAGGCGCATGAATTGATGTTGTAACTTTCCATACTAACAGGCTAGGTACTTGCTAAAAAACCCAGACACGTGTTTCACCGGTATTCTGCCGCTGCTTGACACAGCTGCGAGGGCTCCGGCTCATCAGTGGGCCGCCCAGCTATTCCTATCTGCTTTTTGGTTGATATACCGGTTTTTAAAGTTCAGCTTTTTTATCTCCAGATAAATTAATTTCTGATCGCGGTATTTATTTAAGTTCTATAGGCGTAGACTGAAATTGTAAATGTACGCGGCCAAACCATGGCTGCCCCCACTTGGTGTGGCCAGACTAGGCCAAACGCGGCCATGGCCAATCTATTTTACAGAAATACTCGGAAATTCCCTTAATGATTGAAATGACCATTTATTGATAAAAACGTACTGCCCTTATCATAATAAACAACAACTGATCTAATATATCCTAGGTAAACTCATAGATTGGCCATAATGAGTGATCTATATTCACTGAGGCCAAATAAGAAAAAAAAATATGGCGTCCAGTCGCCCACTTAGACGCCTCATTACTGTTTGCTTTGCGTTAAATGTTGCTGTCTTCTTATCCGACTTACGTTTGTGCGGCCTTTGGTGTGTTATTGTGTGTCTATTTCTTGTGCATTATATATTAATTATGTTATGCCATTATTGGTTGATTATGATTATTAAGGTATAAACAGGTATATTAACACATTATCACTTTTACTGCCTAAAAGTTCAGATATACCGTTTCTGTATCATTTTTTATTGTTGGTGGGTAGCAATGGTTAAACGCAAGTATAATGGTTTTCAACCGAGCACTATATACAAACGGATTGTACGCCGGAGGAAGGCGTATGATGCTTAGATGGAGAATGCTTCCGTTCTCCCAACGTCGTTGGTAGTTACTCAATCACAAGAATTGGAAATGCCCGAACTAAGCCCGGAAGTTTCTATGCGCATGAGTTTTATGATTGTTCTTTACTAGAAGATATAGAACCCCTAGAGACTGATCACACAGTGGAGATGGTGGGAGACAGGGATTTCCTGGTTAAGACGCGGGAATTCTGCTCCAGGTGGAAATTGAAGCAGCCTTTAATGAACGATATGTTCGAACTAATGCGGCCTGACCATCCAGAGCTGCCAATAAGCTCAAGGACGTTGTTACAAATGCCTAGAACCTGTAGTAGGAAGGCTCTGTCGAAAGAAACTTATGTTCATTTAGGCCTTGAACGTGGTCTCCTTGATGACTTGATAAGACGCCGTGCAACGAACATTGCCGAAGTGCACGTTCAACTGCACATTGACGGGCTGAAGCATTTGAACAGCTCTGCTAAGTGCGTGTGGTCAATCCTTGCGCGGGTAAGCCACCCATTTGTTGGACAGCCCTTCGTGGTTGGCGTTCTGTGGTTTTGGCAAACCAAATCCGTTGAACCTCTTCCTGGAAGATTGTATCTGCGAATTGAAAGAAATTCTTGCTAATGGCCTGCGTAATGCAAGTGGAGCTAACATCTAAAGGTGCATCTAGCCAATATTATCTGTGACGCTCGTGCCCGCGCTTTCGTACGACAAATTAAAGTTCACAATGGCTTTTATGCATGTGAAAGGTATGTTGCATTCGACATTTAATTTCAACCACTACAGGTGTTGTCATAAGGGTATACATCGTGCAAACCGCATGACATTTGCATTGCACAGTGGGCAGCAACAACATCACAAAGGCATGTCTCCGTTCCAAGCCGCACGAATCGGTCAGGGGCAGGAGAATCAGTTATGCATCCCTTGAGGTATATACAGTTAATTTTCTTTTGCAGACTTAGACGCATACTTACGTCTGACTCAGAAGACGATGAGTATTCACAGCAGCTGCCCGATTCGCCAAGACCACCCAAAATACTACTGCTCGTCTGATTATCACCTTTATGTTGTAGGCCTAGTACAGAGGCTGATGTGTCACACATTTCAAGTCCATGTCGCACAGACCAATGCAGCCAACACCACTAGCCTCGATCCAGTAGCCAACTTCTATTATTTATTACTTATGGCTGTCTATGGAGATGCCGGTGCCCGCCTGCAAGTCAGCTGCGGAAAACGTATGTTGCCAGAAATGTCGAAGGATATAAGCGACATAAAGGTAACACTGCTGGCAACGACCGCATCGTTAGAGTAAGTCCATTTACCACCTTCCAAAACATCCTGTAATAAGAGAGATGTATACCTTTCCAAGGAAGTTGTTGCATTGAATGGTTATATGGAACGAGTGCAGGTGACACTTGCAAATATCTCTTGCACACTGGAGAGGAATAGAGCTGCTGCTCATGTCCAGGCTTCATCTCTAAACTTCCCATTATGCACAACGAAAGCCTACGACAATTTTTTTGTCGACCAAGTAAAAAGGAAGGGCTAGCAGACGAGGCGGTATGTGCATATTTATTTTATTATTTTCAGGTCAAGCACCTGGCCGTGGTAGGCGGTCGATCAGAGCCAGATTTAATTCAAAATCTCCTAAAATTCCTACTATGCCCACCGCTTTGCCATACATTCTGCTAGGCCGGGGATTAAAAGACAAGAACTCATTTATTGCTTGCCCTGTGTTTCCCATCCTCAAAGGTAGGTCTATTTTATATTTATTGACCCACACAGATTCCATTGCACGTAATGGCCAGTATAGTGACTGCAATATAGTTGTAGTACGGCAAATGGCCATAAAAGGGTTCCATGAAATAGAGGAAATAAATTCGTTACTGTCTGTTTCCTTTCCAAACACGCAAGTTGTAGATTTTGAAAAGGGTCCTCCTGGCATCTGAAGATCTTCCCAGGATACTAAAATGATTTCTAAATATGTTAGCATTTCCCTCTGCAGAGTCAAGCACCACTTCCAAGGGCTGCAAACTCTTCTCCGTTTTTGCAACCTTCGCTGTGGTCTTCGAGATTGGCTCTGGAATCTGGTGGGTCGCAACTCGATTATGTTGCCTTGACTTCTACTGCCTTCTCCTGTTGTCCCGGATGACCCCTTCTTAACTCAACGATATATTATTTTTTCCCATGACCATAAACGTCCCGAACCCTCAAAATCAGGTCCCAAACCAACCACATCAAACCCTGTTACCTATTAAGGCAGTTTTTTCTCCTAAAGTTTTTTGAACTCGGAGGCCCGCTGAACTTATCCACCGATTTATGAGTTTTGTTTACTGCCGATGACAATTAGTTTAGAAGAGTTCACTGTTTATCATCATTATTTTTATTTTCACGATAGCACTAAGTTTGTAACGACAGGGCCCCTTGGGCCTTAAATATACAAATTATTATTATTATGAATAATCGGACCGATATGGCGGGCGGTCGAAACGTCGGCGCGACATGATAAGGTACCAAATTTTTCCTTGAATTATCGTTCGCATGCATTTAGGTTACAAGTATCACCACAGACAATTCTGCATGCCCAAAATTATCCCCGGCCAAGGAATCAATAAGCAAACTTGTTAAATTACTGTGCATTTATATCTTTATGTAATAGTTATGATTAATTTTTATCATTAACTGTCTCTTTTTTCCTCTCTAAGTACGTATGACCTAAAACGTTCTCTTTCTCTGCCGGTACAACCGGTGGCAAGTGGAAGTAAACCCTCTTCTTCAATTCAGAAACGATAAGGATTCGGATAGAGCTTTGTAAAAATTTGTATAGCTTCTACTCAATAAACATTTCATTTTCTAAAATTGCTCTTCACTTCCTTTTATGCCCCGCTGAAGTTATCTATAAATGCTAAGGGTTGTTCGATACGCTACACTCACTATGAGAACGCGGCAAGGGGAACCCACGGGAGCGACAAACCGTAATATGGCAAAGCCCTATCGAAATATTTTAACCATGGTGTGGCCAAACGGCGCGATCGATGATAAAGCCGCGGTTGCTAGCCACGGCATCGCGCCGTCGCGCCATGCGTGGCGAGGCATGGCAGGCAGGCAGGCAAGTAGCCCTTGTTGGATCCGGAACCCCAACGGGTGGGCCTCAATCCCGGCGACGAAGAAGAGGAGAAGGAGGAGTCGGAGAAGCATAGTCAGGAGGGGCTGTTCTGTCATAAAAAACAGATGGAGAGGAGAAGAGATGGATCCATCATAGGGAGGTTTGGTGTAGCAGACCTTGGCCGCTCTGAGAGCGGGTGGGAACGCGGTCGAAGACGCGTCTGCCGTGGCTGGACGTGGCTGGTGTTGGCAGGGTATATTTTGTGTTGAAACCCATCAACCCCTGTGAAATATACACATGCTGCCATCAGACAGTCGTTAGTAGTACGACTTGACGTTGTAACTTACCATACTAACAGGCTAGGTACTTACTAAAAGGCACAGACACGTGTTTCGCCGGTATTCTACCGCTGCTTGACACCCTTGAAACACGTGGCCCCGCCAGATCAGAAGGGGCTCACGAGGGGCCAGGAGGGGTTAGCCCCATCAGAATTTAATTAAGGCCAATTATTATTCCAAAATTTATTTCCTGGTGAACATCTGTATATTTGAGGGATCAAAGAAGAAAAGTTAACCAAAATGTATGATATTTGGTGGATAAAAGGTATCTTTAAGCTTATTTTAGTAAATATGGTACATGGGGCATGGTGGGGCTCAGACGGCGCAAGTGGGGGCTCACGCGGCGCAAGTCATCACTTTGGCCCCGGTTGGCCCCCATGCAAAAATTTTGCAGGGGACGCCTTTTATAGCGATATTGCTAGCCCGGCCGTACACCTGCATACTTGAAGGATCAGAGAAGAAAAGTAAACCAAACTTTATAAGATTCCGGGCACAAAGTTGATCGCTAAGCCTATTTTAGTAATTATATTGAGTGAAGGGGCTCTGAGTGGGCCAGGTGGGGATTGGCCACATTAATATTCATGGAAGTCAACTACCATGAATATTCGGTGGCCGTTGCTCGAAAGCAAAACTTGAAAAGCAGAAAGGAAAAGCTGGGTGATCCACTGATGAGCCGGAGCCCTCGCAGCTGTGTCAAGCAGTGGCAGAATACCGGTAAAACACATGTCTGGGTCTTTTATCAAGTACCTAGCTTGTTAGTATGGTAAGTTAAAACCTCAATTCATACGCCTAACGACTGTCTGATGGCAGTATGTTTATATTTGACAGGGGTTGATGGGTTTCAACACAATATACACGAATATACACTTACGATTTCGGTCTACGCCGAAAGACCTTAAATATACTGATATATACCGCGATCAGATATTAATTTTATCTGGAGATTAAAAAGCTGAAATTGAAAGGGTGCCCACTGCCTTTAATTTTTATACTATGGGCCTAAGATTTGACCTCCCTTTGGCACAGAATATTAAGTCACATAGCAGATTACGAGAGAACCAGACAACCAGTAGCTTCGATCTAATCGTTATGAAGGATTACCCCTACATAGATTAGATGCATTCCAGTGCATCGTTCAGTAGGAGTTACCATGCGACGCTAATCTGGGATCACTCTCTCAATTCTCTATGTCCCAAGGGATCGGAGGGTCAGTAAAATATATAGAAAATTTTTTTATTCGATAAAGAATGCACTTTCGTCCATGAATTGTGGCTGTAGGCTCAAGAGGATCCTGAGGATGACTGGAGACGGCTGCGGGTCAAACCAATGGTGAGTCTTTAGACCGCCAGGTTCGGCTGATGTGATCGCTGAAGGGGTCATCACGGTAGGCAGACAGCCAAATAGGGAAGCCCGCGGAGACCTTCGCATGAGACTAGTGGTAGAAGTGCGTTATAAAATAGCATGTATAAATATTGCTGAAATATTGCTAGTAATATAAGTAGTAGTATTATTGCGATTCACCGTTATTAGACAAGCTACTTGAAGAGGAACCCTCCTAAAACGTGCGGGTTAGTTTATAGAGAAGGCGATGGTGTGGCGCGCTATCGAAGGCCTATTTGAAGTCAATGTTGACAGCGTGCATAGTGTGCCCTCTATAGACTGCTTCGGTCCAGCGTTCTATACACTAAAGCGAATTCGTCACACAGGGCCTACACATACGGAAGCCATGCTGGACATTGGAAAGCAGATGGGTCTGTTCTAGGAACTTCATTAGTTGTTGCTTTATTATTTTGTCCATAATTGTGCAGCAAATTGCAGTAAGGCTGACCGGACGATAATTAGTTGAGGAGACTCGTCATTCATCCTTATAGAGCGGTGTAATCCACGCGGTAGACGTGCCATCTCGAAGGATGTTTGGGAAAGCTCAGAGAGTGATTTTATCAACTCACTGGTGAGCTCTTCCAGCATCAAGCCGGTATTTTCTCGGGACCCGCTGACTTGGATTCCTTTAACCACACCAGTTCCTTAAGGACCAGACTATGGTTTTCGTCAACCGCCCAGACATTGTTATGGTAACTGAGACATGGGCATCGGCCTGTGTAGCTGACTCAGAACTCTCTGTTCTATGGTATTCATGCATTCGGAACGATCAAAACAATGGCCGTGACGGAGGAAGCTGAATGTATATAAAGCAGCCACTATCATTTCTCCCGTTGGACTATCCACAATTGACAGCGGTGGAGGAGAGCTGCTGGCTACGAGTTGTTCTAAAAAACAAATACTCCTTACTTGTTGGCTGTGTTTATCGCCCACCTAATACCAATGCAGACTACGATCTTTGTCTCTCGCAGGCATTTCATGCCGCAGCTGACTTGAATCTTAAGTATTGCTTGATTGCAGGCGATATTAACCTTCCTGACGTGCAATGCTTTCCACCATCCGGTCCTTCAAAGTTCGAGAACTTACTTGAGGCAATAGATATCGGCATGTGGGATCAGGTAGTCGATTTTCCCACTCGAGGAGCAAACATACTCGACCTAATTTTTTGTAGGGGATGCGAACCACTTTCAGTGTCATCCTTAGACGCACTTGGGAGTTCAGACCATCTTACAGTTGTTAGTGAACTAGAACTGGAGGCGGATAAAACATTTTCCCAAAAGTATAGTCTTTATCATGACTTCCGATCAGCAAAAACGGCTGACCTACTGGCACATCTAAACGCTCTCGACTGGTCTGAATTTTTCCAATGTTTGGATGTAAATGTTTGTACCGATGCACTGTTCAAAGTGTTGGATCCACTCATCCTCCACTTTGTCCCCCGTAAGAAAGTAATACATGTCAAGAATGAAGTGTAACTTCCTCTGTCTTTCCGTCATAGGCTGCGTAAACTCTCTCGTCGTTTGCATCGGCAAAACGACACTTCCATTCTGCCCTTGATAACACTTATCTTTGAGCAGGCTAATGAGCTCTCCGAAGAAAAGCAGATAGCCGATGAGGCCCACTTCGCTGAAATTCCTTCCCTTAATGCTGCAAAACTCTTTTCGCGTACAGTAAAAGCGCAGAGGTAAACGCAACAACCCATGCTTAAAGATGCTTTAGGAAACCCCATAGCTGACGCTAAGTTGACTGCCGATAGCTTCAATGCGTTCCTATCCAAAACGTTTAGTGAACGTTCGTTCACTGCACCTCCGGCTATCCGGGCTTGGACGGAAGTCGTACTTGAAACCATAAGTTTTACCCTCTGGGACGTGACTGTAGCCATTCGTCGTTATCGTCAATCTTATAGTCCAGGACCAGATGGCGTCCCAGTTAGACTTCTAAAAGCTGAAGCGAATGATATCTTTCCGTCTATTCTGTGTAAGGTATTTAATCTTGCTCTTGAGAGCGAAACCTTTCCTTCGTTGTGGAAGGAATCGCACATAATGCCTATTCGCAAGCATGGCCGATCGACCTCATTCGACAACTTTAGGCCAATAAATACACTTCCCGCAGCCTCGAAGATCTTGGAGACCTTAATCAAAGAAAAGATGATGCGTCACTTGACAGAGAACAACCTGCTCAATACAGCTCAACATGGCTTTATCGAGAAACGATCTTGTGACACCTGTCAGCTCTCTTTCTTTGATTATGTGCTGCAATCTAGAGACAGTGGTTTTGCCACTTATAGCGTCTATTTTGATTTTACTAAGGCCTTTGATCGGGTTGATCATAACCTCCTCCTTCTTAAACTGGCCTCCTTCGGAATAGGTAGCAAGCCTCTGAACTTCATATCTTCCTATTTGGATGCTCACACACAACGAGTAAAAATTTCGAATGTTATCTCCAACCCCACGCATGTGAGGAGTGAAGTTATACAGGGTAGTGAACTGGGTCCGCTCCCATTTTGCTGGTTTGTCAAGGACGTTTCAGATTGTTTTCAGTATGGCAGACCCTTCATGTACGCTGATGATTTAAAAGTCGCTTATCGATATAAACCGGCAGATCGCAACATCGTGCTCGAGCTGATAAAAAAGGATCTTCAGGCCTTCGCCCAGTGGTGTTGCACATGGCGCCTCACCCTTTCATGGCACAAATGTTCCGTTATGGTTGTTGGCGACGATCATCAACCGGAATTAAGCATTGACGGCCAAGAACTAAATGTTCCAGGAGTTATCAAGGATTTGGGCACATCCTACTCTAATAGTCTCAATTTGTCAGAGCACTGTGCCCTGATAGTATCGAAAGCACGCCGAACCACCGGATTTATCCTTAGAAATTTTAAGACTATCAAGGTTAGAACTAGCCTTTATAATATGTACGTGAGACCTAGTCTTGAACACTGTTCGCCTCTATTCAGTCTTCTGCGCACTAGTGAACGGAAGAAAATAGAATCGGTGCAGCACTTCTTCACTAGAAGAGTTTTCACTTCAGAACACCGTAACTTAACCTACCAACAAAGGTGCGAACTTTTAAAGCTGGATCCCCTATGGCTTCGTCGATTGCAGAAGGGTCTATTTTTACTGTTTAAACTTTTGAATGGTCAAACCTTTAATCCTCTTAGTACAATAAGGCAGCTTGAGCACTCGCGATGCGCCAGTCATCGAGACGTATTTTTATTTTTTCCTATGGCACGTACAGTTAAGTACCGGCAATTCTTTTCAGTAAATGCCATATTAATCTGGAATAAGCTGCCCAAAAGTATTAAAACTCAGCAAAACTACCCTATGTTTAAGAGAGCTATAACTAATTTTCTACATTCAGGACAACTTTCAAGAATTTTGGGTGCTGACTCGGTGGAATCTCTCTTTCTTTCTGATGGCGTTCGTGGACTTTGAACCGCGCCAGGCTTCGTGCTGAAGATAATGCTGCCGAAGCAGCAGCCCACAGTCTGCTAACCCTTCAGCCGATAGCGCGCAACTATTGCCGACAACCATTGAAGGAAGACTGAGCACACTGTGTTCTTGTGCCAACCCTCTCCGTCTGGAACTAATGTTTTTAAACGATATGAAACATTTCTCCTGCTGGTGAGTCAACTCAGCTTACAACTGTACATTTATTCCGTTTGTATCATACCTTTGAAGGCAGGTTTTTTTTACTTGAAAAAACTCCCTATCTCGCCCAGTATTGACAAAACAAAAAACCGGAATCAAAACTAATACTGGCTGCAACATAGGGAGTTTGTTTTAGGTTTTTTCCGGTCTTCGAGGTGTTGGAAGTTGCCCAAGAGGTGCATTACCAACTCTTTACAATTGCCTGTAAATTGGCATCATAAACATATTATTATTAATATATAGCCTCGCTAGATTGAATAGTGTCAAAAATTATATCCACTTCGGAGTCATTAGCATGATAATCGTATATCGTTTCCTTTGTAAAAACCGACTGGGAAAATTCTGAAAGATGATCAGCTTTCGCTTTATTTTTCGTAAGGTCTAGACCCGCGGCAGTCCTCAGCAGGGGTATTGGATCCATGTTACGAGTGCTAAATCAATAAAAAAATTAGATTTTTTAAGCCCGGATGGCCTCGTCATTGCAGACTTAGTGTTGTGGAAATGTAGTATAAAATTGATAAATGCTGCTCTCCGCGAGCAACCACATAGGCAGTGGGTGATTTTAGTACGGTAGGCAGATTAATTCATATTCACCAACATATCGGCATTTCAAAATAATATGCAACACTCTCTGAAACGCATGGTGAACTAAGGAGAAAGCAGGGAAAAAAACTCCTTCCATATAAGCTGGGGCAGAGTTCAGCGAACCCATCCTTAAAAAAACAAAATGTAAGAGAAAAAACTGCTTCAACAAAATTAAGGGGGTTGGTTGAGAGGATTGATTGTAGTGCAAATGAGACAGGACTGTTAATAGTCAAAACTCTCTGAAAAACATGGTGAACTAAGGAGGAAGCAGTGAAAAAAACTCCAACCATTAAAGCGGGGGCAGAGTTCAGCGTATCCCCAACTTAAAAAAAAACGAAACGTGGGAGATAAAACCTGCTTCTATAAAATTGAAGAGGTTGGATGATAGGATTGATTATAGTGCGATGAGATAGGACTGTTGATGGGACGTTATGAGGGTTGTAAACGCTTCTTGTCGTTGGAGAAATCATATAGCAACAGAAGCTGCCGTTCACCACTGTAACACCGCCCGACTGACTTCACGACCAACCTCCAGGGCGGTGAGACCGAAATGACTGGTGTAACTGGGATAAATTTACAAGAGTTGGGGGTTCACATTAGCACGGTTCAGCAGGTCCATTTCGTAAGCCTGTCTTGTTCTAAGTAAAAGGTTCTTGACCTCATTTCTCTAGGTTTTGTGCGCACTTAGATAGACAGAAGTCCTGTCCGTATGGGATTTTTGCCAAAGTCGTCGTTTTTTGTTAACTTCTGTTTTTAAAGCCTGCGTACGCAAGCGCGGTCGGTTGATCAGCCGTTTCCTGGAAAGCGGGCAATGGTTTTCGATGAGCCTGTGCAATATGACACGGAACGTTTCCCAGTCATGCGGTATCTTACCAGAAAATACAGATCTCCTTTCTATGTGCGTGAGTTCGGTACTCATTCGATCAAACTTGCTTCGCCATGTATTTCTTCTGACATTTGTGAGTATGTCGGGTATTAAAAAGAACGAGTACTTCCAAAGCAGTTTAACGTGGCTGCATTTTTTATAGGCGGAAGACATGATATTTCGCCGATTCTGTCATGTGTTTTCGTAAGAATTCGGTCCAGACAATTGACCTGTTGTCCTTTACACACCATCGTTTGAAACGTGACGTGACTTCAATGACATATTTAATTGGTCGGTTGTAATGACTGAGAAAACACGCACTGTTGTTCAGAATACTTACGGTTCTTAAGTTCTTATTTGCTCAATTCTTTTAATTAGTCTTTTATATTCCACGGCCTTTTATGTGTGGTACTCAGGCTGTCCAAAATAACCTTCGGTGTCTGGTGTCGGGGGTTGTGGTGTGTGGACGTTTGGTCCCCCTGGCTATCCAATACATATTTTGCCGATATATTAAGCAAATATAACCGCAAACCAAGCTTCTTATATATTTAATTCAGTACCTATTAGCATCTGCGAGTGTCCAGCCATTGCTTCTCCAGTACTACAACCATGAGTGCGTTATGACCCTGCTAAAATTATCGGTTCTATCATTGATTAAACAAGCGCGTCAGTTTCCTGCGAACACGCGTTTGAAGTCTGGCCGCCCTTGGCTTCTGTATAACGTACTTGTTTGTGGAGGATTCAGTGTAGTTGCGGACGTCATTTCACAATGTCTTGAACACAAAGGTATATTTTCACCACAATCGTTTTTTATTCCATTATTATCCATTCTGTTGCGCTAAAAATTTTTGCAAGTCCCCATTAGTTTCAAGATCCAATATATATTATGAAACCGTGTTGCATTCAGGTTCTTAAACGCGTTACAAGCATGTTACAATTGGATTCGTTTGTGCATGCTGTTTCCATTTTCATTCAGCGTACCTAATGGCAAGCAGCAAACTTAAATGATTAATTTGAACTTTGGTCGACAGCAGCACAGTATATATTCTGCTAAACTCACACTCCCCACCCTAATGAAAGTTCCTTATTGTGATGTCATAGCATATTATCATCCGTCATGCTACTAACACAAATTAGTACTGCTACTATCATGAGCATATTTTACAGACGGTATTATAAACGCAATATCCTTTGCATAAAAACACCTACAAAAATCCTGGTTGTAATTTCATTGGCGAAGACCTTCCTACTACATGCAGTTTGGCCTCTGCTTGTATGCAAATAATGTTCGAATATACCTGTTTGCCATATCGAACGACATATAACTGTTATACAGTCGAGGCTATCTTCCCTTTTAAGCATCCGTGGTTCAGTGCTGGGTAGCACCTACATTAGGCGGGACTAGGACAACCTAAACACGCAACTATTTACTGTTTATCTTCATGGTCCGTAATTTACGAGGAGAATCTGTAAGTGTTCAGGGTGAATCCAGTTCGCGATCTGAGCACGCATGCTGTTTAACCGTTTCAGACTTCCTTACTGCATGTTGATCGAGTGTATAATTGTATTCTCATGCTTTAAGTTTTCCGTTTGTGGAGATCTTCGCATAAGGGAATGCTTGACGCAAGTGGCGTTATAGAATGTTAATAAGGTGATTGATATCTTGACAGTTGCCAGCATATGGTTGGACGTTACCGAAGAGGCATTTACT
Source organism: Ligula intestinalis (assembly GCA_036362985.1). NCBI lineage: Eukaryota > Metazoa > Platyhelminthes > Cestoda > Diphyllobothriidea > Diphyllobothriidae > Ligula > Ligula intestinalis. Next base: position 38,249,765 of record JAYGXS010000001.1, on the reverse strand, counting down.
CGTATCAGTTATCAGTGTGACTGTCATTGGATTGGCCGTGGTAAATATTTCACCATTTTGCGTTCTGCTAAAGAACTTCTTGTCTATCACAGCTGTTACTCGACCCGGTCTTTATTATCCGGGTAATATAACCGAACCAGCCCAACTTTGGCGACTGGCAAAAAAATGTAGCTCTGAATATGTGTAAGGAATTTGCTAGTAATCTTTCCCCTTTCTTAGCAATAAGGGAAAAATTTATTGAGGCTTTCGTCTCAAGATTCGTTACGCGTGCGAGGGTGTTGATGCCTTTCGTTAACACAATTTTGCCGAAGTGGAATGTAACTACGCGCTGGTTGGTTACTTACTAAGTTAAATATAGAATGCAATAAAGAGTTAGTTGAGACAGCCAGCTTAGTGTACTTCTTTTCCAATTGCAGCTCTGAAAGGTAAATTGAATCTCGAGTGGAGAAGGACCGCGGCGTTTGGGTGCACCTCCCTGCTCTTGGCGCCATCCGTCCACTACTGGTATTTGTTACTTGATAGGATTTTAATCGGGAACTCCGGTTCAATTCTTCTTCGAAAACTTGTATTTGATGCTGTTATCTTCTCCCCTTTTTACATCACCTCATTTTACGCCCTTCAAAGTAGGCTTGAGGGAGATTCGCCTGAAAGCTTATTCACAAAAATTAATTCAACGGGCACAAGACTCTGGATCACGGAATCAATTTTGTGGCTCCCAGTGCAGTATGTTAACTTTCGTTTTGTCCCTCTCATATACAGAGTTTTTTATGACAACTTCGTATCATTTTGCTTTGACATTTTCTACTCTTATATGTATCATATTCCGACCTCCCTTTCCCTACCAGGCATTACATACTGTTCGCGGTTTCCCTCTGTACGGTATATTGATTAAATAGATCATATGGAATCAACTGTTCCGGATCGAATCAACTGTTCCCCTCCTTCGTGAAACGAAGTATTTTATCGCTCCAACCTATGCAGTGACAATAGTGGGACATTGTAACAAGGTACATAGAGAAGGAGCCATCCCTACTGAGGACCACCGGTTTGTTTCCACACTGATACGTCGGCTTTATGAAAGGACCGACCGTTAATGGGAAGATTGCCCTAGTGACTGCGACCAGGCATGTAGGGGCTTGCCTTCAACAAAGGAAACAAGGGGGAGTGGTAAGATTCGGGGTATAAATACTGTCGTCATTGCTGCAATGGTCATTGTTTCGTCTTCTTGACTTTTTCGACCGTATCCAGAAGTTACGCGTACTTCAAACCCAATGATAACAACTATCAATGCAGTACGGTACTATTAAACAAATAGTAACGGATAATCAAAGTACAAACCTCAACAATAGATACACCAAGTCAAGAGGGAAGGGAGTCGGCCCAATCGCCTGACTCTATACAAGGGAACAACACAAGTTCAACAATGACGTCACGCAGGGTATCAGTATCAGTTTATTGAGGGAAAGATAGGCGAATGCCTTTGAACTCCCTGTTGGTAACAGGATGATATGAAATAAGTTGATACAAAGAAAAATTTAAAATTTACGACAGTTACATGTTCCGGGAAGACAGTCTTCACAAAAATATGACAGGAAATACAGAAAAATATATGACTACTCGCAAATCGCGAGTAGTATAATTTGATGCACAGTGTTTGATAAACAATGTGATTCATTTGTAAGTGATTCATTGGAATCTGATGAAGGAGTTTTCACCTTCATTGCGTTTGCACTTGATACATGTCCAGTCTACTCTTGAATGCATGGACACTAGTAGAGAGGACAACCTCTTCTGGAAGAGCGTTCCACGCTGAAACTATTCTGTTGGTAAAGAAAAATTTTCTTCCATCGATCCTTGCTTTGCCCGGGCGTAGTTTAAGGGAATGCCCGCGCAAAGTTGGCGTGTTAGCCTGGGCAAAAAAATCATCAGGAACGAAACAACAATGCAGGTTATTCATAATACGGAACGTTAATATGAGGTCCCCCCGGAGTTGTCTGTAGGTAAGGGGAAATAGGTCGAGGATTGACAGTCTGCTTTCATAGAGCAATGTTCCTAGACCTTTGACCGTCTTTGTCGCTCGCCTCTGGACCTTCTCTAAGACAGTACAGTCTTTGACAGTCCAAGGTCTCCATGGCTGTATAGCGAACTCCAGGTGCGGCCGAATGAAGCTTACAAAGATTTTGGAAAAGCTGTCTTTTTCAAACCCCATAAAGGCTCGTCTAATCAGCTGTAACATAGATCTGGCCGCCTTCGTACAGTTCAGCGTTGGTTTGAGTGAAGAAGTTATCCACACACCCAAGTCCTTCTGACTCTCAACTTGTTGCAACGGAGTACCATTTAAAGAATAGACTTTCGTGCAGGATGCTCTACAACTGCCGATTTGAAGAAAGTTACATTTGCTAACATTGAAAGGCATAAGCCAAAGCTTTGACCAGTCCTCCAATCTGTTCAAGTTGGCTTGTAGATGGTTTTCGTCTGCCATATTTTGGACAACTTTCCATAATTTGATGTCATCGGCGAACAAGGTGACTTCACAGTCTAGATCCCTGACACAGTCGTTGATGAAAACGAGGAACAATATGGGACCTAAAACTGAGCTCTGTGGGACTCCACTCACCACAGGTAAACCTGAGGACTGCTGGCGACCGACTTGGACTCTTTGTGACCGTCCTGTCAAAAAGTGTTGGATCCATAGGAGGAGGTTCCCGCGAACGCCTGCGCTGCGCAGCTTAAGCAGCAGGCGTTGATGAGGGACGGTATCGAACGCCTTTTTGAAGTCAATGTAGATCGCATGCACCGTTTTGCCCTCGTCACGTGCTTTGGTCCAGCTATCAAGTGAGAATAGCAGATTGGTAAGACAGGACCTACCACTGCGAAAACCGTGTTGGGCATCGGAAAGGAGGTGATTCTGCTCGAGGAACTGCATCAACGCCTTCTTAATGATTTTTTCCATGATTTTGCAACAAATGGAGGTAAGGCTCACCGGCCTGTAATTATTTGCGGACGCTCGGCTGCCACTCTTGAAAAGTGGGATGATCGTAGTTGTCTTCCAATCAGATGGTAAACAGCCCGTAAGAAATGACGCCTGGAAGATTAGGGCTAACGGCTTGGCCATTTCAGAAGCTAGCTCCTTCAACAGCTTGGCCGGGATTGCATCGGGGCCTGGGGAGGTCGATTCTTTCAATTTACGAAGCTCATTCTTAACTACATCTTCGGTGAAGAGGACTGTATCAATAGATGGGATCGAATTGTCTTTATAAGTGTGGGAGAGAAAACCGGGTTCAGTCACTTCGACGGACTGGAAGAACTGAGAGAGATGATCAGCTTTATCCTTGTCCTCTGAGATTTCGGCACCTTCGGCAGTTCGCAGTAGGGGGGTAGGATCCTTATTCCGCGTGCTCTGTCTTATATAACTGTACAGGACTTTGGGGTTAACCATGGCTCGGTTTAACAGATCCTCTTCGAACTACTGTCGAGCTCTGACAATAAGACGTTTGACCCGGTTCCTCTGCATTTTGTACCTATTAAGAGATTCAGGTGACCTATCAATTCGGTACTTTTTAAAGAGTTTTCCCTTCTTGTTAACTTCGGTTTTTAAGGATGGATTCAGCCAGCGAGGCATGTTCGTAAGTTTTCGGTGAGTGATAGGGCAGTGGCTTTGGCAGTAGTTTTGGAAAAGCTTGTATGTGTAAGTGGCAGAGGGGGCGTGGCTCTACTTTTATATGATGTCAGGGACCATTCCTATGGCCTCAGGATTGATCTGAAAACACCAGCGCAGGGGGTCGGACGCGAACAGAGGCAATACCTTGCCGGCAAAGGTAAGGGAGAAATTGCATGCGTTTGAGGTCAGCGGTGATGAAAGCTGTAATCGAACAAGAGGGGGAGGCAATAGCAAGTAGCCCTTGAAAAATTTACTTCTTGATGCAGTGGGGAGGGGGAGCTGAAGCATTTTGGGAAAAGGTGAGATCCGAAGGGTGGTGGGGACAATATTCAAGCACCACTTAAGTGGTACTTGGCCGGTGGACTCGTTCTGTCACCAGTATGCACTCGACTGGAAACAAAAAAAGTAAACAGGAACATAATTATTGGAGAAAGGGGGCTTGAGCATGCAGTTCAGACGACGAGGGATCAGTCTCTCATAAGAGGGAAACAATTGTAGTCGGTCTAGAAGGAAGTCACTGGAAATGGATGCGGAGAATTAACAACTTTTTAAACGAGAACCTACAGTCATTCTCAGACGTATTCGGCGTGTGGGCTCTTGAAAGTGAGTCAACCAGGCGGTGGTGCATTCTTGATTTCTAAAGTGCGTGTTGGCCGGTGTCATCGCAATTCGGGATACACAGGAAGCTTTCTGTATTCGGTTTGGCGTTCGACGAGTCCACTAAGTTTAACTAATACACTATTTAACTTATCAGACGTGATCATGGCCGTACGAAATGCCAGAAAAGCTGGGCCTGATCGTACGGATGAAACCTGTTAGTAATTTTGAATCTCGATAGTTGTATCCGTCGACGTCCACCGTGTGCCTACCTGCAGGCTAGAAGCATGAGCGGTGGCCTGCGCTGCATCTATCGCACTTTCTCCAACTTTCTCACATCAGTCAGGCATCTCGAAGGAGACTGAAGGTGTTTTAGGATACAGGTTGGTGACGCGGCCGCAGCCGCGCCTAAGCGCATCAATTTCGACGGAATCCTCCGTGTTTATCACAGGAAACTGACGGTGAGTTGCGCGTGGCTTAGACTGTAGCCGTAGCTGACTTGCGCTGCATCTATCGGATTCCCTTCCCCCACCAAGTTAGAAAGACCTGAGAGAGGGCGCGGATGGCTGGTATAGCCATTACGCTGACGGCGCGGTCACAGTTTCCTGTCAGCTGACAAACTTTGAAAGCAACGGCCTCGAGTGTTCCGTAATAGTGCCGAACGCTTCACACTGTCTAGAGTGAGGAAGATGAGCTGAGCCGTCGACCGCGCTCTCTATTAACGTTTTCAGGCACCATCCGATTTGGCCAGTGCACTGGTGCGGGAACTAGGCGTAGCTGCTTATAGCTCCGTACGCGCGTGCCACATAGATGACCTGACGCAAGCATTAGGATGTCATACGAGAAGGGGTCAATCCCTCATGTCTCGCGTGTGCGATAGTGCCAAAGGTCACGCTAAGGAATACCAGCTCTCAGACTACCCACAGGCCACCCCATACAAACACATTCTGGGTCGCCTGCGAAATCTCAGTTCAAGTATCGGTTGCCAACATTCTATGCCACGGCCCTTAGCGCGCCGTAATGGTCTCAGACTCGGATAGCACATGCAGCAGAGGAGACACACGGAGAAGCATACTTCCATTTCGCGTGCAAGGCTCTCAGTACAAACATTTGTTCTTTGGTTATGCGATATAGGTGCTAATGGGGAGATATCTTATACGGTGGTATAGTCGGTAATTTTCTACCACAGGTTTTAGTGGATACGCATGTGACCTAATAGGCCGTTCCAGTGATTGAATGTGTGAGGGCGGACGCGGTAAATGCATTTCGGGGCACTATTTGTCCGGTCTTAGTGGCATAAAATTTGCAACTGGCTGACCGTGCCGACGCAGGAGATGAATGTGCGATCGCACTTGGGGAAACTTAAAATGTAGTCTCCACTGCTCGTATTGGGGGCGATGGGATTGAGGGTAGTAGCTCGTGGGACGTCGGATGTTGTGGTAAGGCTGCGGGAAGTGGTGTCCATAGTGGTCGTGTGTTTGTGTGTGTGTCGTAGCCCTTAATGGATCAAGGGTCCCCACCGGAGTCCAAACTGATTATAGTTGGAAGACGGAGAATATCCGCGACCTCAACCGGTTTAAGCCGAAGGTCCACGGTAGCGAGTTGGGTGCCTGGCTGGGAACTGCGAATGCGAAGATGCTGACAGGCATGCGGAGAGACGCCGGAATCGGGACAGCTGTCGGATGTGGACGGGCCCATCCGGTTGTGGTACTGGCGAAAGATCATTGAGTAAACGGTACGTAGTTGAGCCAAGGCACAGCAAGTGACTCTCGGGAATTGTTGTTCCAAGGCGGCAATCGGAGGTGGGTAGCCGCCCAAAACGACCTTGGGATGGTAGCTTAGTTTGGCTTCGACAATGGCTCTCTGGTGAAGGCGCTAGAAGCCTGTCAAGGTGGTAGAGTCATTAACGGATAGATCCGAGAGACACGACGTGACAGCTTCCTTGTGGAGAGCTCCAATAGACGACCGAAGGCAGTGGCTGGGTTTAGGAGCGTGGCAATGGTAGTGAGTAGGATGGCCGGTTTGCGAATGGGTCCACCGGAACTGCTGGCCTGTGAGTGTGATATTAGAGGCGACCGGCAAGCTAGAAGCCTCTGCTTGTAGATGATCCATAGGCGACATTTTATAGTAACCCGTAATTGAGCGGAGGGTAGCGTTCTGTGCTGACTGAACGTGGCAAAGCCTGAGAGATGATCGTAGGAGATCAGCTTGGTGCCGCATAAATAAGGCGCGGCTTGGCCAGCGCTTTGAATGTGGTCGCCACAGTCTCCCGCAACTTCAAGATGTGTCCGCTAGAACCCTGAAGACCTTGTTGCGACGGCTCACTCTGCCTGCGACCTCTCTGGCATGGTCCGCGAGCGTGAAGTGCGGATCGAAAAGTACGTCAACGGGCTCGGGCTAACGGACGAGTGGTAAAGACGCACCGTTGACGGTGATGGTTGAACTCCTTCGGGTCCAGCGTGAAAACAGCGACGGACGACTTGGCAGCCAAGATCTTGATCCGGCGCTGGGTGAAGAAGTTTACAACATCAGGCGAAAACTCGGAGAGTAGTTGCGTAGCCTGATCAATATGAGGGTGCCGGCAGAAGAAGGTAATATCCGCGTATGAAACCACGTTTGAAGGAGCTCGAGGGAGCGGGGGCTCTCGCATCTAGATGTTGAAGAGCGTTGAACTGAGCACAGAGCCTTGAGGAACGCTGCAGGTCTACTTACAGGGCTTAGACTGAGGGCCGCGAAGAAGGGCACGATCGTGGCGGTCATGGATGTAAGCCGCAAGCCATCGGGCCAGGCCATTTGGAAGGTTAAGGGTGACCGAGTCCTGCTGCAGCTGATCGTGGCGAACGTAGTCGAAAGCGCGTGACTGGTCCATTGAGACTGCCACGGTACGTGGAGCGGACTCCTGTTGATTGAGGCCATCGAGGATGGCGTCGCTCAGCTCGAAGAGCGCCGTTATGGTGTCAAGACCTGATCTGAAACCATTTTGATGGCAAGACAATTCCGCTGCGGGCGTCACAATTGGGTGAGTGAGCCGTTCCAGGATCTACGCCAATGGACTAAGGAGGGCAATTGGGCGGTCAGAGATCGCTAGATTTGGGCCCTTACCAGCTTTGACCAGAGGGCTAACAATTGACTGGTGCAAACAATCGGGGATGATTGAGTTTGTCAGCGAAATGTGGAAAGGGGGCAATATAGTGGTCGTCGATGACGTCGGCAAAAAGGATGGGGAGGATGAGCAAGGGCGGTGACACTCCAGCATTGGGACCATCGTTGGCAGAGATGGTTTTAGTTGTGGGGTTTTAAGCATGGGCGATAGAACAGGTTGTTTATTTATTGAGAAGTTGTTGTTGTCGGAGTGTTGTTACGTTGCGTCCGATAAAGCGAACTGCGCATCGAGGATGCGCTGCTTCGAATTTCAGTGCATCCCCGCTGAAAATTTGTTGCATGGCTCGCATGGTTTCTGGTAGAGAAGTTGGCGAGTCCATGTCATTCTCCGCGTGCTTTTGGGAAACCCGTTTACTGACAGCATCGAAAACGGTCGGTAAGCGTTTGTGGAAAGTTCCGAAGTACTTGATCCTGCGTTTCAAAATGTGTGAGTTCTCAGTTAGAAGCGGTACGCCGTTGGTACTGAGCAGCGTTGTGGTTCCTCTCATGCAAGGGTCGTGAATAGCGTCGTTGGAGTTCGCATTTTTTATTCCGTTGCGCTTCGTGCACTCTTAAGATATTTCGGCCTTGCGGGCTATCTAGGCATCCTCCTCAACCCTTGTTGTACAAGGCGGCGGCATTTAAACAAGTCTGTTTTGTTAATATCAGTTTTGTGATCCATGTAAGCTTTGTGTGGTCTGGTTTTCTGTGATTAGATTTCTGATTCCGGCGTTATTGTCGTCAAACCATTCCTGGGGCTGGTGGCTTGCATATCCGAGTGCGGTGATCTGGATGAAGTCGATGCAGTTGAAACCATATTGTCTCCAGGGTGGCGTTATCATTTGGAGCCGGCAGGTCTCTCAGTCTCTGGGCTAAGTGATTATCGAATTCGAAATACTGAGCAAGTATACTAGTTATGCATATGGCCATCAGGAAGCTGAGCAGATCACATCCACGAGTCACCGTTTGGGCCCAGCTTGCTCATAGACACGATTCACAAATCAGCTCTCCAAGTGTAACGTCAGTAATGAAATTTCGAATTACGCTTTAAACTGGCGGACGGTGTGTCGTGTGCCTTGATTGTCAGAGATCCGAACTCCCGAGTATTACACCTTCAGCCGACAAAATCACCAAAAGCAAACCGAAGGTAATTTCCGCAAATGGACATCAAAACTGGGACGAAACCCTTTCTCCAGCATCATAAGAAACGCTGTCAGTTTTATCTGTACTCGTTGGATGGCAATTCAGTAGTCAATAAGGGGTAAGTGTGAAGACAGGCGTCCGTGCTGGCAAAAATTAAAGGTTCAGTCCGCAATTTCTGAAAGAATCCAGCATAATTAATACTACACCAGTCCTTCTTAAGCCCTTTAGCCTTTTGGTGAACACTACAAACAGCAGGTCCGCGGGTAAGGATTTTCTGTTCACTGAAGTTTGCATGGACCACTCGGATGCTATTTAGTGATATTTTGATCGATTTTATCGAACGTGTCCCACGGGCATTCGGCATCGTCCTTCTGCCTTCTTCTAGAAGGGTGGCGAGACGCGATGTTTAAAATACCGAAGCATCAGTTTAATCGACATTTTCGCAATGCCTGTGTCGGTTATCCCTCCGAACGGTTTAATTCTATCAAGCGAAAAACTTGAGCTGTTTTCCCTGAGGGGAATAAATAAATTGCCTTTTTAAGACCCAAGGGAGCAACTAAATATTCACCCTATAACGAATCACTGAACAGTGGACTTATATTCAACGGAAGAGGGTTTGCTGCTCTTTTTGCTCAGTTGTACGTACTGGCCCGTGTCAATTGGCACCGCCAATAAGCCAAGGGCATGAGCAATACTTACATATGTCAGAAGGAGAAAGGGCGTTCACCGGAAGAGATGTATTTGTGGTCTGACGTTTCGAATAGTTATCTGGACTATCCATCTTCAGAGAATGAATCCTCTGGCTCCTGGCTCTCGATATATGCCGCTCCTTTCGTCCGCGGGCGTAGTCTGCCAATCTAGTTCGAGCCGCTCTGCATAGGTTGCGTCTCTGGGTGGTAACGGCTCACCGTACCAGCTGCCCGGTAACCACCCATCGTGCATTGCTCTGCGTTGTGACTGCCTGCCTCTAGGGAGTCAGTGTTTGTTTGGCTTCCCCCTGTCTCGCCATCACCTGTCCTCTGGTAACCGTCGGCCGTGCCCGCAGCCTGGTAACCGTCTCTCGCTGTCTGTTCTGCGTTGGGGCTGGCTGTAGCCAGAGTGTCAGTGTTTGTTTGGCTTCCTTCAATCTTGCCGTATTCTGCCGCCTGGGTAAGGCGGTTGAGGGCCCCGATTCTTCCGTGTCGTGACCATCCTTTGATAAGAATTTTCTTAACACACCATAGGGGACCGGCAAATTTATATGGCGGTTAACCGAACAGTCGGTCGACATCCAAGCTTCTTTAATCTGCCTTGACGTGTGATCGTCACCTCGGCCCACAATTTCGACGGCGTCAAAATTGAAGACGTGCCCGACCTTTGCAGCATGGGTAGCTGCCTCCGACTTTGGGTCTTGCCTGTCTACCGCCCGCTGATGCTCGTGTATTCGCGTTTTAAGTTGCCAGCCGGTTTCTTCAACGTAGTTACACATCCCGCAACTACACTGAAGTCGGTGGACAACGCCCGATTTTTCTTGTTTCGGTATGGGGTCTTTTGGCCGCATTAATTGTTGCCGGATTGTGGCGGCGGGCCTGTGGGCTACTCCTATTCCAAGAGGCGCGAGGGATCTAGCCACGGTTTCAGGTACCCCTTTCATGTACGGAATGCTCCGACAGGACTTCGGTGGGCAACGCTCTTCGGTCCGTGGGTTTGCTGGCATACGACTCCGTTCAGTGAACGCTCGTGGATATCCGTTAGTTCTGAAAAGCTCCCGGAGCGCTTCAAATGGCTCGTCATTGGGAAAAAAAGTCCTACATCAGGCCTCGACCTATGCACAGCTCCATTTCCTCCAGAGATGTCTTGCCAACTACACAATGCCAAAATGCGTATCCTATAAGACTCTCGTCAACACAGAGTTGGCCAAACAAACGATGTTCCGACACAGTCGGCGAATGACCAGAGTCTTCATACAAGATTGCCACTTCCAGCTTCAGAAATATGCAGTAAGTTATGACAACTTGAGGTTGCTTGTTCGTCGCCACTGCAGTGAAGAGACCGCCATCACATTAGAAAACACTTTGATATCCTTGGGACGAAAAAGGCGTGCGAGCAGAGACGCGGACTTAATGATAAAGTTCAGGGCACCTCAGACCGCACAACACCTGGAGACCGAGCAAACGTTAGTACACAACTTCTCGTCAAAACGGCTAACCGAGGTTCAAACAAAAGTCCTGCAACGGAGATCCGGATTCAACACAACCGATGCTGATCCAGTCACCTTTATTGCCTCATTCGAGTCAGCGCTACGCCAAACCAATGTCACAGACAAGACAAAGGATGTCCTGCGACACCAAGTTACCTCTCTAGACATGTCACACCGAAAAACCAATTCGCTCCTAAGAGAAGAACAAAAGGCCCTCAGGGAGTTAAAAGCAGACGCCCAAATAGTCATCCTGCCGGCCGACAAAGGCCGATCAACGGTTGTGCTTGACAAGGTTGACTACCAAAACAAAATTCGGACGCTCCTTAACGATCGAGAGTCTTACAAAGTCAGTGACACCGCCGGCCCAAAACCACTACTGGCAAAAGTGAGCAAAACTCTGGGTCGACTAAAGAAAGAAAAGGTCATCACTATCAAGGACTGGTACATGGCGAAACCCACCGAAGCGGCCATTGCACGGTTCTACGGTCTTCCAAAAGTACACAAGCCAGACGTACCCCTGCGGCCTATTGTGTCCCTCCGCGGCACGCCAACGTACGGGCTGGCAAACTGGCTATTCCGGAAGCTGAAGTTCCTTACGGCGGGCTCACAAACGACAGTTCACTCGGCAGAACAATTTCTAGACAAAATCAAAACCATCAAAAATGAACCCGGTGAAAGGATGGTGTCATTCGATGCCATCTCACTCTTCACATCCATACCACAAGCCCTTGCTGTCGAAACTATCTGGGACCTTTTTCGACAGAATTACGAGGAGAGGGCAGGCCAGCCCACAACTGAAGACCTCATAGAACTCACAGAGCACTGTCTCAAGACCTTCTTCACCTTCGAGGAGACCACATATGAGCAAATTAAAGGCACCCCAGTGGGGTCCCCTATCTCTGGGCTCATTGCCGAGGTGGTACTACAAAAACTTGAGAGACGGCTATTCGAAGAGTACGAGCCCAAATTTTTGGCACGATACGTGGACGACACCTTCGTTGTCATCAAAGAGAATAGACTCAGCAACTGCAAAGATCGATTGAACTCTATCTTTCCCAATCTACAGTTCACGATGGAGGAAGAAGTGGAGGGCAGAATTCCTTTCTTGGACGTTCTCGTCTGCCGCCAACCGGATGGCAAAATGACGACTGCCGTCTAACATAAACCAACAAATATGTCACAGATATTGATTTACAATAGCAACCACCCATTGCAACACAAGCGAAGTTGCTTACGCACGCTATACCGCCGAATCGAAACCCATTGCAGCACGCTGGTCGCCAAACGAGACGAAGAAAAGGTGCTCCGGGAGCTTTACAGAGCTAACGGATATCCACGAGCGTTCACTGAACGGAGTCGTATGCCAGCAAACCCACGGACCGAAGAGCGTTGCCCACCGAAGTCCTGTCGGAGCATTCCGTACATGAAAGGGGTACCTGAAACCGTGGCTAGATCCCTCGCGCCTCTTGGAATAGGAGTAGCCCACAGGCCCGCCGCCACAATCCGGCAACAATTAATGCGGCCAAAAGACCCCATACCGAAACAAGAAAAATCGGGCGTTGTCCACCGACTTCAGTGTAGTTGCGGGATGTGTAACTACGTTGGAGAAACCGGCTGGCAACTTAAAACGCGAATACACGAGCATCAGCGGGCGGTAGACAGGCAAGACCCAAAGTCGGAGGCAGCTACCCATGCTGCAAAGGTCGGGCACGTCTTCAATTTTGACGCCGTCGAAATTGTGGGCCGAGGTGACGATCACACGTCAAGGCAGATTAAAGAAGCTTGGATGTCGACCGACTGTTCGGTTAACCGCCATATAAATTTACCGGTCCCCTATGGTGTGTTAAGAAAATTCTTATCAAAGGATGGTCACGACACGGAAGAATCGGGGCCCTCAACCGCCTTACCCAGGCGGCAGAGTACGGCAAGATGGAAGGAAGCCAAACAAACACTGACACTCTGGCTACAGCCAGCCCCAACGCAGAACAGACAGCGAGAGACGGTTACCAGGCTGCGGGCACGGCCGACGGTTACCAGAGGACAGGTGATGGCGAGACAGGGGGAAGCCAAACAAACACTGACTCCCTAGAGGCAGGCAGTCACAACGCAGAGCAATGCACGATGGGTGGTTACCGGGCAGCTGGTACGGTGAGCCGTTACCACCCAGAGACGCAACCTTTGCAGAGCGGCTCGAACTAGATTGGCAGACTACGCCCGCGGACGAAAGGAGCGGCATATATCGAGAGCCAGGAGCCAGAGGATTCATTCTCTGAAGATGGATAGTCCAGATAACTATTCGAAACGTCAGACCACAAATACATCTCTTCCGGTGAACGCCCTTTCTCCCTCTGACTTACCACCTGGGAATCGAATTTTCACTACTTACATATGTGATTCTATTACTTGGAAGCGGTGAGTAGCCATGTATGTTTACCTTACGAACCAACCGGCGTCTGCTCATTTTCTGTCTGCAACCATGTAAACAACTTCTCTTGGAATGTTATGTTATACCGAGCCTGACCTGCCTTCTTTACGTCTCGGTCAATCGAAGTACTCGCTGAGAACTTGTTGAGGTTTATGGTCTGCTCCCTAACCTCACAATATCACTTAGTACACACTATAAACCTAAATGTGCAAAAGTTAAGTTCTATGGGCCTGTAATCGTGTACTTTGCAGTCAAAACTCGGCTCCGAGGACAATTTTTCCTTCGCAGTTCTGTCCAAGGGGTATCAAGATAGAAGTAAACGTCGTTTTAGACCATGATTCTATCCACTCTACTGCTTTGCTTGCTATCCTTCGATAGGACACAATGTATCCTTCGACTTGCAATCCTTACATCCCATAAATCTAACTCTGCAACAGGAAAGTTCTGCGCCACGGGTTCACATCGTAGACAACGTACTTTCTCCTACGATAAGTCTATAAGCATTAATATCCACCACAGAGCTTAAAAGGATGCAATTTCGGAAGAAAGGATGGTTGTGTACACGTAAATACATATCAATATATGATTAAAAGAAGGCTTTTAATCATGGTCTGGAGCAAGCCTCACTATCCGAAGCGTCTGTAGTTTTTTTACTCTGAGCGTTTAATAACCCAGTCAAATGCCAGGTTATAGGACAATACCGAAGACTTTTTTCAGTCATTCCAAGAGGATAGGCGACAGGGGTGGCAGCTGCTTTAATAGTTTACGTATGGTGCAACTGTAGTGTATTGCACTACCCGAGGACGGTCCTGCCTAGTGGCCTATGTTGCATCGACCGTAGGGTGGCGTATTCAGGCGGCGTTTCGGCAGACGCGACAATCTGGATGCATGTCTGTGGCCCAGCGGTTGTCGGTCACGTGGATAAAATTTGGTGCATCTGATAGCGCTCACTGCGATATTAAATGACCTGGAGTCAGCCTGTCTTCAACACACAGCTCACTGCGACATTAAGTGGCCTTGAGGCAACGAGTTTTGAACAAGGGTGCCATACATATTAATACTGACTGTCGGCAACAGAAAATTTGAGATTCACAAAGGTGAGTGGTCCATATTAAAAAATCGGCGAACTTTAACTGGCTTACCGGAACAGGGTTGGATCCTTCCTGACTCTTCGAAGAACTTGGCCGGCTCACCATGTTCAAAGAGTCTTCTGCCAATATCGATGTTGAATGTACGTAGGGGAATGCGACGAGATATTGCAAAGAGTTATGTTCTATCAAGCAATTTTTTGTCTCTGTATTACATAAGTACTTCGGTAAGTATTTTGGTTGATCCCCACTACGTGCCAATCTCAAGAATGTAAATGTAAATAAGTCGCATCCGGCGCTGGCTATTCAGTTATAAAATCCTCTGATTCATTTTAAGAAGACGTTTATACAAATGGCTTGTTTTCTCTGACTGATTCCACCTGGTGATCGCACGCCACCCCTATCGCAGTGGGTTGATGAAGTTAAACCCTTGTAACTGCGATCTTCAGATCATGGTTACTTAGTAGAGAAGAATTCGGTAGACGCCAGAGTAGTAGGAACAGTATATTATATACACAGAGGAACGGGGAATAGATGGAAAGAGATTTGACACGGAGAGCGCACGACCAGCCAGGGGAGCCAGCAGTCAGGCCAGTTGGCAGAGAGAGCAATTCAAACGTGCAAGCTTGCTATTCGTCGCCGGCCAAAAAAGGCATCTATGCGGCAACTGTGGTTGGCTGTTCCCAGACGTCGAGAACCACAGTCGTGTGATTCTAGCGGAGTTCATTTCGACGAGAGCTAGTCACAACACCTAAACCCCTGTTGGCAGTTTTTTGCACTCCGTGGCTTTGAGAACAGACAGTTTGCGCTTCGCATCCGACGAGTCTCATCGCGTGTTCTGCAGGTTGATGGTGCAGGGCAGGTTAATTGCGCATGGATTAGCTTTAAGCAGTAGTAGACTTGCGTTGTACCTACCGCACTCTTTCTCTCTCTCTCGCTTCAGCCGCCTGTGGCTGATGTCATGACCATATGAGAAGTCAACTCGATTAACGCCTGAAATAGTCGTGTCGGTCCAGCGCATCGGACACTAAACCCGTTTAGGGGAGACATGTTTGAATTACAGACACAGCTCATGCGATACTAGCAACGCTTTCCCCAGCCACAAAGACCGCAAAAATTTGCCCAACTTATCATGCAACCCGCATGGGAACGAGGATCGTGACTATAGTGGCTAACTAGCGTTAACTTATACGTTAGACAATAGAAACACAAAAATGCCAGACGTAGCAATGAACTCGTAATAACTAAACTACCACACTACGATGACGGAAAAGGGGCAGAAATGGATAAACAGCGATGTAAATGATAACGATACGACTCATAGGGTCCGATCGTTTTTCTTCTGAAATAGCCAGGAAATTGACTTGCAATGAAGAAGGATTGACCGAGGTTGGAGGCCAAGTTTGACCGTTCAAACCCGTGAAGGTCATGAATCGCAGGAGTTCCAGTCACTGACCGTTGATTCTGAGCCCAAGGTTGATCAACGGAGAAGTGTTGTTAGCGGGACAGGAAATGCAATACAGAAAAATGCAAGAAACTGCAAATTGTCTGCCGAACCACGCCACGAGGGTTTTGCCGGAATAAACGTGTGTATCTCGCAAAGTGTACACTCAATACGGGTAGCACACTAAAACAAACGTAGGACAGTTACACACCTAAAAAGGAAAAATACAAGGACCTAAATGACTCACGCCTCTGAGACCCATACAAACCCTGACCATGACTCAGCTCTTCCTTCTACATGAAATTGCAGTGACCTGATTATAAATTACCGAAAACAAGAGCTTACTAATTGACTTTTAAATTTGTGAAAGTCCCCATTGAAAATTTTCAGAACATAAATTGGCCAACATACATTTGTTTTCGATCAATTCTCAACAGGCCTGTACAGTTATATCGTAATTAACTAAATAGACTATGCGTGTTGGCAGAACAAAGAAGTGCGATTGTTAGGATGGGTGGGGGGGGGGGAGCAAAATTGGGGTCAAGTGGATTGACAAGCGTGAAAGGTGATAAGCTGTGGGTGGTGGGATTAGCGCCTTTCGGTTATGGTACCTGACTTTTGTAAACAACTTTTCGTCATTGGCTTGTTCATATCTGCTTTTTTACCAACTGCATCCTTTTAAAACTAGCAGAGCGTTTGACCAAATAGTCGTCTAAAAAGGACTATTCCAGACTCCAATTACACGCATCAGAGCTAAGGTGTAGTTGGCTGATTACAGCAGGTCAAACGTTGTAGGTCAAATCTCCCCTGAGTAACGTGCGAGAACAGGAACCCTCCATAATACAGGCAGCTTTGCGTCAAATTCCAGAGCGATAAAGGTCCTAATTAGGGTTAGGATAAAAAGTAAGGGTTAGTGTTAGAACACCGGAACGGGTACCTGTCCTGGAGTCCAACGCGAGGCACCTTTATTGCTGGGGGATCATACATTCACGTCTTGTTCTCCTGGCCGATAAAAATTACCGATTGATTGCCTTTTGTCGTTATGCTACTTAACACATAAGCTTTATACACAAGGTTGCATCAACAAAGCTTACATTTATTCTACAGCCAGGTTAGGTTGACGGCCACCACTAGCACATGAGGCGCACATAAAGACTGTTTCTCGTTGAAATGAGGACATACTGTCATCAGTAGCCTCGGATAACTCTTATGACCATAGTAAGGATATTTGACAAGTCATATTCATGGGAAGAGATAAGGGCCTTAGTGTGTAGCAAAGAGTATCTCTCCAGGATGTCAAGCTCAGCAACAAGCGTAGTATTTCGCCTTCCTCCAGAAGAATCCAGATTCAGAAAGAGAAGATGCGATTTCCGGAATCAGAAGTTTATTGGCCTGACCTTTCGGATTCTGACCTGGACCCAGCATTAGAGACGACCTTTTTATGCAGATGGTGGATTGTGATCGGCTAGCTAGCGTCATTTTTCAACATGAATAACAAAAGCAGAAAGGCGCGCTGGGCTGAGTAGAATGGGGAGGTGAGGAGCGAATGACCGCGTTACCAACCGCGCTTATAAATAATG
The DNA here is from genome assembly GCA_036362985.1 of Ligula intestinalis. Lineage (NCBI taxonomy): Eukaryota > Metazoa > Platyhelminthes > Cestoda > Diphyllobothriidea > Diphyllobothriidae > Ligula > Ligula intestinalis. The sequence goes on along the minus strand of JAYGXS010000001.1, from coordinate 38,232,507 downwards.
ACAGCTTCCGTCTTTAGAGGCGATGTTGACACGACGCGTCAACACCTGTTGAGTTGGTGGCCCCACCCGCCTCGAGGGTATTCGTGTAGGCATCACTGAGGCGGGGGGCGGGGTGATTGCCGCGGCAACGCCTACCCCCACTTCTGCCTTGACGGCCCCCGTGGAGCCGGGTGAATGGGCAGAGCGGCTAGTGTCTGTTATCTTGCCTTCATGTTGGATTGGGCTATGCTGTCGTTACTGGCGCTTGCATCCGACCCGCCTTCCTCACCATGTATCACGCAAGCGCACGAGCTAAGTTTCATACTGACGGGTGCTGAGAAGGAAGAATGCAAAGCTCTTATATGCCCTACATTATGACGCTTTTGCATGTACGGCTTACGACAACAAAACATCCAGAAATGGTCAATCCCGTTTTGTGTCATTATTTCTGCTCCTCTTGTTTTCGCACTTAACAGTCCACACTTGCTACATAGTCGCTCATGTGAGCAAATAATTGCGGTCTAAGCCGAATTGCCTACTGCTATACTCGGCCGTAAATCCTTGTTTTACTGACCCAACTAATTCAGTTCGATCTACAAGTTTCCTTATCCTTTCCTTTTCATGAGCCCTCGGTCCCTTCACGTTAATGTGTGAAATACAGTCTCTAAGGAGTATCGATGTCTCATTCACATCCTTCTATCAATTATTCAATTGTTGACTCGAAAACTAATAAGTTTGAAGAAGATGTTATTTTGGGATAAGATAACTTTAATGGGTGAATTTTCGAGTTTGGCACCCCAACTCGTCTTCGCACTAACAAGACTAACAGGAAATGTGCAATGAACAACTAAAATTTCAAAACCGCCGAAAAAATAAATAGTTGTACAAAGTGAGACACGATTGGTCGGTTTTGTCTTAGTTTCTGTCTTGCGGTCTCGGTATTTTCCATCGTTCTTTGATATGTTTATAAATACCATCTAACTCAACGTGTCGGTTAGTGCACGAATCGTCGGAGTGCATGGCTTCGAGGAATTCTCGGCCATTATTGGAGTGGCAAACTCCGACGATGCCAAACTCGAAAATTCACCCATTAAAGTTATCTTATCCCAAAAGAAAATCTTCTTGAAATCTAAATTTCTTGGGATGTGCGTATTCCAGTTCATACAAACTAATAAGTTCACGAAGAAGAAGAAGAAGAAGAAGAAGAAGAAGAAGAAGAAGAAGAAGA
>JAYGXS010000001.1:38196634-38231290 GCA_036362985.1 Ligula intestinalis | reverse complement strand
GAAGAAGAAGAAGAAGAAGAAGAAGAAGAAGAAGAAGAAGAAGAAGAAGAAGAAGAAGAAGGTTGTTAGGCCACCGTTACCATTTCCTTATTCCTTTTAGCTTTCGAAATTTTTATTGGAGTCCAGCGTGAGACATAAAAGCGGCAACAAAGCAAGTAAAAATTATAGCTGGTGAGGACCAATCAGCTATCAGGATCCTCAGTCCGGAATTGATTGCGCAGGGCTCTGTAGCGTGGCACGTCAGATTGATATATCGCTTGACTGAGCCCACATCGGAGGTCTAGGCTTTAGTCAATGCTTGTCTTGCCTCGGGCGTGGGCGATTGCAATGTCAGGCTACAATATTAGCCTCGTGACCCGTTTCACAGGTGTGGACAGCCATTTGCGGTAACCCGTCACTCTGTCTTACAGTCCGCTTATGCTCGCATACACGCGATATTACCATGTGTAGTTACCTGTGTAGTTACAAAGACAGTTTAAGCACAAAATGCGATATACTACACCCAGCTGTTCACTGGGATTTAAGCGGCCCTTGATTTTCGTGGCCCTGCTTCACATGGTAACCTTGGGTCGGGGTGTAATTCCGACACCAAGTCCTTTGACAATGCGTCCAGTAGCCTCTTATAATTCCTTTGTGCATGACAGTACATGCCATACCATAAGTATATGCTGCTTCCTGTGGACGAACATGTAGGCATCGTCCACGCCAGAACTGATTAAAATCTGGGCCTGCGAGGAGAGCGCAGTCAACTGATATATCGATCTGGTGTCGGAATACAGAAGTCTGCGCAGTCACCGTCGGACTGCCGTTTGATTGGCTCTTACAACCTACCACTATTGCTTGATTTGTTGTGACTTTTATCTCCGACGCTGAACTCCAATAAGATTTCGGATGCTCAGGCGAATAAAGAAATGCATTGTTGATCAAACAACCTTCTTCTTTTCCAATTTCTTATTTTGTCAACATTAACTGAACGCCTATATCTTTTTAATTCTCTATAGAGGTTGCTCAAGTCTTCTATTCCTAACCAACTTGTCCATGCTCTCAATGCATTGCCCTCCGTTTTAAATACTACTATTGACGTCGTTAACTTTCACGTAGTCGATTTGGATGGCTTTCGAGTTACATAGGTCATTTCCTGAATTACGACACTTGTTGTGTCACGCTACTTTCCATACTACGAATCCAAACGCCTGACCCCGAACATTGACCCAGTCGGCAGATAAACATATTTCCAGCCTCATAGATGGTACTCCACTTTTGCTACCATGACTCTGAAATCACGCATAGAGTACTAAATCGCCGAAAACTATGGTAGAATGCAGCTCAGCCCTAAACGCTCCTGTCCTTCATTATAAGCAGCATTTGAAAGAAATAACGCACAGATCCATCGAATTATATTTTTCCAACTGCCGGTCTTACCAGCGCCGGTTGATGCGCAGCAGTGGGGGGAGAGACATAACGCAAAATTTCTGCTTAGAAAGGCCGCCGACCAATAGCTTCAAAACTCATTGACTTAAAACGGTAGTATTCTAACCATGCCAGAACATGTTCCTGAAAGTAGCCATGTTGCACCAACACAGGGGGCAGATCAGGGTACGACAGGCGCCCATAGAAAATGCCACAAATGTGGACAGGCCGCGCCAACCACCCGCACCGAATCATCCCCGATTGCTGGCACCAGACAATAATTATCCCCCTTGTCAAAGATGGTAAGGAAACCAGGCTAACGACCTCGTATCACCCGATTGCCCCCCCTCAGTCCACTGGCGAAGATTCTGGAATGACTCCTCCACCCAATTCTGACATCTGCGGTGGATTTTTCTTGCCATAAAAATGGTTTCAGATCAGGTTGTTGTATCATAAAGACGATTTTCGAGCTGAGCGACGCTATCCTCGAGGGCCTCAATCAACAGAAGTGCGTTTCACGTACCGCGACAGTCTCCATTTAACCGTCACGCGCATGCGCACTGATCAGCTCCTGTATGAATGGGTCTTCCTGAACCTTTCGACTAGCCTGGTCCAATTTTTTGCGGCTGATATTCGTGGCCGCCATGATTGTGTCCTTTTTGCGGCGATCTCTCTAAGCCTCGTAAACAGACCTGCAGCATTGCTCAAGGTTCTATGCTCAGTCCAACGCTTTTTAACGTCTACATGCGAGAGCTCCCAGTCCCTCCGGCACCTTCAAAAGTTGTATCATGCGCGGATGATGTTGCCTCCTCCTGCCGGCACCATCAGATTGATCAGGCTGCGCAACTCTTCTCGGAATTCATGCCTGATGTCGTAAACTTCTTTACTCAGCGCGGACTGACGATCTTGGCAGCCAAACAATGCGTTGCTGTTTTCATGCTAGACCCGAAGAAGTTCAATCGTCGCACGGCCATCATCGTAAACGGTGCGTCCTTACCGCTCGTCCGTAAGCCTAAGCTCCTTGGCACCTGCGTCGATCCGCTTTTCATGTTCGTTGGCAAAGTGAGCCGCTGCACCAAGGCTCTAGCGGGCACATGCTGAGGCTGCGCGAAAGAGACTTTGACGACCACATTCAAAGCACTGTCCAAGCATCACCTCATTTTTGTGGCACCAATCTGATCTCCTACAATCAGATCTTCCAGCCTCTGCCGTCCTCTGCTCAATCACGGATTGCTGTAAAATTTCGCCCATCAATCATCTTCACAGGGAGGCTTCTGTCTTGTCGATTGCCCTCACAAAGCGCCCATAAGTCAGCAGTTCTGTTGGGCCTGTTCGCAACCCCGCCATCCTAATCATCACCGTTGCCACGCTCTTGAACCCAGCCGCAGCGTTCAGCCGTCTATTAGAGCTCTCCACAAGGAAACTGTCGCCTCGTATCTCTCGCATCTACCCGTTGAAGACTTTGCCATAATGACAGGCTTCCTGCGTCTTCACCAGGGAGCCGACGTCGAAGCAAAACTAGGCTACCATCCCACGGTCTTTTTGAGCGGCTACCCACTGCCGATTGACGTCCCGGAAAAACAACTCCCGCAGGTCACTCGCTGCACCCTGGCTCAATGATGTAGTGGTTACTCAATGCTCCTTCGCCAGTACCAACACTGGCTTGAGCCGTCCATATCCGATCGCGGCGTCTCTCGGCATCTTTTCGCCTGCAGCTCCCGGCCAGGCACCCAACTCACTACCGTGGATCTTTGGCTCAAGCCAGCTGAGGTCTCAGCTTTTCTCCGTCTTCTAACTACAACCGGTGTGGAATCCGGCGGGGACTCTTGATCCAACACGGGCTACGACACACGCACATCCCATCGCCATACCAGGCAGCTGATTGGTGCTTGGTAGAGGCAAAATTGAGGCCGACTCCTGTCACCAAATCCCGCTTTCGGTCTTCTTGACGCTATCTTGGTGGGGGAAGGAAGAGTGTGGTGGATTCAACACTAGTCTAATATTAATATAAACTAATTCAGACGCAAGTTAACATCCCTGCGTCCACCATGTTCTGGGGCACACGGTGAACATCAACGGTTGCTCTCAGTGATAAAATTTATCGACTGCTAACAGCTGCTGTCAGGGCCCGGAAAATGAGGCCCAAAGGAGAGCGGTTCGGTGAATGTTCATCAAAGTGTCAATGTTTCCCGACCTAAATCGGCAAGACAACGAGCACGCGGCTCAATGGCTAGAGCGTTAGACTCTGATCAAGAAGTTCGCGAGTTCGAGCCTCGGTTAGTGCACCCCTTGGGGTTTGATGCGACTGGCTGACGACAGCTAATAAGCAACTCACAATACACCACGGTTTAAGGCCCACGATGGACATTGGCGGTACCGTCGTCGCACTGCCGTCAGAACCGTTTTTTGCCCAAAAGCAAGAAACTTGAGGATTTTTATTCAACATGCTGCCGTTCACAGAGTTTGTCCTAGCGTCTTACCCCGTTTCCAATATCTCGATTTCCCACCAACGCACAATCCGATACCAAAAGGGACTACGCGCATAACGCGAACAGACTCTAGCTCACTTCCCGAACGTGTTTCCCGTCCTGGTAGTTCCCACACCGTCAACATTTGCCCTGCCTAAAGCAGGTACAGTTGAATAGTATTCGTCAACCATATAACCCGGTTCCGTTTTGCTATACATGACGAGCCCAAAACCTCATTACTTGTCAGAGCATATGTCAGAACCATTCTACTAAGTTTAGGCTAAAGGGAACAACCAAAAGTACGAAACTATAGGGTGCGTTTAGGAGCCGACATCTTTGCTAAACTCTCACAATGCCCCTGAGCGCAAAGAAGTACCCCAGTGCATACGCATTTAGAAGTAGGAAGAAAACGATCACTGGGCATCCTTTATTAAAACGCGATAAAGAGTAATGAGCGGTGAGTTAAAAAGAGAGAGATGAATCTAAAGTCTTGTGGTATGATATGGAAAAAATAAAAGAGGTCTTTAACAAATCAGAAATCTGAGGGGGAGGAGAGGTGGGGTTGTATGTGCAAACACGGCGCGTCAGACGATTTTAGTAATAGCAGTAGACTGTTAGTCGGAAAACAGCACCAAAACAAGATAAGTACGTCCACTTGACACAATACTACACGGTAGCCCTTTTGTTCTCAATTGGAGAAATATTGCAGTCAGCCGGTCGCTTGCCCAGGAGTGGCTGTAAATAAAAGAGGACGGGAATATAGGTGGGAGAAAAAACAGCATACCAGGGGTTACGCAGGTGATACAATAGTGGCCTAAACAAGCGCTATCATCCCTCAGAAACACGTCACGCGAAGCCGGTGTGCTTTCACTGAATCGGGATATGTTTAATATCTTTACGGTTCGTTAATGAACGCTCATCTGACCGCTAACGGCATTCATCTGTCCCGCTCTGCCTTGGGCCTCGACAGAAGCCCTGATAGCCGTAACGGCAAGCAGTAGGCAGATAATAATGCCGGCAAAGACTAGAGAGACTGGTCTTGTCTCCCAGTGTGTAATATCTTTACGGATACAACATAAAGGTACTAGATAAAAGTCTAGACAAACATGTTTCCCGATATTGTGCCGTTGTACGTAGTGGATATTACTGACTACTGTCCGTTGGCAGTCGAAGTATTACGCGACTAGTCCACAGTGGCTGATGGCTTTCAGCTCAAATATTCCCATCAATTTTCGGGCTGAACTTAAACAGTTTTTTTCAGAAGGATTCACTCGGAATTAAAAGGACGCAGTAAACAGCATTTCGGGCGCTCACCGCTCAGGTTTCTGGACGTCCGCGTAAAGTTTATAACATAGTTCACACCCCTAGCAGATGTTTATTAACACACGGCATGCATTTCGAGGTGATATTATAAAAATTAGGAAGCTCGGTGTACTCATGTAAATTTTCAAGCTGGTAGCGTCAACCCACCGTCAGGCAAAATTAAAATGCGAGATGGGATTGTCGCACTAATGACAGAGAACGCAGACAGAGAAATGAACAGACGGCCATTCGAGGGGGAGGTGTACAACATGTTGTTGTGACCATAGCATGTGAGGCGAGGTGTTTGGTGTGTTATTCACTGTGTCCTAGGTGGAGGAGGCAATGGCGTTTACGTGAACCTCTTCATGTGCAGGCATGTATTAGTAGCTGTTATGGTTAAAGTGGACGCTAGTCGGTCCACCGCCATCAAGATGAACATGGCGGTTGATGCTGTAACAACAAGCTTCGAAGAACTCCCATACCCGTTTAGTGCCAGCCATCGCGACCACTTCACTGCCATCCCAATTGAAACGATTGTCACCGTCAAAAGCGTGCGGAAACACAAGAGGTAAGGGGCTCCGGCGACGGATAGCCAGCTTGTGTTCGTTAATACGAGTCCCAAGTTGTTGGCCCATGTGACCAATATAGGCACAACGACCGCTTGCGCACGGTATACGGTAAATGACGTGTTTGTGTTCCATGGGGATGGGATCCTTAACCCGGGATAATGCTACGCGTAGGGAGGACGCCGGTTTGTGAGCGATGCAGATGCAAAGCTGGTTTAGCAGAGTATCTGGCAAGTGTACGTATAATTTCAATAAATTCTCATCAGGCCAATCCATTTATATGGGCAAGGGTATAAGTTAAACAAGCGATCAATAACGTCCTTCTTTTCTTACAAGCGAGCCGTGGGAATCGAGGGAAAGGGTCGGCAAGAGAAGGATTGTTCGCGGGGAGGGCCTGGTAGGGCCCGTCTAGAGGAGGAGGGAGGGAGGGAGACCAACAGAACGCGAAAGAGTGCAGGCCGCTAAGTGACTGTGGGTCACGCCAACTGCGGAGCTTGCATGAGGTTCTTTGGTGCACAAAACGCCGGCTTCAGCAACCTCATAGCGGTCGCTTCTGCTGTTGCTAGTATTGGCCTGAAGATAATGTATCGAAAGTATACGTACACTCACCAAATACTCCTCTGAATTCTCAGATGGGAATATTTGCAACTTTAAAACTGGTTTAGTTGTCTCGCGAACGTTTCGGAACTACCTTGCATATGGAGCAAAGAATAGAATTTTTTCTGCATAACTTGATCACTATAACTCTGAGCGTATGGTTCTCTCTGACGTCGGAGGCAGTTTTTTCACGAAACTGCTCGGGTATCCGTTAGGTTGGACCAATTGACCCAAGTGGGAAAGTTCTATTTTAAGTAGATACTCGCTGTTGCAGTAACGATAGGTGCGGTGAAAAAGGATTCGAACGCAGCTTCTTTTGTGGGCCGCAGAATTGTTGCTGCCATAATTGAGGATGATTTCGGCACTGGAGTCTTTTCTGTGTAGGCTGGTTTTTAGATTGTTATCACTCAGTCTTTGCATGCTGACGTCAAGAAAAACTCCCTCCGACGTCAGAGACAACCGCACGATCAGAGTTCTAATGAGGAAGTGGTACAGAGGAAATTCCATTCATTGCCTTACACGTATGTAATTTGACGGCCGCTGGCGTTGCGTTTCGTCAGCACGGTGGAGGGAACTAGTAACTCTGCTTCCTCGTTCGGGGCGTTCGTCGGGAGCCGTCTTCGCTCACATTTCTCAAGTTCTCAGTGCCCTTGTCCCGGTATTTATTAACGTAATGGCGCAGGAGGTTGGCACCTGAAGTAGGATTACCAGCACCCTCAACCGTGGTGTGGGGAAACCACAGCAGACGCGTCTATGTCACGTTCCCATCCGCCCTTATGGCGGCCAAGGTCTGCTACACCAATCTCCCTACGGTGGATCTATCTCCCCTCCTCTCCATCTACGTTTTTGATGATGGAGCAGCCCCTCCCGACCATGCTGCTCCGACTCCTCCTGGCTGCCAGGATTAAGACCAACCCGGCGGGGCTCCGGATCCAACAAGGGCTACTAGCCAACCAACCATGGTGTAGAAGCGCAACACCAGCGGCCGCTAAACTACGCCAGTATCCATACGATGGCCGAGACAGCGAACGAGATAAAAAAGACCGATCAGTCCAAGGCCGACAAGTTCAGATGCCCTGATACTGGAGACCCGGCCAGCACGAAACAACAATTATTTCACTGAGCAACACTTAATTATCAGGAAGACTCTTGTCTGGCAAACATTCAGCCGCAGACTAGCGACAGGATATCGCTAACAGGATGCGCTCTGGAAACCACATACGATGCCGCAAAGCCCGAGTGCGCTTTGCCGATGCTGCATTGTGGTCAGAAACCCCGGCGCGGAAACGAAGTTGAAAAGTAGGCAATTGAGTTTAGGCTAGGCTCCCGAACTTCCCGAAGGTTCGGCGGGCAGCGCGCACGCACGTGAATAACAGCATCGTGCTTGTTCGATGGCACAGCGCACGCCGATTGGCTAATTGATATCACTCGAGCATTTCCTGGCCGCCTCGGTCCGCTGTGTAGTGCGAGGTTGCCTTTTGCCTGCACTTAAGGTGCTGGGTCTAGTTTGCCACCAACCCCCATAACGATCAAAGTATCAGAAGCGAAGATAATCCTTAATCTTTAATACCGTTGTGTCACAGACAACGCTGGTCGAAGTTATTGTAATCCCTCTAAAAGTTTCAACCACTGTCTGAAAAGCAGTATTAACAAGGATTTAACTCATGCGTTTTGGTAGTGTACTTAATCGGTAAGGCTGTGATTCTCTGATGATAGCACTTTATTCACTTCAACGCATCAATGCTGTCGGGATTAGCGTTCCGACAGTGCATGTTGAAGATAAACAACAATAAGCTCTTAATGTCCAGAACGGAGAACTAGGTGGCTTTTAGCCGCAACGAGTGAAACATCAATATGTGGGGTGAGGAGCCAGTAAAATGCGCAAGAAAACCTATATTAAGCTGGAACTCCCATGAAAGTCACACTATTAACCATATACTCATCCGAACATGAATGACTCAGTCGGTTGCTAGGACCCAGCACAGTGGGTTTTGTCAGAACAGGCGGTGAGGCTACCACCGATCACGTCCTTGCAAACGATCGACAACGGAACAGACGACATGACCTATAAGGAAATACGATATTGAACTTCTCAAGGATTCTGCCAGACTTCCGTCAGGTTATATTTACAGGCTTTCCAGCACTGAGGCAGGCAACCAACACTCGGAAGCATAGCATTAGAAGACAATTATTCTTAGGAGGGACTCGAGACACTTGATCCTTTGATGCGTGGTCCATGCGCAGTCAGGGACAATGTTGCATGTAACATGCGTAGACGGGCTGATTAGAAAACGCCTCCAGATTACCTCTAGTCGTTTTCATTTTGTTCTGCCATCGAGGCGTGTTAGATGTGTGAGAAGAGGGTGACGTAGGTTAATAACAAGTTCGTTTCATTGTTAGCAGATGCACGTATAGGTTGCTATTACACACTCTGTGAGACAGCGATGACCTTCCTAGCTTGCGACGGACAAGGTTAGAGCGTTAGGATGAGATTAATGGTCCAAACGAATGAGGACGTTGATACGAAGGCAGCTTCGATGCAACACCAGATCTTTAATCAGCCACACGGGATAGTATTATTCATCTAAAAAAGTGACTGTGTGCTGCTCAATGGAAAATTTAGATGAACTGTCTGAAAAAGAACAGGAACAGGAGCCTAATGCGCAACGTTGAGTAAGATGAAAAGTAGGCTGTCACAAATGAGGGAAGAAGAATTCGGTGGGAGAAACTACCGGGAAAATGACCTTCATTTGTTTTCTGGCTGAAATTCGGTTGCGAAAAAAAGCAACCACACAATTTACATCAGATTCACAAGGGTGAAAGTTCTAGGCAGAAAGGCAGTACCGATAGAGATCGAACTTGTGTGTCTTCGTAGTGTACTTAATGAGGTGACAAAAATAATTTTGCATTTGATGCCCCTTTATGGGCATACTAGGGACAGCATCGGCCAGTCATTCAAAACGCTGATGGGTATTCGCAGCAGATGCTTTCAGGATGGAGAGCAGGGTCAAGTTCTTCGAAAAGTCACCAAGGATTCAAAACTTCGCCGTTGAACAACTGAAAGTTCTCAAGGGGGCTGGCAATACAGAATTTCACTACTGAACACTTACCGGATTTGCCAGAAGGGAATTAGCGTCACCGTTCGCAAGATGAGTAGGCGAGGGGATTGTGTCGTTTGTGGTAGAGTTTTCGTCCAGGGTGGGATTCATGTCACAGCCAGCTATGCCATTTAGCTTAACCGAGGGCGCCGCCGACAGAAGAGAGCCTTGGTCGCCTTCGGTGAGAGGTGAGTCAAAGCCAGCAGCGGACATTAGATCCGAGACCTCCTTCCTAATCACGGGATCCGAAAGCCAGGGGTGTTCTAGGGCCGCCTTGGTAGAAAACGGGGGAGAGGGAGTTTAATAATAGGGTAGGTTGAGTGGTAGACGATAGAGAAATTCGGTATGATGCTAGCGTATGGAATTTCCAATTCATGAAATGTACCGAGACTGAATTTTCAGATCCCTCTTAAATCAAAAGAATCGCATGCAGGCACCCGTCAGCGGCCGGATAGGACTAGCATCAACTCTCGTTGCGTGGAGCGGGAACTATACTGTCGGACAATGTGGGAGATCATGTAGGACGCGGATTGTCGAACAAGCAGCCACAGTGAAAATTAGGAGGCATGACGCCAGGTCTCAAGTTGCAGCTCATTTAACAGTACCCGCCTACACCTTCAAGTCCGACAGGGTAGAATTTGTTGACAAACGCGTGGACTGCGAGCTGGTTGGGTCGTGGCCTATCAACAGATGAAACTAATCTTCCTAATTATTCCACCTTTGTACTTAGCCTGGGCGAAAATAAATCCCGCGGTGACCGGGTGGACGAACAGTCTCTGGCGACAGTATGGATGAAGCAAATTGTCATGTAACGTGCGACAATCAAATACTCGGATGCGGAATATCAAGCAACCATCACACTAAACACGACCATCGGAAAATAAATAAGTGTTACTTCAGTTGATAGGTATGCAGTGGCATAGCAGTTGTATTCTACAAATACAGCAACCACTGCGCGTCCATCATTTCATAGTTTCCTCTCCGAGGATGAGAATCCCAAACGTTGCGCTGACTTTTTGTTCCAGTAACACCCTCTTTCCGTTCTCAAACGCTTCCTGGAGCTCGCCTTTCCGTTGGTGCCGGAAATTCAAATTTCTCTATTCAAGGGTAAATTAGGCTGGAAGCAAGAACAGCAATCATTAACTTTTAAGTAAAATATGACCTTCAGAAAGGTCAAGTTCTTAAGTCCTGAAAGTTCCTCCGTTCCTATGTTAGTTATCCACGGCCAAATGCACGACTTGCACTTGAGAAGCCTTTAGTCATTTCGGCAATGAACCGAATACTGTGGCGCAGACGAGTATTGGGACAGATAGACACCTTTCAGAATTGAAGAGGCAGCATTACATTCGAAAGTCTTGCCTAAGCAACTTGTCTGCTCGCTGAAAATGGGCGAATATTTAGAGCCAATCGAATCTGGCCATTTAATATACGTTAGATTTGAGAGAGTCGACATATTGTGGAAGCACTGTAGTTGCACGGCCTTTGATGTGATAATGTGAGCCCACAAGCAAACGATGCTGATGCTCTCCAGGTGGTACCGTTCTGATCTAAATTATCCGTGTTCATAGAACATTAGAAGGATATAGGAGAGACGACAGAAAATCCGAGTAAATTGATACAGTCTGTGTCAGACTTATGCTGCCTGTATTCAGATAATCATATACCGGACTGTCCGCCGGGACCATAAACACAAACATGCGCCCATATGCGGCGCAGATAGTCCACACAGACTGGGTCTAGCAGATGCGTTAAAAGCCCTGTATAGAACCGACGTTCATCAGTGCTCTGTTGCTGCAGATGGGGTATTTATTTAAAGAGGAAGATGCCCACACCGATCTATAGGCTTCCCGTAGCAAACAAGTTTCGTGTGGGTAAGGCTGTAAGACTGCCCGGCATCGCTTGACTGAGATTAGGATAATTCGTCTGATGACTACTAGTACCTAGGGGCGAGCAGTGATGAGTTGAAAGTGATTTGAACTTGGGTGATGACTTGCGCGGCGTGCTTCAGTAGCGAGTCCAGATCTCACAAGACATGGGCTTGGGCGCATTAACTGACCTGGAACAAAGTGCCCGTCTAGGCTTAATACGCGAATTTGCTGGTGTCAGGGGCACGCCAATTACTTCTGCATGGTTGCACCCGTCAGTCGAAAGTATTGCCGGAGTTGGCCGTGGCGCTTAGAGCAGCTGTGTGCGCAGGCAACAGGTCGGGTCAAAAAGGGGGAAAGGAGCTCCTTCAGCGAAGTGGCCAAGGCAACTGGGCATCCGGCAGTGGCAAGCTTCCTTCTGCCCCCTCAGCTCAATCCCGATCGCAATATCGTCAACCCCCTGCAGGTTGCTCTATTTCCCTAACGTGATTGGTTATCCAGCCTAGGTGACATACATAATCCTACTGATACAGTAGTCGCCGGTTATGAAGCCCACCTCGGGCCCAGACCAAATTGGGCTTAATAAGCGGCGGGCGCACTAACCGGAGAGTCCTAGTTCTTGATTAGCAAACGCAAGATAGGCACTATACATTACATACGTACTGTATTATCTGTAGAGCTTGGAGAGATGAGAATCTCACTCTATCCTATTGGCAAACTGGGCTTTGTAGCCGGCGGATTTTGCTATGTAAAATTCCGTCCCAAGCTGATTTGGGCTTAATAACCGGCGACTACTGTATAATGAAAAACATTTAACAGTACACTTACACCGTTTTACTTCTAACACTCGGAATAGCGGTCATTACGGTGAGAATAGTATTATTGGAAATAACTTTTATCATATGCAATGTGAAGGGCGTTATCATCAGCATCATATAGCCCTGATTCGAGACACGTCTTTGTGGCAAAACGTAAATTATTATCAGCACAAGGCATCGAAATAAGTTTGCAGAACTTAACTCGAACAGGATCGCATCGAAATGAAAGGAAAATACGCCTATTCCTAAGTCTAGAGATTTATTTCTTTTTAACAAAAACTTGCGAGAGTTCTAAGATTTCGGACGGTGTTCAGATGTTAACCGGCGGAATGCCTGAACAAATAAATGGAAGCTGTAAATGGCCTGCAGGGCAAGAAGCTGGGGAAACGGGCTGCAGCAGAAGCCCGTCACGGGTCAAAACATTTAAATGGAAGCAAAAAGTAAAAGTAGAGGACAGACCTTCAGAGATATCCGATTGCTGGGATTCACAGTCAAGAGTTGGCGGATGAGGTCTTTCGCTGATTCGCTGATACCTGACCAAAATCGCTCGGGAAAATCGAAATGGCCGCCAATAATTTGTTGCTGAAGCTCAAAATCTTCTCGTTCATCGGTGAATGGAGGGTATCCGACAAGACTAGACATGGAAAAGACGAAAGCAGAGGGCTCACTAATGGACGCTAAGATACAAGTAATCTCAACTACGAAATAAATGAAGGATAAGTAGTTATCTCCACAGGCTTGACAGAAGGTATTATGTTTTGACACAAGATCTGTCTCGAGGAAGAGTTGGCAAAAACACGAAGGGTTACATTACCGCGTATTTTCTACTTTATTTCTCATAGGCGACAAAAATAAACGGTTTATGGTGCGGCAGGCTGACATTTTAAAGGTCCAAATGAACATTTTTGATTGTTTATGCTACACAAGTTTAGCCAAACAAAACCTCCGTTTCGTCGGAAAGGCACGAACGCCACAGTGCTTAAAAGCGTTTATTGGATCGAGGCAGATGAAACATGGGAAAATACTGAAAAATGGCTGTTACTGTGCTGGCGCATATACATGTTTCCATGAAAGTGTTGAGAGGGGGAGATGTTAAAAGGGAGTTCATGTGTGACGTTCACTGCGCTCTTATATTCCTACCCTACTACGACTTAAAAGTGTTCGACTGTTAAGGAGCCCATGCTAGCCAACCTCGCTGCTGATGACCAGCCTAAACACACGGGAAAGGCACAAGCCGGCCTAAAATGAACGAAAATAACAAACTCCCGTCTGCAGAGAGGTGGATTGTCACGGGTGTTTCAACATTTCATTCCGCATAAGAAGCAGTTCAATCGAATTGACGCTTGCGATTCGCGCTTCAGGGAGGGCTCGATGGTGGCAACCCGACAACCTATCCCTCCCCCTAGTTCACACTATCACCTCTGGTCAAGACCGGCCTCAATATGTATATAGAGGGGATTAGCACCGCCATGAATGAAAATCGAGGCACGCAAATCCCGCAGGATCTGACCTTCTAGGTAAATAAATAGGGTCTAAGGACAAGGAAACTGCTAAGAGTGGGAGCCTTTTATCACCCCGAGAGGGTAAATCGATTTCGGAGACTTCTTCAGAAGTGTCTCCGTAAGAACCTTGTGAAAACAAATACCCGGCCTCGTTGGTTCGTCAACAATAAATCCAGACAGGAATGTCCATTGAGAAGCAGAGTTCGGCGAGGAGTAAGCCGTGCGACTGACTTCTTATATTTTCGTCATCTCGTCGGATAGACAAAGACAAAGGACTTCCATAAGTCCATGCCAACTAAGGATTTTTTAACCAGTGTAAACTTTCAGTATAAGGTATTGGGAAACTTGGAGTTTCCGGCCGAGCTGGCGGGCTTTGGCACAGATACCGCCGAGAGTAACGATTATTAATCACACCTTTATTCCCGGACTGTATTCGGAGCAGCACCTGTGTGTTTCGTTTAGCGCACGAACATTCGTCCGGCCTGTTCAGGGCCTCAATAAAACCGTAGGAATGACTGGCGATGGGTTTGTCTTATTCGAAAAAGAGCCCCTACAGTTGCCAGCGAACTTGTTAAAACCACTAGACTGAAATTTCTGAGACAACTCAGTCATTTTACGCATACCCATCAAGTAAAACTGATTAGAATTAACATATATTCCACGTCCAGCATCAGAAACTACCATGAGCGATGAGATATTCAATCCCTATAAGGTGTAAGTGACTGGAAGTTTGGGTGATCTGCGAAGTATTCATCAGGACTGCTGAAAAGATGACTCAAAACTAATCGCATCGGTCACAGTCGTACTCAACTTCTGGTCACCCAGAAGTTGGCCACAGCCTGATTAAAAATAGCAAAACCAGGTTCAAGGAATCTGAAGGTCAGTCAAACAGGGCTAACCACAGGCATTTCGTAAGCATCGGATTAATTGCACCCAAGATGGTAGCCAGGTGAACGAAAATTTTGAAGTCTCAAAGGGCTGTGGAACTACACTGGGCATTATTTTATCGCTGAGGGGACTAGGTGGGAAGCGCTCGTGCTCGTCTGCTAGCACGCATTTAAAACTTTGTATTCATAACAGCCATGCTTATCATTATATGCGCATTTAAATCTACAAGCAGGGAAAGATGTACGTTTCCCAAGGATAACAATAGGGTCTTCGGCTTTATCACAATTCGGTGTTAGAATTTGACGTCTAAAACTACATATTTAGACAGATTCTACTTCCCGATAATTATTTTGGAAAATAGGGTCGGCGTATAGAACCTAACGTTTAAAACTATAAAAAGGATTGATGTTTACTGTTCTGAGATTCTTTTGGAAAATAGGATATCACAACGGGTTTCGGGTCACACCGAAGAGCTGTTTGAAATTCCGAGAAAAGCATCGGATCAGATGACACTCATAATTACACTGACCGATTGACAACAGTTTGACTTTAAGGTATTTGACAATTGCTACATCTTTAAATTGACAGTTTTCATTACAATAGATGCTTTTCGTTAACCGAAGTTTCAAATCAAAGTAACTTGGAGGATCAGATAACTGATTTCAAAACGGAGACCCGACTGGAAGCCCTCATAATTTAACTCTAGCAAATCGATCCTGTCGACGGTTTGCTAGACGGCGTCCTGATGAAAACCTGATACTGTTGAAGGTGAAAAGAGTAACTTCGAAATGCCATTCAACAACCTTTTCAAATAAAATGTGATAAAAGCTGCAAGCTCAAATAAGAAAAATCTCGAAGTTAAAGCAGGTTGCTGAGCATAAAGCTTTGGCTGTGAAGCCTTGAGCTCAGACTCTGTTAACCGGAGTAAAGAAGATTTGCGACTGATTTAAATGATTTGATCGACAAAAACGATAAACATGTGCATTAGGCATGAATCATGTCTGTGAATGTCTTGAGGTTGGAAATAGTCTGATAAAAAAGTGAGATATTTACTTCCCCCACGATTAACTTTATCTATAACAAATAACACAAAAAGTATAATTATAGAGCTCAAGAGGATTTGTACAAATTGTTAAAACAGGTACTATATAAAGCTATCGTTACCATATATACAGGATGACACCGAGAGACCAGACATCGATTGAGGATGTGTACACTCCACAACCGGCCGTAAGAAGGACTTCAGGAGCTAAGTATGTCGGTGTGCCACAAAATGTTCGAAGCATTGTGTTGCCATCAACAAACTTTGAGAGACCAAAATCCGTTACTTTGATCAAGCAACGATTGGAAGGTCCAGAAAGCAGAATGTTCTCCGGCTGCAGCAGAAAAGCGGAAAATATTAGTAACTATGCGGGATATCGAAATAAAATCAGTAGAAAGTGTTTACTGTGGGTCTAATACCAGAGAAATGTTGAAAAGCAAGATAACCAAATGACGGAAGAAAACACCACAAATTATAAGAGGCGATGCACGTATTGATGGAGACAATAAGGCAAACTGAGAGCTTGAACAAAGTCGACAAAGGGAAACCCAGGCGTCACAAATGTCTGAATTACCTTCAGGTCCCGATGAGTGATTCCATTGTCATGAAGGTACTAAAGATTTACCTAATGAGAATTCAAATGTTACCTTGGTGGCTAGAACTATCTGCAGAAAAAGGAATTTCGAATCGTCTTCACTAAGTTGTCCAAGATTCACAACACGATCAAAGAGTTCGCCGTGTTCTACACTAAGAAGGGCAGAAAATATAGAATGATGGCACACTTACAGTTCAAGTATCATGTACAAGGCGTCATCCGTGTCGATGACATCAAAAATGCGCACAATGCAAGGCTGAAATTGGATAAAGAGATAATTGTAAATAATTAATTTTCCAACACAATCGAAAATAGATTACATTCCAGTGGCGATCCCACTCTAAAGAGAATATTTCTGGGCGCAAAAGATCAAAAATTAACATAAGCTTAAAGCAGCGCATACAGAAAGCTCATGCACGGATAATTTTGACACGAACGTCTCGTACCACACATGTAGTTGGGAAGGTTCAGAAGGGTTTTGCGCACTCGATCGCACCCGATAATGTTTAATTTAGAAACGCATCAGGCATAGGATTAGAAATTTTGCAATTTCTTAGCAGTTATACGGCCACTTTGTTGTGCATCAGCAATTTTAGAATGGAGTCTAATAACAAACAAATATGGCTAAAAACGCTATAACTTATAAAGAAAAGTAAGATTTTTTTAATTTACAGCAACAAATGGCCACTAATTTAGATCACACTGCCTGATTTTTACCTAGACTTAACCCTTCAAAGCTAATTACATAGATATCATTTTAAAGAGGTAATTTTAAAAAATCGTTCAGAAACCTACTGATTTTGTGAATTATGACTCTAGTCTAATGGAAAACTCTTCCAAACCGTCCATGTAGACGCATTCGGCCTGCACAGAATTTCACTCGACAGTTCTATTTAATTTTTTAGTCACAGACCGGACGGACAATAAGTCAGCTTATTCCTGTATGTACATCAGCAAAATGAGGGGAAAACCTGCTGGCTTTAGACAAACGCAACGCAAACAATCTAAAAACGGTAGAAAAAACAGCTAATTTGGTATCCATACCCGAAGTGGAGGCTAATTTTTAACGTCAACCGTTGACATTATGCTTACGCTTGGGCGATTTTTGTGCGCATAGTGCAATAAAGGACCATTTTCAGACATAGATCTACTTGTGCTGGTTTGTTTACCTGTGTTTGCACGGAAGAGAGGCTCGTACATTTGAAAGTCTAATTTACTAATTTACAGCGATTTTTCACGTTTACGGAATAGGCCAATTTTCTAAAAAAATGTGGTATTTCTAACAAACGAACTACTTTTTATAGCTGAAATAAGCTTCAAAGTGGTAATTGTTATGCTAAAGCTCTGATACATTTGTCAGTACAAGTTTCCAAGAGAGTAATAACCTTTTTGGAATTTCAGAATTTTGCATGAGTATATCAGATGTTCGTAATAAGAAAAATGTGGCAATCAAAAGGCTCACTTGTGGAACGCCACATAGACTGCATCTGCATTGAGCATTTTTGTAAATAAATTAATTAACGATGAAAAAAATCTGTCCTACCAAGTTATTTTTGTTCATGGAAAGTAAAAAATATTAGGGTGAAATCACTTACATGGTTCAGCCGCATCAAAATAGCCACTTCAGACTGTACACGGTTAACAAGATTCTAGGAGATTAACAGCAAAATACCCTTACATCATTAGTCTTGGCGAGAAAGGAAAATGTTTTCTTTTGTACAATTTTCATAGCATATTTCTGGCATGACTCCCTACCGAAAACGAGCCGGACTTCGCCGCAAGCGCCACTGAAAGTCATTTAAAGTTTTAGAATGGACGAATTACCGGCCCAGTCTTTTGCAAACAGTGTACTTGGAAGTTACTTCTGGTGGAAACTCAGTCTGGACAGAAGTTAAGTCGGAGAATATAAAGCCTAAAATAATACGGCAATTAAAGTGAAGTTACATTTGAGTGATTTAATCGCCAGAGCTATTTCATTGTTATTGTTTAATGGTTGCTTCTTGCCTTTACCTACAACAGTAACAAAAGAATTCGGTCATACCGATTTTCGATTCGTTCAAAAATGTACCATTGCTACTCAAATCGTGAATGAAGACCAGCAATCCTTGGGAGGTCGATTCCTTGAGAAATAAACCTAAAATGAGTTGCCTACCCTTGTGATCCGGAAATGCAGCTTGCTGAAAGCGGAGAAAGGTGCAGACTTATCGAACATGTCAGGGGAGAACTTGAAGTCACAACTATCGTCCCTTCCAAATGTGTAAGAATCTTTGACCAAGTCTGAAGAATGGATTTTATTAAGAAATTGTTACCAAGGGCGGGTATAGACCCCCTTAGTGGAAGTAAGCGCGCCCATGGTTTTTCTTTAACTACAGACTCTTCTTCGGGCACCTGGCATTCGGCGATGTCTTGTGTTGGAAGCAAGTCACACATGGCCCAGGCCAGCGAAGAAAACACAACCTAGGCGCCTTAAATTAAGCCTCGTAAAACCACATTCAGCGTTCACTTACAAAGCCTGGAAAAATACTCGCGTGCATTCACTAAGTAAGATATTTTTGTGATTATTCTATTTTTCCCATTTACTCAAAAGAAAAACATGAAGATTGTTGAGAAGAAGACGGCTCGATCGCTGGGACAATTGTCCCAGTGATCAAGACTTCTCCTTCTCATTTGCTTCCTGAGACACGCATGTTCGCTTGTATTGACGAAGACTGTTATAAAGATATTACTTTTGATCACTCAATGCACGCAGAAGTTGAATGTCGTTACATTTGTCAATACTTACTTATTCTGCCTAGGAGATCTTATGCTCCACCAAACTTTTCTTAGGTGTCTCGAAACATGCCTGGATTCGCGTTTTCATATTTGATAGAAAATTTAGATTTTTTGGTTTGCAAAGCCCATATTTCTCGTTTGATACTGGTATTCTTCCTCCGGATTGGAAAACAGCGCACATTATACCCCTTCACAAAAGTGGTAGTCGTGCATCTGCGAACAACTACAGGCCCCTGAGTTTGACATACATATGCTACAAAGTAATGGAAAAGATCATCAAGAAGCAATTGATGACATATCGCTAAACTCACAATATTTTGTCGAATGCGCAATATAGCTTTCGTAGGCGTAGGTCATGCTTAAAAAACTTGCTTCATACGATGCAAAGCTGGACAAGGGCAATTGATGCAAATAAACCGTAAATCCCACATACATTGATTTCCGGAAGGCCTTCGACAGTGTTCCACAACAATGTCTCCTGCACAAATTGAGACTGATGGGTATCGGAAGCAGACTTTTCATCTCGATTGAGAATTTCCTATCTGTTCGTTCCCTAACGGTGTGTGTAGGATGACAAGAATCGAGGCCGACAGTCATCGAGAGCCGAGTCCCGCAAGGTTCACTAATCTGACCCACCCTCGTTCACTTGTTCGTTAATGATTTTGTAAAGAAATTGGACTGCGAGTGTGCCATGCTTGCAGATGATGTAAAAATATGGAAGGACATCAAGTGTGCTGCCGGTGGAGCTAACTTCTTGGAAAATCTTTGTCGATTAAACGATTGGTCGCATAGATGGCTGCTGTCCTTCAATTCGAACAAATGCACTCCACTGCGTCTGGGAAATCAAAATTCAGTCCCTGATGCGTGGCCCTACCATCTGAACGGAATCTCACTCGAAGAAACAGAAATGCATAAATATCTCGGCATCTGCATGACGGACGACCTCAAACCTTCTACACAATGTTGTAAGGTGGCTAAAAGTGCAACTTCAATGTTGTACGCCATCAAGCGGGCATTCGTGGTTTTCGATGAAAAATGTTTTTCGAAAATTTTAGGTACTTTTATAAGGCCACATCTTGAATACGCGATTCAAGCCTGGAGACCGTGTATGCGGCAGGATTATTAGGTACATGAGAGGGTGCAGCAGCGGGCAACAAAATTAGTAAGAGGCCAAGGCTCGCCACCATATGAAATCCACCTAAATAACCTTAATCTCTATCCTCTGCGTTATAAGTGGTCACGCGGAGATTTGATACAAACCTTCCGTATCGTGCGTGGCTTTGATTGCGCTCTCAAGTGTGAGGACTTCTTCCACCTCGCCACTACAACTAATCTCCGGGGGCATCCCTTCAAACTGTATGTGCCCCACGGATGATTGGATGTAAGGAAGATTTTTCCTCTAATCGTGTCGTGAACCCGTGAAATAGCCTTCCCGAGGCGATTGCTGTGTCCCAATATGTGGAGATATTCGAACACCGACTTGATATACACATGCTACAACACAACGTGAACTATGTGACAAATTAACCTTGAAACACCACTGCAGCATGTGACGGCCTATACTTTCCTGACTGACAACTTGTTAAAATTATTTATAATCCTTGAGATTTTGATGTGGCAAATAGTGAGTCCAAAGGTGCAAGCCTATTTTTCCCTCAAATATACTGACTGACTGAGACTAGCGCAAGCTACCATAGCTATAGAATGTATTTGCGTTGGGCTTCAGCTGTAGTCCGAGCAGAAGAAAGTAGGACGAGTGGGTTATGAAGACCAGCAGCGCAGAAGAAGTGAATAATGTGCTGTAATCTGACAGCACTGCATCGGGGCAGAAAGCTTGGCGTAGATGTTGATGTGAAGGAGTGAAACTTTCGGAAGAGTATGAAGGACGTAGCAGTGATTCTGGTTGAATAATGACTCACCGTGTTGGACGAAAACCGTGAGCTCGTTGTAAGGTCATATGCCGGAAACCGACGAAAATACCGAATTAAATAGTAGATCATCAAAAAATGAAAGTTGTCTGCAAAAAAAACCCAATATAAAACGTTGAAGTCTAGTGTCATGATCGAAGGACTTTCAAAATGGAACGTTTAATAAGAAGAAACTTCTCAGAAAGTCAAAAAGGAATTTGAAGGATACTCCCTTGCTTCGACCGGAAGCTCACAAGCGGTCCAGAAGTCCAAGTTAGCATTTTTTCACCGTACCGAGAGCCAAACATTGTTGCTTGAAATTTCAGTGCGTCTGAGCCATATCTGACAAAGACCAAATCAATGAGAACCAAAATATCGACCAACGTAAATGTGTCCCTAGGTCGCAGGCTGAGTCATGCGTGTTGCGCGCGTTCAACTGGTGGCAGATTGGCTGGATCAAGATGAAAACAGGCCAGGGTACGACAGGCGCTAGTTGGATTGGACATGTCGAGCACGGTAGCAGGCATAGGGGTGGTTTCGGCGGCACCATTCACCTGCACCCGATCCCGCCTCCAATCTTCTGGACTGTGCCTTAAGACCGGGTTCAGGTGGATAAGGGAAGAGAGAGTTCAGTAAATGCTGCGCATGTCTGCTATTACTTTAAACAAACCACACGCAAGTCACCCTCCCTACACAACACTTTTTGACGCATAAGGTGGACATCGTAGAAATCGACGGTCGAACTGTCAGCAAATGAGGTTCAGCTACTGTCACTTTGCTGACTAAATTGCCACAGGAGTTAGAGCAAAGGCAGCCAGTGCAAATTCATGGGCCAAGCCAGCAATTGTAGAGCGGTCTGGCAACACCGAAGGGATGATGATCCGATTGACAGTGTGTACAAGAGAACGTGTGAAACACCTGGTCTGACAGACGCAGCAATATTTAGGCTCGTACAAGATTTCGGCCGGGTGTTCCCTTTTGGCCGATCAAGTTCCTCGATTTGACCTTTTGAAATTGAGAGTATATCAAAGTGAGTTAAGAGGTAAAAGCTTGCCGCTGCGATTTTCAGGCTCAGTTCCGCAAGGGAAGAGAAATGAGACGCCAAATGGAAGCAATGATGTTTTCTATACCAAGATAGTGGAGAATAGGAAAAAGGAAGTTGACCACTCACGAAAGGGCCGCATCCGAATTGTGTGGTTACGGCAGTCTTTGCAGTGAGGTACTGTATGAGTCAACCTCAGGGAGGTCATTGACCTAATCGATCTCATTTTATCTTTCCGCTCTTTTGCACCAGTCCGCTCTCCGAAACGGTCGGCCAGCTGATACTGAAATTGGGCGAAAGTATAGCTAAATATCCCGTTCAGGCGTGAAATACTCACTGCACACTTTCATTTATGCCATTTCAGCTAACCTCAAACACATTTTTTATCGATAGAGTATAGGGTAGGCGAGGCTCCGATACAAACAGTTGCCTCGAAGCTGACACGGGGATGGCAACCATGGTCTTTACCGCATCGTGAAACATTTCAGCTACGGCACCCCCGACTCTCCTAGTCAATCCCAGAAAGCGCCACAAGGGAAGGGGAGACAGACACCGCCACCACAATAACCTTCCCTCTTCCACTGCAGTGTTCGGAGCGATGACGTCTGGACCATCGATACAGATCCAAGTTTATGATATTATGAAAGGTCGTAAGAGTGTCAGTTATGCTTCCGCTGACCAAAATGACTTAAGGACGCACTTGCAACATCCGTTAACAGTTAGGTTGCAGCCCTTCTTCTCTCTCTTCCTCTTGTCTTAGTAAAAACAAGTCTTCTACAAAAGACAGTTTTGAGTCTTATAGAATATCAGCAAATCGAACAGTCAGAATATATGCAAAGAAAATAATAGGGGTCGGATAAAATCATAGCGTTCCAACGTTTCGCTTTTCTGCAACACGAAGTTTCGCTGATCGACTTCGCTTGTTTTGATGCACCTCGGCCTGGCTCGGAAGAGTAACGCCATTCACCTAAATGAGAAAACAAGGGAACGCAAGTTTGTCAGATTAGAATAATTCATTTGACGAACTTGTGAAAATCTCGGCGGCCTAAGTGGAAATCGAACCCACGTCGGCAAACGTATCTACGAGGCCCCATTGGGAGCCGTGAGTTAAATAATACTTGAGTCAACTTACCCACCCACCCAGCCTACTACAACGTGTTGAGTCCAACTATATTGATACAGTAAGCTGACTGCTCAAGAAAGACTTCCTAAACAAGCAATCTAAAATCCAATAGATGACTACTAGGCACACTTAATTACTAGGGTGCTGGGGCAGGTTTGAATAATTCATTTGACCCAATTTTGATTCTAGTGGTTGTACTAAAACTTTCCCCTTGCTGGCATGGGTTGAATACCACCGACACCGCCGAGTTTTTCATAGTTGAGTCGAATTAATATGTACTTGAATTTATGAGGGTATTGAAATCCATACAAGAATGTTGGCTACAAAAGTAATTACTTTTTACCGAGTATGACTTTTGTAGAAAGGTCGAAAAGAAACGCATTCAAAAGCTGGCATCCTTTTGTGTATGAAATATTTTCATATGATACCGCATGATAATGAATATTAAAAACCCAAACCAGGAAATCCTTTCTAATCGTAAAGGCATGACAGAACTTCGGATAACACCTCCTTAGACCAGTCACTGGCTGTGATTGGCTATATTATTAGGAGTTCAACATACTAAATGGGCCCAGCATGGTTATTCTTTGACGTCGACAAACATTGACATAGTCAAAGATATATTTGAACGCCGCAAAAAAGCTTCACATCTGCAGCACATTGGTCGAAAACACGCTGCCATAGGGCTGCTGATTCCCATTTCACAGAAAAGCTGACGTGGAAGAGACAAAAGCCTCCTTTTCTCACCGTTATCAGTATGCCTCCTTGTTTAGTAGCGTGGCACACCCAATTAACACAAGTGACGACGAGAAATCCCTGCTGCAAATCGGCATTAAGGGCGACATTCAGCTCCAGGTTACACATCTGAAAAGGATTATAGAGGAAATTGACAATCGTAGGATGCCGGCAGAGGTCGGGAGGGAGGCGGTTCAGGAAGGACCTGAAATGGCGAGGTCAATAAGAGCCCAGATTGCCTCCTTTTCGCCCAATCGCAAATGTCCGAATTGGCCAATTAACGTCAAGGCCGATACTGTCTTGTCCTCACCCACAAAATTCTCTGACGCCTGCCTTGGTGGCACGCGGATGTCTGCTCTTCAACGCTTGACATGTGGCTTCTGTCAGGTTGTCCGCTTGCTCCAACCTATTCTCAAATCATTACGTGCAGGATACAGCACTCTCCGTTTGCCAGCAATACTATTTGTCCATACTACCAGCTGCTTCGGCTGTCAGGGCTTCTGTCGAGGTCTAAGACAGAGCGGGACAGATGAGTTCTGTTAGCGGTAGGTGAGCGTTCATCAACATCCTCCGACCTAAACCGACAAAATAACGGAATCGTGGCTCAATGGTCAGGGCGTTGGACTCTGATCAAAAAGGTCGCGAGCTCGAGGCTCGGGTGGGGCAACAGTTAGGTCTGGGTATGACTGGTTGACGACAGCTAATAAGCCAGAAATGGCCATTCCAGTCTCCCTTGTATTTGCCGGCAACACTATCAGCTGCTACGGCTGTCAGGGCTTCTAGCAAGACCCAAGGCAGAGAGGGACAGATGAGTTCCGATAGCGGTCGGTGAACGTTCGTCAACGAGTACTCTCTCCCTCTACCGGCGTCTGACCGCAGCTCTTCCTATTCGAGATCTGGCTTGAATGTCTTAGCGGTGTAGGTCTGCCCATGGGCTCAGCTGTCTCGAGGTCGCTAAGGGCTGATGTTGCCTGGTTTGTCTCGAACAAGACCAATCAGAATGAATCCACTGAGACAACGGGGTTCAGCGAGGAGAGCTAGACCTTCAGCAAACGGTATGTACATACAAGCCTAGATGGCGGCAACCAATCAACTTGACGGTTTATCGGTTTGGTCAACCTACTTCTCGTCCTTAACGTTCGTTAGTATGCAGAATTACTTTGAGCGCTCTTAATGCACTTTCATCTCTTGGGAGCAATGAGTACAAATAATGTCCCAAGAGTGCAATTTTTAGTCACGCGTGAACAGATCTGCAGCACAGCAGGCTTCCGTCGCATCTACTTCGCTTCGTTAATCGGGCTCCAACGGTGAGCGAACTGGAGATAGGCCTTCGCTAAAGCCATGTCTATGTTCACCACACGCACGCATATGCTAGGCCCCAACCCCGCATAAAACAGTCTACAACGAGGTCTCCTGTCCTTGGAGTTGTCAGAAAATTAGAACGTAGTAAGAGTTATTGATGCCTAAAAAGAGGGGGGCTAGGTTATCAGGTCGACTGTCAACTTTCCAAACTAGGCCTATAAGGGTGTCTTGGTAGTTTGACTGCGCATCCGATGGGCTGCAGGCAGGCGCCGAGTTCGGACTGCAAGTCTAGCCGACTGGATATTACATCAGACAAAAAGAATGGCGCGGCATAAGGCCCCTGCCTAACACGTTATCTTCGCACGTACCTGGCACCAGAAAACCGTCTTCAGCGGAGGAGACGGACTGCTTAGCATCATGCCAGACTGCGGCTTCAACTGATTTAGCAGTCCCTGAAAACGAGCTGATCCGGCGGTCTTATTCGAAGTGGCAGCCAGTCGCGCAGCCAGTCCACCGGTCCCACTGCTGCTGCTTAGACTGTTTGTGAAGGTCCACTTCACGAGCCGGTCTTCGAGAGAATGAAAGGAGATCACAGCTGCACGACCTCCAACCCGGAGAAAGGTGTGCGCAATCTCCAAGCCACAACAGAGCTCGTTGAGTTCATCATTGACAAATATGCGGAGAGCCTGGAAAACTCGCGTCGCCACATGCATTGGTGGGGGGCGTGATAGCTGAGGCTCATCCACTTCTTCCTTGAACCCACTGCATTGAAAAGAAAGGAGGTGATACACATTAATTCAGCAGATGATATTTAGTAAACAGGGAAACTAAAAGGATAGATGGAGAAGAAACGACAACACTTGGACGATTCACTGCTCTTATCTGCTTTTGTGACTGATGATGACTTCAAGGGAGAATATGAAAGGTCGGGCTAATAAAGCTCTTCTGCTAGCGATCGGGTTTCCATCTTCGCGACTACTTCTCGGAACTCGCCTCTTCACTCCTATTAGAACCAACGAATCTCCACGTAATGCGCCGGCTTGCAGCGACTAATTGAGGTTATAATGGCATATATTGGTGGTGCGAACGCACTTGGCCCGTTCTCTTTTAGGGCTCACCCTCGAGCCCCGCCAGCAGCCGCATAGTGATTAGTATCATAGATATAATAATACTACTACCGAAAAAGCGCACACCCTGAGTTGTGGGTTCGACTCCCACCGAGGCCACACATTTTTCACAAGTGGGTAAAATGAATTATCCAATTCTACCAAACCCTCCTAATAACTAAGTCATCCTGGTGGATTGTAGATGAATGCTTAGGAAATCCTGCCTTGGCAGTCAGATTACTGTATCTGTAATGGTGGATTCCATACAAGAAGTAAGTTGGGCGGGTAAATCGACACAAGTGTGATTAAATTCACGGCTCATGGCGAGCCTCGTAGCCTAATGGCAGAGCTTTGGCTGTACAAAAGCCTTGCCTGCTGTATGAGTTCGACTCCAACCGAGGCCACTGAATTTTTTACAATTTGATTAACTGAATTACCGAAAAAAACTAGGAAGCCTCAGGAGTTGCAACACCTGGAGTTGGATATAGCTGGCTGATGATGGCTAATAAACCAGAAATGGCCATTCCGGCTTTCTTTGACACCGACGGCAAGGTTATTCTGTCAATGGGTGCCATCCCAAACTATTTGGTATTTCCAAAGAACACCAACGAGGTCTGGACAACAGGTAGGTCGATGAAAGAAAACGTCTCAGATATTCGAAGTGGACACTTGGTAGGTGGTATCAAGGTCACGCCATAACTCCTCCTATGATAAGAGTCTCCGCAAATTCGCTAAACTTTAATATAAGAACCATCTGAATAGCATAAGCGTGAGAATCCAAAATAATTCTATTTGCTTTAAAGAACGATGTGTACCCTCTACGAAAAACAAAGTAACTAACATAGAAAATCAAACTTCCATAATAATTTGGTGATTACTAAGCTCAAATAGCTACACAGGTACTAGCCAAGACCTAATATAGGAGTGGTATCTAGTTTCTGCAGCTGCGCTACACTCGTAGTTTATTGATAATAAATTTCCGGTGTTCTTTAATTTCATACTGCACCGTCTAACATAATCAATGGCCGGTCTCTTGCAAAATTAACCGACATTTTAATGTGCATTTTATATTAGGAATGATTACCTAAGCGGAATTTTAGTATTTGTTATCTTCGAACATAATCCCAGGAGGTCGGCGTTTGAACTAACGCCTTTGCAGCCTCTTCAAAAAACGGCTCGTTCTTAACATACCCTTCTCTTGAGTGAAAAAATTGACGATGTAATTTTCTATCAAATGAGCACAATCGGGAATAAGTCTGCTTGCGTTTTCTATAAAATATATTTTAAATTTTAAGGGCACACTACGTAAGTAGTCATATTAAAGCGAGTGTGTTTAGGAGGCCAAAAAGACTTTTTTTTAAATGCTGGCATCCTGGTGCGTCTAAAATATCTTGGGATGTTGTCTCAAGTAAACAAACTACAAATCTATTCCAGTAATCATGCCCAATCTAAAATGCATGTCAACACATGGTGACCCGTTCCGCGGAGGCAAACATGTTCCAAGGCTGACCACCGCCAACGAGTACCTATGTACTGGCCACCTATGTCCGTCCGTCTGATCAATCACCTGTCAAGTCTGACTCACCCAAAGGCCGCTCAAAACGCTGTGGCGATTCCCATGCTTACCTCACTGCATATGCGACGTTGTGGCTAGCGGTTGCTCGCTCATCTGACAGTCAGATTCCTCTTACCTATTCTCCATTCCTTCCGTGCAGATTAAACTGTTCCTACCACTCTGGCCTCCCATTAATTCTTTTCTCCTAAGGAACCGGGGCTGAAGGTCGCAGTTTCTAGGGTTTAACTTACTTAACTCTGCGATAAACATGCTGATCAACACTGCATGAGATCGGTCACTGAGTGTACAAACTTGAAGAACAAGGTTGTCATGATTTAAAATATTAGATTTTTAGAGGAAAACTATGACACGCCTTAGCGTTTAGAGGTCTCGGGGGGCTTTAGGTAACAAAATAATGGGTGAACTCTTAAAGGGATGTCAAGTGGGGCCGGTACGTGTTTACATGAACAAAAAACCCAAGCGAAAAAAATGCAGCTCACCTTTTAGGGGAGTTGGTCACGCTGCTGACTACGGATGCGATCAGATCGGCAAGCTGACCAGTCCTGCAAATGGGGCCTAACGCAGATCGATGCTCTACGATGGCATTCGCAATTCGCCTAGCAAAACGCTCTTCTCCATAGGCCTTGAAGATGTGCGCAAGCTGAGCGGCCGTAAGGCAGTTGACGACATCAGCGGCTGTCGGTTCGTTTGATCTGAAGGAAACAGCATTTTTAGGTCAGATATGACCGCCGAGCTCACCCAACTAGAGAACGAACCTGTGATAATGCCAACACGGCTGCCTGACGACATTATATATGCCAGAAATCGGTATCCCAGTCCCCCCGCCTATCCACCTTAGTAATACTTGTTAAGTAACCGTTTTCTGGCTGCATTGGGACCATCTACTAGTCTCAGACCCTGCTTCAAAGCACAGCAAGACGCTCGAATGCCAATCGTAATTCTACCGGGACTGCAAGCGGACGGTCTTATAAAGACCTCATGGTCGGTTCAAGGCTTCAACGCTGGATTCTTAATTGCCAGTCGGTGTGTGGTGCCAACAGTGTTCGCTGGACGTTCAACTGTCCTCTACGCCTAAATGCCGCAAAATTACTACAACCCAGCGCAGTCAAGGTGCTGAATACAGAATTCCGGCCTCGCTTTAAAACCTTATTCGAAGTCCTCTATGCGCGAGGCGACTTCCAGGAGTCTCGTATTCAGGAAGCAGTACTGCAGTGACTTTGTTAACTCAAGAACTGACACTCTGGACTCGGCGTCCTAGCAGCCGGACTGCACTCGTCCGAGAGACAATTTCCTCCTAGCTATTCTCTATTCTTGTATATAATTAACTGTTTCTATCCCTCTGGCCTCCCACGGCCTTCTCTTCTCCTTAAGCACCAGCCTGAAGATCACACTGACTAGGGTTTACCCTTATTAATTTAACGCCCCCGCGATACTGGTGGCGCCGACGTGAGATGAACTCTCAACTTCTGATGTGTCTGACTTCAAACTCTACCGTTCGTATGGAAGATCGCAGCTGCCAGAGTTTAATCTTATCAACCCTAACTCTCCCTGATAGAAGTACTGATCTGAAGTGACCACCTCTACGGTGCTAGTCTCAAACGTCGATAACGTTTAACGGGTCTATGGAATTGTTCGATAAGTTACTGGTAGGAACTCTATGCTAAATTCCTATTTATAGTGTGAACTGCAGCTCTATTTTTTCAAGCATTGGACAAGGCCGAACGTTGGAGTAAGCAGTTTGAGAACTTTATTGGAATCCTAAAGTACCGAGAATACCATTGAATTAGGCAGCACGAAAATCAACGGCCAATACAAGCGAGAATTCGACTCCCGGGAAGTACTTGAAAAGAAGCAGGTGCGATTTCTAGTGGAAAAATGTTTCGTCTGATGTTTCGAAATCCGTTGCGGATCCATCATAGGAGAAAGTAGTAGAAACGGATAATTCATGTACAGGGTGTTGCAGTAGTTATAAAATGCAGTCGCTATGCTGCTGCACACCTATGACAATTGACGGTTCCCTCCTATCTAGGAAAGTTGCCCGCTTGTGCGTTAATTGCTTGATCGCCGACATGCGGATCGTGACCGGCTAAACTTTCATCACCCGGGCTGAATTTGAGCGTGATGATTGTTCGACCGTCCATCTCCCTGGCGCAGGCATTAGACGACGCGTTCACTCGTGTGTTCCCCGAGTGACGAATTACTTTGACCAAACTGAGCCTCAGAACCGAATATGGGTTGGGCAGGCTGTTGTACTTGTTAATAGACTGGGCCCGTGAATCATGACTCACACAACTCACGACTCACAAGTTGATCCCCTCTCGGGAGAATTTCGGCCTCATCAAATTTGAATATGCCACCGGGTTTCGTAAAATGAGCCGCGACTTGAGAATTCTCCATGGTGAGACAGTTCGATAATCAATATTACAATACCACTTACTCAATCCTTTTAAACAAAATCTTATTTCAGAAGGTATATCACCTACCGTACAAGCAAATCATGCGATAGACTAGTCCTTACCCTCGGTGAACTAGCTATGAATAAATAAATTAGTTAATTAGTAAGTTTTACTGGCCACATCCGCAAGGAGCCGTTTGGATAGAGTGAACTCATAAATTCCGGTTCCGCAAAATTAAACCCAGGGGTCGAATGTCGACTAACATCATTCACTTGGGGACTGGTCGTCCTAAGCCCTGATTTTGAGAGACACGAACTCCAAGGTACCGCGCTGTCAGCCAACACAGGTACTGAGAGCCAATATCCTCAGATTTGATTTAGGAGCTGCAATTCGCAATATAGACGAGCCAGACCAGATAAAACCACAGTCGTATCAATTGCTCCTGTGTGGCTTCGCGTAATCCAGAGCCAATGACAAAATGGCTAGATTTCTGCTAGAAAGTTGGTCTTCGACTGGCACACTCAACAGAGCCATAGACCTCCATCCCGCCTCCCGGGCGTTGCATCGGGTGTGGAATAGAACCAGCTTCAGAGGTAAATAGGGGAGAAGCCGGCCAGGAACCACATCACCGCCGCGCCCACGAAGTTGAGATCAATTCAGGTGGGCAGGAATAACTGATTACTTCGTCAGCCAGTACGCTGACTTGTGACAGCCGAAAAGTGAGCAGAGGTCACACGAGCTCACCAGCGAACAAAAATCGCGGTCAGTCAACAGCTAACAGACAGACCAAAGGTCGTGCGTCGAGCGCGGATATAATAATAGGCACGCGGCAAGGCTTCAACAGTCCCAGCGAACAGGAACAACCGCCCAGTTACTCTGACGATGGAACTGAGAGAGTGTCCGAAACGTCAGTCTCAAAATAAAGCAGTCCATATCCTCGTACCTTCTTCTTCCTCTTCTTTGGGGATGGTGAAAATGATATGATATCTGGACCTCGAATCTTCACGCACATAATCCAGACTATAGCTGGGGATGTGATCCTGTGGTTCATGCCGTAGAGCAGCTCAGTCAATAATCAAATGAGCCAAATACACACGTCAAGTGTGGTCTTGAGAGGACGAAAAATAAGCTGGAAGTTGTCACGTCAGTTTTTTTGCTGACAATGTTTTTTGACTGTAAAGAGACCGAATGTTATACGGTAAAAGGGTTTTTGAAAAGCAATCTGCGTAATGAGACTTTAGACGAAAAACTTGGCAGCCAAAAAATTTTTCTTCCACAAATAAAGCCCTCTTGGCTTTGCAATAATACTCACTTGGAACTAGTCGACATTCGCATATCAAGAGGGGAGTCCCTGCTTAGTCCAAAACCGCGTTCTGGACGGTCAAACTGCATGGAGCTGGCGCCGAGATCCATGACGACGCCATCTACGCCACCTTTTGGACATCCACTCCGCGTGAGAAGGGATTCTGAGTCACTGAATTTGCCAAGAACGGGGAAAACCTTGCTGAAAAGTATAGAAGAGAGTATAAGGCAGATCTTGAGTAAAGCAGGTCTTGTTGAACGGAAGGGGTGTTGGAAAACTCAAATGTTTAGCTTTACAGATATTATGCGATGGGACACTTGTCATCGACGCGAGATCAGTCGAATTGCATTGCACAACGCATATACTCTTAATCGACCAAGCTACTGCAGTTATTGCCTTGAACTGTCACCCGTAAAAAGTGGACCAAGTTCAACATATTTAAAAATTTAGACTTTACCTTAGGTCATTATGCTACCATTTCTGTTTTCAGAAGAAGAAAAAATTGAGTCTGGTCAAGATGACAGTTTCTCCTGTTAGGTGGACAGTAAATTCCCCTGCACTATAAAACCTCCGGAGTTACAAAAAGTTGAATTGAGCATGGCTGGCTGATGAGAGCTAATATGCCAGAAACTGTTAGTCTTTTTCCTCCTTCTCTTTGTGCATAATGCTATAAAACAGAAGTGCCTACAAACCTATGGCTACTAAAATGTTACAATAGATACTGAAAAGATAAAATCCCAACTTTCTGAAGAATAACGTTGTTTGGTCATCCGCATCCTTCAATAACACCCGTAAGAACGCTAAAAAGGCTTCAGAAACAGTATGTCTGTCTGATCCCTGTATTATTTCTTCTTTTGTTAAATCCTCAAACATGAGTAGTCAGGCTACCACGAATAATAAGCAAGGAATAGAGGGCTAAGGGAAGAAGGAGTTTAAAACATCTGAAATTACCCTTTGAATGAGTTGGACAATTCTGTGGCAAACGTCATTGCCTGCGGATCTCGATCAAGGCAGAAGACCGAAATATCTGGACAAGATTCTAGAAGAGCCCTGGAATGGCCACCAGCTCCGAATGTCATGTCGATGAAAACCTACCAAACACCAAAACATACTATTAGCCACAAAACCGAACGGGGTGCAGTGGGCATAACCTAGTGCTGGAGATGCAAATTTTAACAGGTGAGTTATTTTTCTATCAAACACAGAAGCAACGAGTGGCTCATTGGAATACAAAGGGAGTGCAAAATTACGGCCAAAATCTGACTAGTCAGCACGACCAGGTATACTGCATATGCACCAGCGCAAACCCTATTTGGAGTTAGCGTTTGAATGCGTATAGGCCTCCTTCTTTACAGCTATGGCTCCATAAAAACAACCCAGGTTCCTGCTAAACACTTGGCAGGTCACGGACATAGAAAACGCCGCTAAATTCAAGAGGGAAGAAGTTTAGAGTTACAGGTAAAGGTTCCTTTTAGACCACAACATAGTTAACTATAACCTAAATAACTAAACTAAAACTAATAAAACCAAGTCATACACTTAATCTAAACTAGAACTAATGAAACTACCTGATTGATACGAACCACCAAGTGGAGGCGAGGCCTTTCGGGTCATATACCAAACGCCGACACACAACACTAAAGGCCTGCGCAAACGGGTGCTAGCCACAGCCGAGGCAGTGAGTGGCAATCTGTTCGGCAAAACCCACACTCTCCTGTCAGAAGAGGCTGGTACAAGCAATCTGCCTCCTTTGGCCGACTGCACGCGGGAATCCCACGCCTACCGAAGCCATGCAGAGCAAAAACACACCAAAAGAGGTCACACAGAATAATCAAGCGCACGTCGCGCGGCTGACGTACAGACCTCGACCCGCTGACCGTGAGAAAATCCCCCTGTCTTCTCAGCGCATCGCAACCAACTTTTGCAAACTTGAGGCAAACCAACTGCACGACGGAATAATTGCTCATGAAAGGGGCACTAGTACAGTTTCGGATGCATTTGCAGCGTCTAATGTACTCCTCCGTGTTCTCTGCGGTGCTGACGGAAGCCTATTCTGGGGAGCGGCCCGGTTCAATGCACGACACATGCAAGCATGCTCAAGAGTATCCCAGACCAGCATGCACGATATAACGCTCCCGAATGACTGCGCATTAAATACAACGACGGAAGCGGCCACACAAATGAGCACAGACCTATTCGCCTCTGAATGTATGAACCTTGGAGTGACCGTCTACACGAGGAAGACGGTGATCATCCGCTGGCCGGACTACAGAAAAATTTCGCATCACAGCCAGCGGAACTCAACAAACTACTGTATGGGGCTGAGGCAGTAATCGTATATACCAACAATGCCAGGAAGCAGAATTACGTCCATCTCAAATTCCTTTGAAGGATACTGAAGTTGAGGTAGCACAACAGGATTCCCTACACGAAAGTCCCGACAGGAACCGAAATCTTCTGCATCTGCGCCATGTTTGAGCAATAAAAACTGCGCTTAAGCGACCACCTCGCGAGAACAAATCATCAAGTGTCTATCCAAGCGACACTTTTTTGACGATTATATCGTTACGGTTGCGGCCGAGGACGACAAAAACGACGGTACAAAGACACCCTGACGATTAGAAACCCAATTTGGTGACTTGAGAGGATCGCATCCTCGATCGACCAGCCTGGAAAAGAGCAGTAATTATTTGAGCAAAGATCAACGAAACAGATCGAATCGCAGCTACAAAAACCAAAAGCGCGGCCTCCACGTACTAAGCGCCTCTTAGCAACAATGTTCACGCCCAACCCCTTCCATCTCATCTCGGTTGTCAAAGGTCATTCCGCGCGCGCATCAAATGCGTCGGACATCTTCGGACACCAATCAATATCGCGGCAACCCCACCTATTGTCTCTGAGGGCACCTCAATCGGCACCCCTGCCCCAACCCCCACGGCGGCCATGACGACGGCGACCACCACTTCAGGCGTCTTTGCCACGATCTCTCCCCCCCCCCCCCCCCCCCCCCGCGAAGACCACTACCACCTCGCACACCCACAACTGGTGAGAAGACTCCAGATGACGCATCAACTACCCCCAACACCGACTATATGAACTCGATCCCAACTTGTCCTCGCTGCGATCGCTCCTCCATATCACGCATCGGTCTGACTGGTTGCTTGCGAATGCATCACACTTACACCGGCGAACCAATGCCAACAGCGCCAGCATGCATTCACCTCAGCTGCCAGCACTATACAC
>JAYGXS010000001.1:38144412-38181634 GCA_036362985.1 Ligula intestinalis | reverse complement strand
GGGCGCGCTTCGCGCGCACTCACACGACCCCATAACACAATCCTACCATAACTTTAATCACTATCCTCTGAGTTAAAGGCAGTTACGACGAGATTTGATACAAACCTTCCGTATCGTGCGTGGCTTGGACTGCACTCTCATGTGTGACGTGTGTGACCACTACAACTAATCTCCGGAGGCATCCCTTCAAACTGTATGTACCCCAAGGAAGATTGGATGTGGGGAAGTATATTTTCTCTTATCGGATCGTAGACCCGTGAATTAACCTACTTGAGGCTATTGTAATATCCCAATCTTTGGAAAAATTTAAACATCGACTGGATATATACATGTTACAGCACAACGTGAACTTTGTGACAAATCAACATTGAAAAACCCCTGGACGATATTACTCTGTCTAGATTCACCTGACTGATTTTTTTACATTATTTCTAAGTCTTGAGATTTTGGTATGACAAATAGGGAGTTTAAAGGCGCAAGCCAATTTTTTCCTAAAATATACTGATCGATTGACTGATTTATTGCTATAAAATCAGGAGACAGGATCGGCTACCTTTGTTCGAAGTTCATTGGGCTTCAAGAGCATGCTCTGAGCGTTGGTATACAGGCATTTAAATTGGTGTTTATTGTCTCATCTAATCGGTACCTGACTGTTGGTAAAGATAGGTCCAACTATTAGCTACTTGACCTACCTTATCTGTGTCATATCAAAATTGGGTCATCTATATTCGCGCGCAGGCTTTTATCTTAACTTTTTCGCTTACAAGAACAATCTTGTTGGTGGGTTACGACCGCTTTGTCCCATCAGTATGCCTACTGTATGGGAATCTGATTACCCACATTTCATTAACTGTATGTGGAAATTTAATTTCCTAGCTTGTTACAGAACCTGTTGGTTTCTATGCACAGAGAATGAGAAAACCATTCCCAATTCACAAATAAAGGCTTATAGGGATTATGAACATACCAAATGCTTTGATGGTGCTCTCCGAGCACTTAAACTACAAATTCAATATATAAATATGCGAAAGAGTAGTTGTGTGACTGCTTCGACAGTTTAGTTAACCTTACTTTACAAGTTAAATCTGCTATAATATAGGCTGTAGCAGTCGGTACCATTCGCCTATGCTGCAAAAATCAACCTTATCATTAATTCACTTGCAGGTGATTTTTCTTGTCCCTGGCGTACCCACAGCCATAGCCGTTGTAAACTATGGCTGTTCTCTGGCTTGCTTCTAGTAAAGACTATTCACCTCAGTTTGCATGCTTATTATATGGAAGGCAAATTATTCTAATGCTTGCATTTCAGGCTTCCACCTCGTGTTATACCTTTTAATATATTTAGCATAATCTTCATTCGGAATTATTTTTTCTGCGTGCCCCATATGCCCGAAGCACGATACTAGCAGTAGCATATCTGGGCGTTACGCCCGGCAGCTCAACATTGGTCAGTTGAAGTGTATTTACATTAGAAAAGGTGGGCACCTCTCGCCGATTAATTTTGATGGTCTACACAAACAGATCACATTAATTTAGTCGTACCATTGGTTTCTGTCAGTATTCATCTGCCCATGGAAGTGAAACCGAGCGTTATGCTTTCCTGTTTTATGACTGCCAAAATACTTCTTTCCCCTAATCTCGTTAATGCGACTGCTTCGCAGAAACCCACACCCCTCCCTCCCTTACCGTTTCAAAGACAGCCCCGAGACAGAAGTATGAATGACGAATAACCAGAGAGACATTTGCGAAAATACGCCTAAGGTGGTATCGCATACTATTCCGGCATACGTTTTGAAATGGCAGTGTTGGCTATTTATATGGTTTTGGTCCCGCCAAGCTTCCCCGTCCCCTAGTCTTTCAAAATACTTCACTATTAGAAAGATCCACCATAAAAGACTTAGGTCTAAGCTACACAAATAAACTAGCATTACCGCCTCTTGCAGATCGAATATCTGCGAAGGCTGCACAGATGTGTCGTTTTATATATATATCGCCCTGCTGGAAATAAATTTATCGAATATATGTTCTACCCATCCTAGAATACTGTTGTCCCCTCTTATGTCAAATGAATGCTTCTGACCACGATAAGGTTAAAAATGTACAGAGAGTGTTTGCTCGAAAAATGTTTGCTCTTCCTCGATCCACTATTTCTTATACGGAGAGATGTCATTTAGCTAGCATGACATTTCTTTGGGTTAGAAGACTTGAAGCGGGCCTCTGCTTCCTTTTTCGCGTTAATTCTAGCCCTTACCTCCCACGGATCAACGCTCTTATTCCCGCAGATGGACCTTATGCCACTCGTAATTCCTTTATGATAATTGTACCCCCCTTTAGCTCCACATCGAACCATTCTCGCTTCTTTGCCTCCAAATATGCCTTCCTCTGGAATAATAATCCCCTCGAAATCAGGCTGCCATCTAACTTAACAGTTTTTAAAGCCAAATTACGTAAACATTTAACTTCGGAAGATATAAAGTCCTTGCTATCCGTCTCCTTCCCAAATACACAACTTTTGGACTTTGAAAAGGGTCCCCTGATATTTAAGGTGGCTCTATTTATATTTAAAAAATTCAATACATGTCTATTTTATCTTCTAAAGGGTGATATTTGCAGCCGTGTTTCGTCCCCTTATCTGTCCAGTCATTGTTGCCGTTCTCCCTTCTCCGTTTGACAACCCTGATTACGGGCTTCGCGATCTCTGGTCATGCTCGTGGCGCTTCTGTTATTTTCCCCAGCTCGTCGCTGAATTCCGCAGTCTACAAGATCGCAGAACCGGCGTTTCTGCGATGATCACGTGACCTTTACCGTTCCCTCATCCTTTTGACCCTGCTGTCCGCAATGAACTCCTCTTGTCTCACCTCCCTGATCGTTGATCATGAAGCCATTCAGGCAATGTTACGGTGGTGGACGGTAGCCTCTGCTGCAATTTGATTTCTGCAACGAAAATAAGTCGTTCCAACCCTCATATTTTCTCACCAACAGTCCTGTCTCATTGCAATACAATAAATCCTACCAACCAACTTCTTTAATTTTATAGAATTTTTTTCTCCTACGCTTTTTTTAAGTGGGGGTTCACTGAACCCTGCCCTCGCTTTAATGGTAGGAGTTCTTTTTTCACTGCTTCCTCCTTAGTTCACCATACATTTCAGAGAGTGTTGACTATTATTTTTAAATGACGCTATGTTGTTGGATATGAATTTATCTGCTTATGTGTTTGCTCACGAATAGCAGCATTAATTAACTTTGCATCTATTTTTCTACAGCACAAAATTTGCAATGACGAGGCCCTCCAGGCCTAAAAATATAAAATTGATTTATTTATTTTATCCTTTTTTTTAGAGTTGGTCGTTTCGAATAAGGGACCAATCGTTCACAGGTAGCTGGTGTGCGTCTTTAAATTTAGCAGACCACCAGCGATCTGATGTGGATACACCTTGTGGCGTTGCCATCTTCCTGCGTCCTCAATGGTAAGCAAAAACAAGGGAAGTACGGCAATGAGATAGATGTGTTTTTCTGAGGCCTTCGAGTACAAGTAAAAAAGAAGGTTGATCGAGCACCAGAACAATTGGTTTATTATATTCATTTTCAAACTCGTATAGGAGTCCATCGCCAATGATGGCAGCAGCAACAGAAACGACCGCACTTATAGGGAACAAGAGCCAATCGGTGATCAATAAAGTACGTCTACACGTGACTGCGCAGGGCTGTGTATTTCAGTGCCAGGTTGACAAATGGATAGGTTAAGTTCGCATCCAAGGAGCAGACTTCAGTCATTTCTCATTAGTCATTATCTTAGTGCCTGTAGATTCGAAAAAATGGTTCGTGACATAGGTTTGCAAAGTTACGCTCGATCATTTATTTCAACGACGCACAACCAGTTTATGTTTAGGCATACGTGATCGGAACATGTGTCCAGTCTGATATATGCAGGTACCAGGCCAGTTTACGTATGGGGGCGATACACTTCCCAGATTTTTCCTTGCCAATTAGTTGGTCTGTGATTTTCACGATTCTAATCCACATGGTAAACTTCGGCCACTGTGCAATTCCAACACCTAGTTCCGCATCAATTTGCCCGGTTGCCTCTGAGACGTTTTTTCTGTACGGCAGGGTGCGCCGTATCCTTGTTGGCGTTTCTCTTTGGGTCTTACAGGGTCGAACGCCTAGGCATCGACTTATAAACGCCTTTGGATAGTCATTCCAGATAAGTCACATTTATAAGCGAGAGGGGAATGCTTTTTTTAGAAGGGAATATCCTAAATTTTCAGTTTATAATGGCTCCATTCACGGAGATCATAGAAAAAGGTAAGTAAGGGGTCATGGTTTAAGGTAAAAAGTCATAGTTTATCCAAAAATTAAAATTTTACACAATATCCACACCTACTATGAAGACAGGTCATCTTTCAACATCTCAATTTCCACTGCATTGTGAACATATGACGGAAGCCTCGGCCCACTGTATGGGCAGACTTCGCAGCTATTAGTTCAGAGTGGCAAGGTGAGCAACCTCACTAAGAATGCGATCAACAAATTGCTTGATCGTTTTAAAGTGACGTTGTACTACAATTTCAGCTTAAAAACATAGGAGAGGCCGGCAGCTAAAAAGAGCATTCGGAGGATACGTTTAAGAATGACCAGATCTTTTGTAAGTAAAGCTGGGCAAATAACTGGGAAGTAGTAAATAATGAGGGGGAGAATGCAGGCAGCTATATTTCGTCATATTCGGGCTTGTGGTGTGTGCTTTCAACGCAAGTGGCGGATATACTATAAAATCTTACGGATTTTAATAAAAAAGGTCTTCTTTATGAAAAGCAAACGTAAGGTTGGTTGCCAGAGTAACACCAAGGTATCGGAAATATGATAGCTCTTTGGGCAAAAAGTCAATAGTTTGAGGACTGCGAGAAGATCCCAGTCAAAAAATACACTGAACTGACTTCCACTTGTTAAGAAGAAGACCATTTGCAGATAACCATGTTGAGACGTGGTCCAGGCCATCCTTCAGTACTTGAAATGTGTCTGACTTTTTAGAGGATGACCAACAACCATAGCATCAGCATATTTAGCAAACAAACATTCGTTTGGCGATCGTAGGTCGTCAGTGTGGAGGGAGAATGGCTGAGGGGATAATGTAGACATTTGGACCATGGATTTTTGCCTGCCGCACTGAACGAATTGAATGCGGGAGATGAAATAATCCCCAAGCCAAGAGACAGCTCGACAGAAGCAGCCGCACACAGGCGTTTTATAAAGTAAAATATTGCATGAGATGGTATTAAAGGCTAAAGAGTAGTCGAGAAAAGCAAATCCGTGTGCACAGCAGCCCTTATCGAAATCCCTTAGATCAGAGTGGACTACCAGAGCAACAGCGTCTAGTGTTCTACGCCTAGGGATCGGGAAAATCGCAGGAAAACGGTGCAATTATGTTTAAGACAACCCACTTTGCAAGTTTACGTAGTACAGAAGAGCAGGCGATCGGATGAAAGGATTTTGGACCAGAAGGAGTGGTTTTTACGGGATTTGAGTGAATCTCACTAATCGCCACTCATCGGGAATCTTGACTCTACAAAGGACAATTTGATGAGGTATGTGAATGCAGGGGCTAACTGAAAAGAGCAGGATTTCAGGAGAAACGGTGAGATCCAATCTGGCCCGGCGGCAGCTGAACCTCGAAGATTTTAAAGATTTTTTGTCATTGTTGCCACGGACACGGGAACAAAGACATTTGGTAATAAGGAAATAGCGTTTTTTGGAAAATTGGAATCGGTGGGAGTGTGGATGAAGTTTGCATTTAAACTGTCTTAGTATAAGTCAACATCTACATGCGCTAGTGTATTGCGTTGACCAATGAGACGCTTAAGACTCTTCAAAATTTCATCCGAGGAAAGAGGAGAGGCAGATACAGAGGAAGTTAATAGCCAACTAACAAAAAGGTCATTCAGCCTGGAAATCTCACGCTTTGTTAGAACGTTTACATCCTTTAGTCTTTCACGTAGACCTAGTTTGTAGAACAATTTCTCTTGGCGTCTCAAATATGCTAGATGGGGAGAGGAAATTTTGCCAGGTCTAACCACAAAAGTGTCAAGAGGACAGCAGGTAGTAAAAAATGCATAAAAAGTTGTAAGCTTACTGGAGCATGACTTGACGTTTGAGTTTTCAAGAACGACAGGAAGGTTGTCAGATACGACGGTCTGGAGGGAACGAATATAATGTGGGGAAGTGTCGTGGACCTCAAGTTTCCACTCGGGTTTTGCTAACAGCCCTTTTTTAGAAATATAATAGATGATTGGCAGGCCCAATAACACAGAATGATCTGAGCCTGACAATGGAGCTCTATTTTTTGACAGCAAAAGCTTGGGATGTTTGGTCAATATGTGATCAAGGGGGGCGTCAGCACGAGTGTTGAAGGACACTAAGTCGTCAAAACCTAACACTGTAAAGGGGCGTAGATTCACACAGTTGAAGTCACTACAAAAAACAATAACATAACCGTAGGACAGTAGGACAAGTTTTAGGGAAAGAAAAACGGACCTAAGGCACCTTGGCATATAGAGGGGAGAATGTAAATACTGACATAAATACTGCCTTTCGAATTATGTAAATTCGAAACTTACAGACTACATCAATGAAGTCTATTAAGTCGTCTCTATAAGAAAATAGGGACAGACAATTTGTGCATCATTGCTGGTTTACAAAGACAGCCACTCCACCACTTTCACTGCAGAAAAACCGCAAACGTCTGGTAGTGTAATGAGTTGCGACTTAACATCAGTTTTAAGCCAAGTCTCTGGAAGACAAATAACTGCAGACTTACTGTGCTCCTTTTTCAATAAAAGTGCCAATAATTGGACACTTCTATTAAAAATCGAGCCCCAATTTGTCAACAGGAATCCTGGGAGTGACATTAACTTCAATGGTTTACGCTTCATTCCTTGTTGCCATTCGGATCGATGTTTTTTTCGTCGTAAGGTCATCCTTCGCAGAAGTATCTATGTTGATCAATTGTAAATCTGGCATATGGGACGGTATACGAACAGATTCGTACCATAGAATGTTGTAGGTAAAATGTTTGGTTTATGTGCATTCAAGAACGTACCAGTCTACTGTATATATGACCTCATGATCATAAATGCAGAAAAACACAGCATAGAAATAGACAGGGTGGTATCCAATACTAAATTTCCACGTGAATGGAGACCTAAAAAATACCGGTGACTCAAATTCGAAAGCATGGGAACGCTGTACATTAGGATAGCAATCCGTTGACCCATAACTGTGGGATGCATTTTCAAACACATACGATTACACGAACACACGTATGAGCGAGTATCTCAGACAAATCATTTGAAAGATTATTTGTTATATTAGCACTACTATAAGGAAATAGCACCAGATCCTCCTCTACTTCTGTACTAGGTTGTCTGATGTCTTTCTCAGTTTTGCCCCTTGCCAACTTCAGTTTTGTCCTATGTTAAATGCACACAGTAGGTAATGCAGATTGAATTCATCCAAGAATCGATCAATTAAGCAGTGAGTTTTATTTCCTGTCAGTTGTAATTAAGAAGGTTAACTTTGTTGGAAGTGCCTTAACCGATCAAGTTACAGGACTTGCTCTGTCTGTTTTGCCTACCGGCTCAACATAGGGTAATCTGTTCGTGTGGTGCCTCAAAGAATATAAAGCAGAACTGAACCTAGCGTTAATGTTAAAGAAATTTAGTATAATGTGCACTCACAAAAATATGGAAAAGATAATGCTAGCCTAAGTATGGCAACTAATATGTAGTATTCCGCAACCGTTGAATTAAATAAAATGTGTTTAAATATGTCAGTAGCAGTGAAGCTTCCCAAGAGGCTGTTTCGAAGAGGATCTGCGGAAGCGCGAGGATGGATATGGTAAGTACTTTTCCCTAGCTTTTAAATTGATTCGGGGCAACAAACGTATGCTGGAGTCTGCATATCTTCGTTAGGTCGTCAATCTTAAACAGAGAGATGATCTAAACCAATATCAGTTGTAATCAAAACTGAAAATACTTCTATTTAAATTAAATTGCGCAGCTATATTTACTCTATGGGAAAATTTTATCATTTATTACACAAAAGTAAACACCAGTCCCTGAATACTTTTCTTTGTCCTGTCAAACGTTTCTACTTGAACGAACTCTTTCCTGCTGTTGCCTCAGTTAGACTTCATGTTTGATTTTATTTATGCTTAATGTCCCTCATAACATTGCAATAATACATTACTAGTTCCTATCGCAAGTAATTTGACGGTCCATAGCAATTCATTTGATTAGTTGAGTTTTTGAATGCTCATTAGGCACAATCTCTTGATATTAACACCACCCAATTATGCTTATAGTGTGTCAATCTTCCGCTGCGTGTCTGGTGAAGCCATATGTGCTAAAAATCTATGAAACCGCCTCACGGCTCGATAAAGCGCATTTTTAGTGGAGCCTATGGTGTGCCTGGCACATTTATATACTTTATCAATGTTGAGCACACTTTTTAAGGGGCACATCTATACAGTTTTTGGGTGCTGTCTTTGTGGGTTTTTTGAATATTGTCGTTAGACAGGCGGCCAAGGTGACAGTAAAGCTTAGTTACTCTTGCAGGTTGT
Organism: Ligula intestinalis; assembly: GCA_036362985.1. Lineage (NCBI taxonomy): Eukaryota > Metazoa > Platyhelminthes > Cestoda > Diphyllobothriidea > Diphyllobothriidae > Ligula > Ligula intestinalis. The sequence continues at coordinate 38,173,020 of JAYGXS010000001.1, read as the reverse complement.
GCCTTATCAGCCGATCGGATCAATGGCTGCAGACTCAGTACAACTAGCAACTACTCAACTGTCATAATCGAATGGGCCAATTGAGAGTACGGATAAGTCTGAATAGAAGCATCCGAAAGAATGAAAGGATATGACTTTATTGGTCGTTAAATTGACATAATGGAACTTAGGGGAAAATACAAGAAAAGTTATGATATTAAATTGGCCAGAACAGCAAATTAGGACGACATCCTCAGTCAACACATATTTAGACAAAACTATCGCATGTGTTGTGACAGCTTTATGTCACCAATTTTATGCATCTTTTGTGAAGGTAGTATGGATAAACTCTCCGTTGTTGTTGTTGTTTATTAGTGTCTCCATGTTTTGTATGCGGATAATGTCATTAATACGGCTACTTATCTGGGTTTAGCCACCCTGCTTGTTAGCTAAACTGGTATCACTATCCTGTTCCGTTTTTGGGGGTTTTGGGAAAGATTAGACGGTAGCTTCGAGTAAGAGTGTGGGCGTCCTCTGATGTAAACACTTGAAGTCGTTCTCGCCTAGTAGTTAACACTAAAATACAAGGTTTCTTTTCTGCCTTTAGCGAATTTTACATGGGCAAATTAGACGCAGCATCGGAGCAGTCTATCCCGCAACAGCCAGCAGATCAGAGTTTGAATATCGGACTTTCTCCTTTTGACCTTGGTCGTAGGAAATTAGAGTGGGTAACAGTGCAGAATCGAGGGCAGCAAATTGAAGTCTGGACGTGAACGACGAAGGACGTGCACAACTCAGTTGTCTTACTTGAATAGCCTATGCTTTTGTTGTGATGTCGTAGTGTGTGTGGCCTGTTTCATTGGAGGTAGAGTCGGCGTACTTAAAACCTTGATGGTAAAATGCCCCCAGCTTTCGTTCGTCTTCCATGCGCACAGCCCAGCAGTCACAATCACAGATAGACTGACCGGATGGCTGCGAGGTAAGCCTTAGCCGACTGATTCATTGACCTCATTTACCAGTGACACCATAGACTGTAGATCACCAAAACTTAAAGCTAGCAGGGTGATATTGTCAGCGTAGCCGAGGTCACTTAGCCGACACTCGGGCACAAACTGAACACCGTCATCTATTTGTAGGGTCTTCCCGGGCATCCAGTTAGTAGCGTAGTTGAGCAGAGTGGATGGCAACGGAGATTGGTATGGATCAGGACTTACGTTGTGGTCGGGTGGTAGTAGGTGTTGATCACCGTGATGATTTCTGGTACACCATCTAGTGCCATTATCCGCTACAGCAACTCGCGATAGATGGAATCGAACGTATTGGCGAATTTAACAAAACAGATGGCCGTAAATTATTGGTAGCAATGGTGGAATTCAAGGATGCGTCCCAGTTTGGATATCTGGGCCGCACATCCACAAGTAGCCTACAATCCTATGAAAAGGACAACAAGAAAGACCTCGCGGCAACATCTATGTGGTTTATATTGTGGTAGTTTTCGCGTATTGCCTTATCTCCCCTTTTGAAGATGGGTACAAGGATGTCGTGGTCCCATAATTAGGATCGATCTCATCTGTCCCCGCTTGTCCAAGAATCCCGTGGAGCCAGAGCACCAGAAAACTTGTAGATTTCAATGGGAATACCTTCCTGTCCGGGTGCCTTGTTATTGCACAACTTTCATATTACATCAGTGACTTTTCTCCAGAAGGGGATTGCAGAGAAATACCCGGTTCTATACGTCTTTTTACGCCCACATGCAGTTTTAGGCAATTTTCAAGAGTTAACGTCAAACCCACGCCAGAAAAAAACATTCAGCTGGTTAATGGTAGTCGTAGCGAATTGTGTGAATGCGCAGCTGCAAGTGCTTGGTCATTACATGAAATTCTAACTTTTTACGTGGCTTGTTATTGTTGAAACCTTATGCGCACTCTGGGCTCACTCAGAATAATGATTAAAAAGCGTTTGTAGCAACGTCGAAAAGTATGGTGGCATAGATATGTTGATAATAACTGTGCCACCATATTTCTCGCACTTCGTATTACCTCTTATTAAGGACAAGCTTAATAATGACCGAGCACTAGTTATTAGGAACGACTTCATCTCTCCACGCTTGTTAAATTGTCCCGACGACAATTCAACCTTTTGTTTTGACGAGGTCCACCGTGTGTCTCACTGCGTAGTGGTGCAGGGACGATGACTTGCATGCGATTTAGTTTGTAGTGAAAGTAGAGTTGCGCTGCATCTACCCCATGATCTACCTCTCCCCCCAACTGCGTTGGGATCTCAGATGCGTGAGAGTGTCATAGAGGCCTCCACCACCCCTGCGCTGCCAACAACACCACGTCTTCACCAGTGAGATCACTTCCGACGACCCGTTAGCCACTACCTCTCCTCATAACGAACAGTGGGAATTCAATCCCAAATTATGTTCTTTGTAATCGCACATTCATCTCGGCCTGGTTGGCCACATGCGAATCCATCGCACTGTGATCAGCATATCAGTGTCAGGAGCCCCGCCACACCCGCTTCAACTTTCCACACCGTCCACGAACATTCGCATAAGCCTACCTAGCCACATGCGTTTCCATGAAAACCTGCGGTGGGACACCGCCGTTCATACCACACCACCACATCAAAATCACGTAATCCAAGCATGCAATCGGAAGGGTGTTCCTCTACCCCTTCTCCATGTAGCTACTCCACCGAATTTTTAATCGGAGCCTGTGACTGTCACGTTATTGTTAACGCCGTAGTTCGGAAGATTGCCAACTAAAGATTAAACTTAGACCTCAAAGTCACCCCGGTGTGTGCTTATGAGGAGTGGGCGACTGGTAGACTGAGAATTAGGCCGCAATGGCGCTCAATCGTCGAACGGGGTTAGGCGTTAATTGCAGAACTACTTACGGCTCTAGGCAGAAATTTCATCCTCTGCTGGCTTCCTTTTGTTGGGCAGCCTCAGAATTGTGTCAGTGTTTTACTCATGTGAAGTGGTTTTACTTGTTGCCTCGTTAAAGACAAGACTGCCACGGAGAGCAGAAAGGTAGTACTTCATTGTTCATTACATTTAGGTAGATTCACAAAAAATTAATGCTAGGTGTATATCCCGACCAAGTAATCAGCTACCTTGAGTACTAACTTAGCGCAAAGGGTTTACGGCTAATTTTTTTTCAGATTATTATTGGAGTTTTCTTGAGCCATCAACTTTCAATGTCTAATTTTTAAGGGGTCAGTTCGGTCCCATAGTTCCTGCAAAATGATCTATCTTAAGTTTGCATTTTATGGGGGTGGGGGTAAGGGCTAAATTCTTACTTATGGAATCTAACTTGGGTCATCTGAACAGATTGTTTTATGGTTCTTAAACTCACCCAGGCATTCTATCGTCACTGTGTGAATTCACGTTTTTCTTGCCGTCTTGCGGACTACAACATTCAAACGCTGATCATTTTCTGATGTCTTCGTATCGGGCTGCAAGGATGCAATACATGTCACTTTTAAAGACGTCGGCACAGATTTAGGCTGTCGTGACCTTCCAAAATCAAAACTAATGATGAGATCTTGTATTCTAGATGGAGAAATGCACTCTCAATCATGTGCAGACAGAAATGTACTTTGACCCATAGCGGTTCTAAGCAGTACTCATCGATTGACCATCATGCACCCAGGTGTAGAATGTTCAGCTTCATAGAACTTGGTTGTTCTGATTGGCTAAGAACTACCATTGGAGTTACAGGTTTGGATACGTCTGGAGCGTCGGGGGAAACACGTGTTCTGTTAAGAACATTTTTTGGGAAGTTGGTCGAAAACATCAAAGCGATACCAGTTAATCCAGTTAGAAGTTTTCTATGCAATGAACTATCGATGAATTTTTGTTTCGGCTACACGTTCATTAGAACACCGCGTTCACGTTCAGTCAGGTGTAACTAGCTGTTTGTTGCATTTTTGCAGGTCATGACTCATCTTTTTTCTTCCTGGCAACATTACCGTACTGAATATTTCTTTGCAAGCATACTGCCACCTGTTTAAGAATCCTTACAGAATGAAAAGATATCTTCATACTGTATATTGCTTACCTTAGGAAATGTCAACCACAATTCCGAAATGTTCTTGATCCAAACAAATCACTTAATTGGAGTTGTAAGATTGAGATTTTTGAGAAGAAGACGATCCGCATTGAGATTTTATTCACACTAAGGTGCCGGCTTTTGAACGAGCTTCGTTCTGACCGTCTGCAAAATGCGTACGCTTTAAAAAATAATCGCAAAATAGTATGCATTTTTTGCTCATCCCTTTGCAATAGTCGTATCAATTCAAACATATCTTATGATAAACATGCACAGAACTTCTTTTTGTACTCGTTTAGTAGCGAATCATGCTTCAGATTTTAGACCCGAAGAAAAAGCATGTTTCTGTTTTAAGGGAACTTTCCGAATTGCCGAATAATTTTGAACCCCGCCGGCCGTTACACCTGTATCAAAGGCTTCTAAAGCACATACTGTGTGCATCTCATCTAAGGAAAATCGCACATTTCTCTGCGCTGTTAGAAAGGGTGTAATGGTGCTCATAATCTTTTCCAATAGATGTGGATCATGTTGTATACTTTAAGGGCAACATTAATAAATTGACGAATACTATTTATTATGAATAAAAGCTTCATGATCTTAAACAAATCTCGTAATTGGAACCTTTTAAACCCAAAGGTACCCTTTCTTAAAGTATAAAATTTAAAGAGGGCATATCTTGCTACCAAACGCGTACATGGAGGAATATTTAGATATATATTTTCCATGAAAAATATTTGAATTTATAAGAGAATTGATAATAAATGGGGAGATGACGCATAATACTTAAGTAACCATTTTTAACGAACAGAGTATGCTTTTTGCGAGTGGTCAGAAAGAAACTCGTTAGAAAACCAAAGTGATTAAAATATCGTGAAATTGAGCTACACGGTAATCAACATTGTAACTCTAATCAATTAATTTGCCCGAATAAACAAGCATATTTTATAACTTCGGCTGTCATTTCATGAAATAGACAATCTTCTGTATGTTTAAAGCATGCTCTTATATACCTTTACGCCGAAGGAAAACCAAATCGAAGTTTAGCTGTCAGCACTGGGTGACTATGCTCCCCTAATATTCAGAAGCTGGAACTTAAGCGAATGCAAGCTATGTCTCAGGGCAACATGTATTCTGACAAATCTGCCTTAAGTGACATGATAAAACATTTGCCTCTTTTAACTATTGGCGTTTGGTGTAAATAGCAGTTAGAACCATCAGTTTTTCAGTGGTCACGTACCCCCCAGTGGTGTTGAAGCCCCTGAGAACCTTGAATATAAACAAGAAGGATGTACTACTCACGTGTGTTGACGTTTTCCCGTTTACTTCCTTGACTAAAGTAATGCATTCAAGTACCGTCAATGATCTGCTTAGAAGAAAGCAGTTTTGCCAATTATTTTGAACTGAACATAACCATAATTTCATAATCGTCGTACCTTTTACCATCCATACTAGGCTCTCCGGACTCGTTAACGACCCCTTGTGTACCCACCTCCGGAATCAGTTATCGGCACTTTTTAATCTGATACTGAAATATGTTGCCCTCGGACTGTAGCTCAAGACGGATCATCATGTTTGTCGCCTCTTTAGTCCTCATCAACATGACGACAGTTGTCATTATTTTCAACTACGCGCATTGTATAGAACACGCCTACTTTAGTAGCTCAAGACCCCCTATTTAGACAGATTCCTCAAAATATAACGATGCGAATGGGGACTGCCCTCAGCCATTTTACGAGCAAACGTCATCTGATTCTATTTGTCAGAAAATATTGCATTTCGTTCGACCTTTCCAGTTCACCTAGTGCCCAAAGTAGCATAATATAACAACTTAGATGGCCTTGAATTGACTGTTCATCAAGGCGACCATGGAAGTATCTAATAATGGATGGCTACGAGTTTCTGTTGCGTAGAAAAACTAACTCCAAACATTACACCCATTCCTTTTACAGACAGATGCACAAGTCTCAAACGCAGTGGATCTGCTGCGGCGAATGCCACCGCAAAAGTTTGAACACGTCCTCCAGAGTGTCATCGACATTGCCCCGGACATTACAGAGTCCCTCCTCGCGCTGGTCGATGTGCCCATGAAAATCAAGCGCGATGCGGCAGCTGGTCGGGACTACCTACTGTCTGAATTCAATCGTGACAACGACTCCTTTCGCTCACCGTGGACAAACACTTATGATCCCCCGTGTGAGGATGCTGTCTATCCCTCCGAGCGGCTGCGACAGATCGAAATCGACGCCAACAATGCCTTCGATCAGTACAGAGAGATGTACGTTGCCCCCGAAACTATTTTTCCAATGCCCTTTGGTACTCTTTTGTTTATGGGAAATCTCCAACTGTCGAGAGAAATTCCAGCTTGAAGTCCAACTTTCCTTGCAAAAAATAAACGTTTGGCTGCCTGCCTCAGAACTGCGTCTTCATGTCGGATGGCGTCATTTCTATAGTTTCAGCTGTTTGAAACGTTGATCTAGCTCCCTGGGTATCTGCGCGCATTCCTTTTGCACATAGCTTGTTATTTATACATTTGAAGCATCTCTTGTATCGTTGAGTCGTCATAACCCTCCGAAGACTGTTCTTGGTCCTCCTTTGGGTATCAATATCATGTGAAAGGAAATTAACCGAAATTATTTGAGCATCTAATGGTCAAATGCGCCTCCCAAGCTAAGGGCGCTTGCCCAGTAAATGTTTACTTAAATATTTTAGGAGGATCAGTTCAGAAAACCCTGGTGCGACGCTGGCAAATAAAGTGATTTCCATACAGAGCTCAGGAGGTCGTTCAGACTAAATGCAATGGTGACGGCAGATCAGTATACAGAGATTAAGACCAGCATTTCCGTCAGAGTTCCAAACTCGTCTCAACGAAGAAGGCTCAACTTGAGTGCGCCTAACGCATCAGTGCAAATTTTGACCATAAAGGTGAAAGTATCTGAGTTTTGTCGTTTTCTTTGATCCGGAACAAAGATAATATTCTTAGAGGAAGTCCGCACCCTATCGAGCATAGACTTGCGAAGCAAGGTTAGAGTAGATTGAGGTCGTACGCCTGTCCCTATAGGTCTAAGGTACGTAACCAAGATAGTGACACAAGTAAAGTGAACAGTATGTATCAGCAGTACTTAGGATTAAATGCGGAAGAGGATCTTCAAACTTGTGTGACTTCTCGTCGCACTTTCTTGACCCTTTAACCCATCTAACTCTCTTCGATATCTCGTCGGACTTTGCTTAGTGGCGGCGGCGGCTGCAGATATCCGATTTTGTCTCACTAATGGAGGCTGAAAATGCTAATGCCCTTAGCCCAAGCTATAGCCCCTGTGTTTTCTCGACCACGCAGTCGGAATCCACATGGTTCCCGCCACACCACCCCCCCCTGCCCCTACTTTCATCAAAGTAGGGTTGTGTAGAATTAATTGTGTTTATTTTGTCGCATGATCAGGGGGTTGGGGGGGGGGAGGGGGCGTGTTCGTGTTAGTCGGATCGCCCGTGGGCTTGGAGCGCGCACGGTCAAATGGCTGGCTGATGGTTCGGGTTGCCTTGACGTGGCTTTGTTGTGGGAGCCCTCAGAACAAGGGGGGGGATGAGGTAGGCGGCCTTAACGCTGCGATGCGTCCGTGTTTATGCGTGCGCATTCAGGGAGGATACGCGGTTCCGGAGGGGGACAACGCGTGTACAGGTTCTCGTCCCCGGTGTGTCTGGGACTTTTGAAATGTACGTAGTTCTGCTCTTTTCGCGCCTTAGTCAACCTCGTTGTTGTTGCTTTATCCCTGCTTCTTCGCGGCCGCTTAGGTAGTGTGTGTTTCGTAAATTTGCGCCATTTGAACTTCCCTTTTTTGAGCCAGTCCGCGTTCACTAAATGAAGTGACGATCAGGGTTGTCTGCTTTTTCGAATCAGTATTGTCATCTTGGCGACACCGATAGTCCACTGGGAGTTTGATTCGCGACGCCTGTCCAAATACGGTAACAAACGTGTGTTTCTCATATGATTCCAACTGACTTCGTTTACTTAACCCTATCTCATCCGTTGAACGCCATCCGACGACTGCATCAGTAATTACCTGACAGTTGCAATTGCTTGAGTCTACAATGCATCTGCTATCTTATGAAATGTTAACCGAAATTGTAAAATATGTTTTCTATTTGAAATAAACTGGGTAGGAGTGTATTATTAGTAAGTATTGTTCAACGTACACCCAATACGTAATATTTGAATTTATGAGGGCATCGAAAATAAATAAAATACAATAAAAACACTTCTACTTTAGTACGCATTGTTTACAGTTAAGTCTTTGCAGGTGGTCGGAAAGAGGTTCCTTCAAAAGCTGGTATTTTGAAGTGACTGATATATCTTTAGATTACGCTACACGTAATTACTATTACAACCCTACTTTTGTAATTTTTTTGACTAGCAAGCACATTTCAGAATTTCAACAGACATTTTATGAGATGGAATATCTACCAAAGATGCAATGTGACTCCTTTTAGGTGCTTATGTGAATTAGAAGCATGGAAACTCGAACAACTAGTTTACATGGAGTTTCTAAGAGACCTAATGTTGCAGTTGTATAGTTGTTTAGTTCTCCAGATCGCAGCTACCACGTCGCTCCTATACCAGCTTGAGACGTGGCGACGTTACGTCTGGTCTGCGAAGTCGTACTTTCAGTTGCACCAACGGCAATGTTTTACGCAGAAAGACCGAATCTTATGTTTTTTACCCCCCAAAAATACATGAACCTCCAACAATTCAGTCTATATGCGCAGCTTGCTGTTCAACCCGTTCTTTATTTTCCAGGGAGTTTGCACACTTTCACATCAACTTGGAGGGTGTAACGAACCGAGACGACCGATGGGCGATTTCGTGCGACTATAACCCGAAACAGAACAACGAATGCGATTACTAGATGAAAACGACCGAACCCAAAGAAGAACAAGACCGTTTAAACAAAGACTGCTACTCTTAAACTTTACTACTATTTGAAGGACTAATTTATTAGTCCTGGCTACAAAAATCGGAACAATCAGTGAAGTCGTCCTTTGGCGGGGATGATTGACTGTCCTGGTCCTGGTCCTGGCCGGAGATGACTTCTGGGAGACGTTTGGAGGCGGCTGCCGGGAGTGATCTCCGGCCAGGACCAGGACCAGGACAGTCAATCATCCCCGCCAAAGGACGACTTCACTGACTTACTGAATGCAGTTAGTTAGTACTTAAAAAAGAATGAGTTCGGAGGCCTGAAGTTACTTTGTTTTCACTTGTTAGGTACTTTGAGGGCGGCATTTCGTCGGTCTACTGTTGGGACTTGGAGCAGGGTTTCGCCATGGCAGTCCTGATTAAGAAGACGGGTGATGCCGCTCCTGCCAATGGTTGCTGGGACTCAATCCACATCGTCGAAGTTCAGGTGAGTGTCACTCCGCCCCCCCCCCCACCATCCTGTGTATTCAAATCAAATTTTCTTGTTTTTTTTACTAAACCTTTCCTACCACGATTTCAGCTGATCGTTACGTGTAAGTGTGGACCTCGGTGAAGTTGCCAGTAGCAGCCTTGATAGTTTACCGACAGGTTGCCTCGCGACGTCGGTCCGGGCGCAGTGTTGGCGCGACCTACATTTGGCAGAAGCCTGCCCCCCGCTCGGGATTGATTGAGAGGCAGCAGTCTGTGCCTGCCCCTGGGGGCGCATCCCTGCGCGCCCTCGTACTGCCTACTGTTTGCCTTTGATCTCATTTTTTTCTCTTAGCAACAGAAGGAGAATGCACGTGATGGAGCGAGAGACTTGTATGCACCCTACTCACCACCAACAACAATGGGCCAGCTATCCCTCGCTCGCCTTTTCCCCCTCTTGTTATCTCTCCACCTCCCTCTGCATGAGGCCTCTTAACTTGGCCCACCTGCCTACAACGCATGTGTTCTGGTTTACCTCTTCCCTCTTGTGTGTGTGGGCGTTCTTGCACACCTATCACTTTGCCTGTTTGGTTCCTCTGTTTGCCTACAGGAGCGTACGGCTGCGAAGACGGCCTACTACAAACTCAGCAGCACCGTAATGGCCTGGGTTTCCACGAACAGCGAGAAGAGCGGCTCCTCGGTGATTGGAGGCAACATCAGCCGGTCATTGGAGCGGGAGGGTGCAATTGGCGAAGTCAGTCATATCGCTACCATCGGTTCCATGATTGAGGTAATTTGTTAGTCGTACAGCTTCACTGCCTTCCATCTTCAATGCATAATCTGTTCTGTCGGCTCCTGAAATGTGTCTCGTTTTGGCACAAACTTTGCTGGGGTCATGTTAAGAGCAGCGCACGGAGTCGACGGAACTGCACTGATGAGTGGGGGATGTTTATCATTAAGCTCGCCTACTTTGATGTCATCTCCTGGAAGTGCTTTAGACGTTTAGGTCGCGTGGCCTCTTCTAGACTGTTTGCTTCTCTCATCGAGAGGACCAGTTTTTATGAGTGTATTTTATAAAAAACGCTTTCGCTCCTAGTGCACTCCCGGGCCATGTGCGTATTAGGTCAAATATGCAACTGGACTCTTACGCTTACTGACCTTTAAAACACAGCTGCCACAGTAACCAGAGGCTGGCTTTTGTCCTAATGGCACAGTCGACGTCCTGCGAATGTGGACTTTATTCTGAGGTATGTTTTATTCTGACTCGTGGTTACTTAGATTTGCCCGCAGCGTTCTCCGTCTCCGATAGACTCCACAAAACCTAATATTCGTGGTGTTGTAAACTCGGTTGGAGTCGACTAGTCCTGATCCAAGTTTAAACAGTTATGCCCTGGAATTATCAACCATGTGGTAGCTGGCCGAAGTGTGTTTGCGAGATTGTAAGACTGATTGTAGTGAAGCCTGATCCCAAGGTCACGAAAGCATGCCGGCTTTTGAATGCGCTGGTTTCCGGCCCTCTGCAGAAACTGCGCTCGACAAACAAGTGAAATCTGTCCGTTTAAAAAAAACCTCTAATTACCGAGTATTTTTGAGCCCAACCTGCAATTGAACCCGTGCCTTGGGTTTCCAAACTGCCTGCTGCATCAGTTCCGTGCACATAATATAGGGCTCATAAAATTTTGCAGTGGATACGGGCCATGTTGTATACTCGATAAGCAGCATTAATAAAACGGCAGGTATGATGCTGTATGAGTGGACGTTTAATAATCTTCACAAATCGCATAATTGAAACCCTGTAAACCGAAAGGTACGATTTCTTCAACGATAAAAATCGAAGAAGACGTCCTATTTGCCAACCTGATACAATAAAGAATATTTGAATGCATTTTTTTCCTGCAAAATATGCTTGAATTCATAGGGGCATCGAAATTCAGTTATGAAATGCATACTACTGCAGCAGTAGTATCGAGTGTAATTTTTGCAGAAGCTTATTCAAAAGCTGTATTTTGAAAATATCATTCTAAAACTCTCAGCAAAAATGTCCTCCACTCATTCCTAATGAAATTAGGCACACAAACTCACAACACCGGGGAGTCAAAAGCAATCCATAATCGCCAATGACTGCAATCATCGACACCGTGAATAAATGTCCCTGGCAAAGTCGTAAATATATAGGCCAAATTGGACTGATTTAAGAACAGCGCTAGCTTCGTGACCTAGTGCACTCATGACCTCATTGTAATTCAAATAAACAAAGGGGTATAAAAATCGGTTTATAATGGGCGAAGTAGGCCAACTGACGTATATCTAAGAAAATTTACGTGCGAATGGTGGTGGGGGGGGGGGAGAGAAAACGGTGGCTCAACTTGAAAAGCCCGATTATGCTGCATGGTAATAACTCTTAAAACCCCATGTTAGTAGTCGTTTCTAATCGAAAGCACATTCCAGAATTTCGGTCAACATTCTATGGGATGGGTGGGCGGCTGCTGTATGCATTTCACACGGGATTCCGTTGTGATTGAAGCCTCCTGTCAGACCGATGGGATACTTCAAAGGCTAGGGAAAAACACCATGCTAACCACTACCTCTCTTCATTATATCCACTGTAAACTTACAGTCACCGAACATATGCTGAATCTCGTTTCCTTTACAGATACAGACTCAGAATGCAGGAGTTTTGTAGCTGGTCATCGCATAGACCATCCGATTTAGTGAGGTCATTCACCGAGTCTTATCAGCTTCATCTCAGTGACAGTGTGGTGTCAACGCACTTCAAACCAGTCGCCCGAAAAGCCACTATCGTAGGTTGTACGAGCGCACCTGTGTATCACTTAGAGTACCTTTTCTGAGTGACTGCGCAGTACTCTGTTTGAAATAAGTAGCAACTTCCCGTTCTCTTTTGTAGTCTAGATCGCGCTTTGGCATTGCCAACTGCCTTTTATGCCTACCCTATAGTGCGGGCGATGGAATTATAGTTTTTTTGCCTCGTCCACGTATTCCGTTTTATGACACCAAAGTAACTCTTCCGCTTTTAAGGTGGCTAATTTTTTGAAAAGAATGGCTGGTTTTGATGTCCTATTTCAAAAACTATGTAGATTTCGCACCTTAAATGATTCCTTTTATTGAACATTTGTTGTGCTTCTGTTACACAAAACCTTTTTTTAAACTTATAATCTCAAAAACTTCCACAATTTTAACGTGGTCGTGCCGCTCACTTTCCAGGTGGGTACCTAGAGCTGCCGCTCTGAATACTGACTAGTCCTTTAGCGCTGTTTGCCATCGCTAGCTGTAGAAGTTGCATACTTGCATGTCTACTGTACAGGGACCGCCTTGTTTGCCACCATTATTAACGAGCGGTGGCACTCCCGTGTCGATCTGACCGGCTAATTTCACCAGACCTGGTTGCGCTCACCTTTTCACATTGTTTCCCGAGGGCTACCTTTTTCTTTTTCCCTTTAGACTCTCGAGAACCAAATGCGAGCTGTTCTCAACGATGTCTACTTCGGCACTTCCAAGATCATCATCGATTCAATGCGTTCGTTTATCTCTGCGGACGAGAAGCAAAAACGCCGAACCCTGGCTGAGGGCCTGACCCAGGCCTTCCAGCAGAGTTCTCCCCTATAACAGTTTTGGTTTACTTGATTTCATTAATGCCTACCGTGTTTCCGCTGCATTTGACGCAGCCCAACCTTCCGCCCACGTTCCGCCAGCACCCCGCCCCCTTTCCCCCCCCCCCCCCCCCCCCCCCTGTGATTGGTGGAAAGTCGTGACGATGCCTCACTTCCATTCCCTCGCCCCCCGCTGTGCGTGTGCACGCGAAACGCCGTTTCTCGCAGCCCTTTTTTCATTCGCGTTTTATAATCTCCCACCGCCACCGCCTCTTCCCCCGACCCATTGCCCTTTTTCTATTCATTGTTCTTTAATTAAAACAACGAAGAAGCGAAGAGTGTATCCACCTGGCCTTCTGCTGCACACACACACGCACACCCACACATGCCGTGTTTTTACCAATGATTATTAATCGTGGTGTGGTTCCCCACAAGCACCTACACACGACTGTGTTCGCGCACTACGTCTGCTCAATAAATATTCACTGACTATTTGTGTTTGCCATTTGTACGATTAGTGGTGTCCCAGTCATTGAAGAGTTCGATTCACTGTACTCGCAACACCAGTACTAGCGGTTGCGTGATGTAGATAGGTTCCCCCTGTCCTTCGGTGTGCACTGTAGCTTATCGTCACTCAGCTTTAATTTCGACGTAGAATGTGTGATTAATTCGCTGCTAAATCGCATAGGCCTAGCAATAACGCGGTTTTAGTGCGTAGTTTACAGTCCGGAAGTTTACGCATTAGCCTGGTACCAGATCTGATAAGTCGCGTTGCAAAAAAACTCCAAAATGTTTCTGATACAGTTTCATATTTGACCACATGAGCGTGGTGGGCACCGAGCTATCACTATCTTATAGGATGGGACTGGGCAACAGCGTAATGCCTCGGTACTGCGACGTAGGTTTCGCTGAGGCGACGAGCAATCAAACACTGAGAGGTTTTACCAGCAAAGACCGGATTGACAGTCTGACCGGCGCAAGCCACAACTTCCACTGAGTGCCCTACAGAGTGGGCTGAGGACGATGGCTTAGCTTATAAGGTGATTTACTTGTGTAGAATCTGTCACACGCCCCCCCCCCCCTGTCAATCTTGCACGGCCATGAGTAACTAATTATCAAGAATTTGTACTGGCAAGAAATGGATCACTAATCGTTAGTCCCCATGCCGTTGGCTGTAGACTCATCTCCAAAGTAGAGAGGAAGTACAAATGTCTAACGCTCCCTCTCCCTTAAGGGGTAGGTAGGTGTCCACCAAACTCGCGTGGCTGAATACTTTTGGCCGAGGTGACTTAGATTAGTATTGCTTGCCGATCATCTGTGCCAAGTTCGAAGTTCAGAGCTGCGGTTGGGGATTACGGTACGACGAGCTGACAGCAGATAAGAAGTATCGACTCCAATTCTGGGAGGCTGGCTTTCTTAGCCGACTGCATATGTGATGCATAGGCCCCAGTATTACGTACTCATTTTTGATTATTGGGATTTCTCATCTTCATATACAAGACTGCCTGACAAGGGTATTTTTTAAAGTCCTAAATAAGCAGGTGCGTATTACCACAATACACAGAGCGTTTTTGCAATAAGCGACAGACCTGCCAAGCACTTGAGCTCGTTCTGGCTGTTCCACCTCTGATCTGACACAGTTGCACGTGTCACCGAGGTGCATTCATCTGTATTGCCTCATTGACTCGCCAAGCGAGCTATTTTTTGGCTCGAGTGTCGCCTCTGCGTGAGGGTGGTACGGCAAGCCTTTTCTGTGCATAAGACTGTGAGGTCATCGTCACGAGCTCGTTATCTTGCCGGTTCAGAATCAGGATTGCTGACATTGGTTGCGGAGCTCTCACCAATCAATCACGGGACTTTTATGCCTATACAGTGGAGTCCGGTTAATGTGGACACCTCCGTTCCAGGCCAACTGTCCATATTAACCGGCTGTCCACATTAAGCGAACTGACCCCAAACCAGTCGTTTCTACGGATAAAAAAGAGAATTTTGCATCTGAATGAAGTTTTATTGAAAGTACACGCTCAGTTTTGATTGCTTTGGTGGAAACTTTTCTCTTAAAGCTCCCCTAAAGTTCTTTATCACAGTGTCAAAATTCTCCACATCAAAACCTTGTTGTCGATGCTCCGTTTCGAGTATGGCCAATGCCGCCCTCTTTTCTTTTGATGAGACTGGGGGCTCGGCTTCTTCGTTTTCCTCTTCAGACTCTTCTTCCTGCTCGTCTGGTACCTTCTTGGCATCTGCAACTGCTTCGGCGAGTTCGCTTGTCACCTCCTCCAGTGTTGCCTCCTCGGCGACTTCGGCATCGTCGTCGATTGAAACCCACTCTAGAAAACTCTCGATCCTGTCCTCTGTCACGTCTTCTGGGATCGGAATCGCGACTTCATTCTCTGCAACTTCCTCTTCAGTGGTGACGAAGCCCCTTTTCCTCCAGCAATTTACGATTGTCTCCGACTTCACCTTTTTCCACGAAGTGCTCAACATCTCCATGGCCTGAAGAACGTCAATCTTCTTCACAACGTTGTGAGCCAAACGCATGCCAGTCTCATCGTCTTCCACTAGGTCTTGGATGATCTGCAAAATCCCTCGCCGGATCGCGCCCCGAAAGAAGGCTTTAAGAGATCGAATGATGCCCTGATCACAGGGTTGCAGAACTGAAGTTGTGTTGGGTGGCAAAAATCGAAGTGTGATGTTCCTCAGTCCTTCGACTCGAGTGTGGGCACTGCAGTTATCTGCCAAGAGAAGGATCTTGCGCTTCTGGCGCCCCATTTCGAGGTCAAGGACTGGATTTTTGACAAAATCTGTGGGTCGACCGACCGGTTGACAGCTTGGTGCTGTCCAGATTAACCGGAGGATTTTACTATGGACAAATTCCGTTCCTGGCCAACTGTCCATATTAAGCGGTTGTCCACATTAACCGTGTCCACATTAACCGGACTCCACTGTAATGCTAGCTGCTGTGCGGCTTTTGGCGGGGCTGGAGTGTGAACTCCAAGGCACAAAGGGACGAATGAGTCCCGTAGCCGGTCGTTGGACCTTAATCAACCAAAAAATTACGTAACGCAACAATGCAAAACATGAGTTACCGTCTTGCCGTCTACATCGCAGGGAGTTAGGTACCTATTTAAACCGTAAAAGGACTTTGAATATACATTTTAGATTTGTTTTGTTTTACCAGAAGCATTTATCTACTGTCTTTTTGGGAAATGTTTTCTACGCATTCACTGTGACGCGTTTGAAAAGAGTGCCACCGCTCTAATGGTCATTGAATAAGCTTTCTTATCTGGTCGACTTCTGCCTTTTCTTTCGACGGTCGATTGCGGGGCGGATAACTGCTTAATCACAACGACCTGGTCTAGCCGTAAGGTCGCCTATCTAGCTGATCATCATACTTTGGACAGTAATTTTTCCTCCAACTTTCTGATAATCGAGTTAACTACTGAAGGTTTTTTTGGACGGCTATCTTCGCGAAAAAAGCCCTACCCCCATGAGAGTCACGTAAACCATGTGCTTTTGCCAAGATCTAATTGTAAAATTTTATTGTCTCAGTGCGACGTTATTTCACGCCTGGAACACTTTTTGGGCGGCCGAACGTGCAGTGTTGATTGGAAGCCGTTGAATACTTCGACTCCTAACGTTCAGGTCCGCGCGTGGTCCGCCCAACCAATATGCAAATAACCTCGGGCCTTATTGAATTAATCACGTGTTCACTGTGTGCTTAGTGTTGTCGAGCCGTGAGCAAGTGATCGATAATTAACCGTTTCTGTAAAAGTACCTGCCACTTTAACCGAAATCGGGTGGAAGGCTTGCACTACATATTACTGGCATTTTTATATATTCTGAACAACAAACGAACGGACACGCTAATTTCAGGTTTAGTAGGCTAGTCAGTACGGAACACGGCACTATGAGGAATTGCCTTCTACGCGTCTCTAGAAATGCTTAAGTTGCCGAAAGTTATAGCAGAAAACCGACCAATATTATGGTCCTACGAAAGGACAACGGTAATTCGACGTACACTTGGCAACCGATGAAATAAAAAAAGCCGCATGAACCTGTTTTCGAGGGGGACGGAAGTAAACGATAGATGTACCTTTAAAGGGGACGTCTGAGAAAAGAGGATACACTTAAATACAGACACTTATAATGACCATCATAAATTGAACAACAGAAGTGTCATGCCTGAAGAGATTAATCGAAGCTTTCGGAATAATCTTGAGTGAAAGTATGACATTTATTCTCAAAATAAGGATACACGCGATAAACCGCACGGGAACGTGGTGAACAGAATATTGAACCAAACTGCAGTTGTCATGCTACAGTAGGCAATCGACTAAATGCGCCTGAGCTTTAAGCTATAAGTTGTGCTGAAAGTAAGGGGAAACGATTTCAGTAAGATACGGAAATGGAAACTTCCTATCCCGGTACTACAGCTGACTTTGAGCAAAATTTTGTGAGGAGTTCATGCTATCTTCTCCTAACGCTAACATTTACCTAAGTCTTAACCTCAACCCTACGCTTAACCCACTAACACTCTTAACAATAAATCTAATCTCCCTGGAAATTAATGCAGGGCCCCAGAATCGCGGGGCTTCTTATTGCAGTACGTGTTCGCGATTTTTACGTATATGACATATATTACTTGCAGTGGTTTTGAACGATGCAAACACTACACAGTTATTCTGATTTGGACTCAGATGCATATACGCACTTTACGACCAAATAAAAAAGGTTCCATAACAAAGATTTTCAGGGATCCAGATTTCATGAAAGTATGTAGTTTTCTGAGAAAGGGAGACTGCCCCTACCGCGTCTGCTGAAAGCAGTGTTTAAGTTGTGAGTACGAATGACTCACGGAAATGGGAAGTCCCCGCCCATGTAATACGGGTAGTTCTATGCATAATTCCAGGAAGAGTAAATATTTCTGTTTCCTAACTCTCGCACTACTTTCAACATAAAACTAAACCGTGGCGCAGATTAAACCCCTTACACTACACAATAACCCAACCTTACAGGTACTACAGGCCTTAACCCTAAACTTTGAACTAGACCTAATTTATCTGGAATTTGGCGCAAAGGTAACTGTGCCATGGGCGGTTCCTGTGCTCATTTTCTGTTAAGGGAGCCAAACAAGTAATTTTTGCCTAGTTGTGATTTGCCTGAAATGCAAATAACAACCCACGAAGTAGAGCCTTACTCGAGGAGACATTTTCAATTTCATAGCATTTTTAAGTCTCAGAACTTGGAACGCGTGATCCCGATTGTAAAGAGGCACCTAGATTCATGTTCTTCTACCCTCGCGTGAGATACTTCCTAGGGATTTTAGTCCCATTCCGTCGTCCTGGGCTCATATCCTAGCCGCCCATTCGTCTGGGTTACCGAACTCACTATCAAAGAAAGGGAGAGAAAAAGCAGACTCCTGCATACTGCAGTGTTTTCTGGTCGGCTTAGTTTAAGGGTATTTGACAAAACACATCTAGTCTCCTTCTCCTTCTTCAAGTCGTGTTCTGTCTCGCCAATATTTTAAATGACTTTTTCCCCTTTCACGTGATTCCACATATGCCAATCTGATCGGTTGTTGGTCGCCTACATTCTCTAGATTACTTTAAGTCGACTTTTATCTGTGACATTATTCTTCTGATGATAGCAAAATATCGGAAGATGACCCAATCCGGCTTGCCCAGCGAAGATTACCTGATAGATAGTATACACTTACGTCTTATAATGATGATGATCAGAGCTTGGACGAGGTCTTATCTGGTATCCTTAGGTAAAGTCAATGGTAGGTTAGTGACCGACAAATGTTGCATATGCCATACACACACTTGGCGGTTCCCAAAGCAAAGCAACCGGGTCTGCACATGATCCCTGCCCGTTCAGAGCACGACAGGCTGTAATAATGTGTGTGGGTGGCTGTCATCCCACCTCAGACAGCCGACAGCTGGGTGGTTGCATGTTGCTGGCGGTGGGGGAGAGAGTGAGGTCGACCCTCGGCGCGTTTCTTTCCTCACTATAATAAATTTGATGCACTTTAATCTATGGCGGTGCGCTAAAAGCGGTGGATTGGAGGGTTGCCAGCTGACCGCAGTCGGTCCACTGTGTCTTGTTACGTGGTGTGACTGTCTGCGGGCTGAGAGTCAGATTTAATGACTCCTTAATGTGGCCTTTATGGCGCTCCCTGTCGGGAGCATACCTAGCGAGACGTGCTGTTTGGTACGCGTATTGAGTGGTTTCGCGCCAGCCGTCTGCGCCCTCCCGCAACTCCGGCCTTCTTGACTCTGTCTTGACAACTGAAATTAGGTCTGGGAGTGGTTAGAGAGTGGGTAGACCCGGTCCGGTTGCCTTCACTATAATCAGCCACAGTCAGCGCGTGCTTCAAATCGATGAAGCTCGTAGTGGATATAGTCGAAATCAACGGTCGGACTATCGGGTGGGCGTCACATGCGCCCGACCCCGATCTCTCTGGCTCTCTTGTGACACCGGGGGCATGGATGAGTGTAGGTAGAGAGAGTGTGGTAGATGCAGGGTAAATATACTATCTCTTACAACTAACTCGCTCGCAAATCGCAGCATTTGCTTTCGGTCTGCTGAAGCACTCGGTGGACATCGTCGGATTCGACAGTCAAACTGTCCGGTATGAGGTTGAGCACATTTTCTAGACCAACACACTGTTGATACTACTTTACGTTCACAACTTTCTGGTCACCTACTTTATTCATTTCTCTATCGGCTTGCTGCATTGGTTATATTGGAAAGGGCTATCAGATTATGATCAAAATCTACCGCTGTGTTGGAAGATATTGCCTTGCGTTGACTCAAACAAATTTCCCTTAGTAGCCTCCTCATATTAGATCTCAAATGAAACTTGTGGATGAACAAAACCCTCTCGCATTGCTCACTTTATGTGTAAATATTTTGCCATATTGGCTAACCCCTGATTCCTGGTGCTCATCCCACGCCTCTCGTTTAGAGTGCAGCCTCATCGAACTCGAAGTCACGCTGCCGTGTGGAATGGGATATTAAATCCGATCGGAAGTTATCAGACACTACTCTTCGTGGGTTTTTAAGGCATTTCATGGAAAAATGGTTCGTTTCACATCTGTAATGCTGTCATTTAGGTCCTCTTATGATTTGCGTATATAATATCCAACTTCATCGGCATTATTCATATCCATATCGGACTAATTTTTGCCTCCACGAGGCCCTGTAGGTCATGACATATACAGTTTGTAATCAAAAGTCTACCGTTCTCGGACATAAATTAACTCTTGTTTCAGTCGTTTTAGGAGTATGTCTGCTAGGCTGGATACCCCCATCGTGCAGGTGGCCTGGTCCAAGAGGTTTGACATTTATATTAGAGTTGAGGTTACTATTAAGATTAAGGATAGTGTTAGGGTGAGGAGATGCAAACTGGTACTGTCCTAGAAGTTAGCGAAAGACCATCCTTCATACTAGGGATATTTTACTTCTTCAATCGGCTACTTGTAGGCTATTTTTGTATTGCTGAAACAGAACATCAGACACTTGTGAGCTTTGACTTTAATACACTGCTGGTACCTCTATACACGATCTCTTTTGCCGCTTTCCAGTGAATAATATTTCTTTAAATAATTGTACCGGTTTTGTTCGGCCGCTTTAATTCTAAGCATGCCAACCTAAGGACTGGATTTCACCACGGCAGACAGTACAGCTGCTCAGCATGCCGTCCATGTTATCAGAAAATGCTTCTGGAGAAGAATGTTCTCCTTCAAAATCCAGGTCATGCATATTTTTAGTACAATCATAGACAGTCATTTTGTAAGGGCCGTCTAAATAGGATAGGAGAATAGGAAGGCTTCACTTACTCAAAATAGGTGGTCTCGCGATAAATTACAGGAAGAGTGATTATCTCTGTGTCTTGACCCCAACACTAACCCTAACATAAAACTAAATTGTAACTTTCGGCCAAACCCTATCTCTACCCCTAAATTAAACGCTACAGATAACACTTACACAAACCTCCACCCTCAACATAATTTTGATCACAACGCCAACATTCAACCTAACAATAAACTTCAAAATAACCCTCTGCGGAATTCGGCGCAAATCCACATGCACCGCAGATGGTTTCGATTTAATTTACTTACCATACTAACAGGCTAGGTACTAGCTAAAAGGCCCAGACACGCGTTTCGCCGGTATTCTACCGCTGCTTGACACAGCTGCGAGGGGGTCCGGCTCATCAGTGGGTTCCCCAGCTTTCCCTGCTTGATTTCTGGTTGATATACCGGTTTTGAAAGTTTAACTGTACTGGACCTTAACGCCACCCCTGACTCATCACGCCAACGCTGTGGTTAGCGTGATGGCCGACCCTTGGCCCGTCTATCGCTAAAAGACCAGGGCCATCTACTGACACACACGGCTTACTCCCACACAATGCAACCAATCGCCACCAGTCTACCGAGACAAAGCGGCCGCCCGGGATGACTGCCGTCAGAGGACACTTGGGATTCCAGCCTCGCGCACCGCGGTTTGAGGCGACGCCGCCCTCTGTTACTGCCCTCATGGTCGGATGCTCTCCAAAGACCTATTGGCAACCTTCCGCTTATCCCTTCTGTAAACAATACACTGTTCCGTCTACTCTGCCTTTCCAAGACTTCTTCTATCTCCTAAGGAACCAGGGTCTTGAAGATGGTAGGTGTTAGGGTCAACCGTCTTAGCCTTAACTCCTATACAGCTTTTTTATCGCCTGAGAAATTAATTTATGAACGCAGTATGTATCAATGTATTTAAGGTATGTAGACGTAGACCAAAATTGTAAGTGTAATTGTATTTTCTACTTAGACGGCTATTCAATTCATCCTTACCAATATGTTTTCGTAAATAAAACCAGTCTACATGTACACCTACACCAATAACTAATCGATTTGGGTTGCTTTTGAAAGTCAAATACTCTTTGGAAACTGCAGTGCCCTCGAATAGGTGAGTTGTCAACCCCCCGGTTCGCAGCCAACGGAAATTACGCAGAGAATCTCTTGGTTTAAGTTAACATGAGATATTACCAGAAAACCCCATCCAGAATGAAGACTGGACCCGCCCTCTTCCCATACACAGGTTTTGAAAATGAATTTAAGAAAGACCCTCTGCACAAGCAAAAAACACAGTTGTCATATTTTAAACATATAAGTCAAAACCCTCTTCACAAGAGAGGTTTCATGGCAGTGAGGAGAGAAAGCAGGTAGTCCTTGGGGGAGGAAGATGAGGAGCCTGAATTTGACACACCACCGAGACTGTCCAGCATCTTCTTCTCTTCCAGGGCTTTCAGCAGCTTTGCCGAGTAGGCTTCACAGTGTTGCAACTTCATCAGTAGGCGCTCATGATCACTCTCGCCATGGTCAGTCCCCGCAAGCGCACCCAGAGGGGACAGCAGGACAACCCCATCGGGCGAGGTTTCTGCCTGAATGCTGGATGCAGAGATGAGCTTGCTCACCTCTCCTCCCGTAGACTCTTCCTTCGCCTTCACTTTCTCTTCTTTCTCCTCTTCTCTGGCATATTCCTCCACTTGGGGCACGATTTCTTGCAACTGGTTGATAATCTCCGTCAGTTGTTTCACCTGCTTTCTCAGTGCTTTTCTCTTATCGCTAGCGCCCACCATAAGCCCAGCGTCACTGCTGTTACTGTACATTTTGTTGCCGGCTGCAGTTCCGTTTTTCGTCGCATTTAAGGAGCCAGTGACGTTCTGCAACAGCCCTGCCTCGGTGTAGTTGGCTTTAACGAGGAGTTCGATTGCTGCTTTGGTCAATTCCAGGAGGTTTTTCACCTTGTCAGACATCTTCCCACTGCTATCACTAGAAGGGTGACCACTCTGTTTCTGTTGGAAACTGAAGAGATCGGTGTCTCCAAGAATGGCCGCGGGTTCAGAGGCTGGTCGATGTAGAAGCGGGTGCTCACTGTGGTGAGGTGCCTGCCACTCTGGCCAACTCTCTCTGTGCCGCTCGGACGGGTGAAAGCCAACGGGCGGGGCTTTTTCATAGGCCGCACTGAGCTCTGATTCTGGAATTGGCCAACGGCGTGGTCCATCACAGGGCGCTGAGTCAGGTATGGCATGGAAAGTAGGCACAACATCAGCCGTTGGTTCTTGGACGTATTCGTTAAACGGTTGCCAATGTGGTCGGTCGAGGCCCATTGGTTGTGCCTGAGCGACAGTCTCACGCACTACATCACCCTCCTCCAGCATCGGGGCTTCCTGCTTGTCAACAAAGCGCCTGGGCAGAACTGGCTGTGGAAGCGGCGGCCAATCTTCGAAGGCGGGCCGTGGGAGGAAGTACTCCTCGAATACAGTGTCGGGTTTGAGAAGGGCAGGAAGTTTTTCGCCGCCTAGCAAGGAAGCTGGAGCCCGTGGTGATAGTTGTGGTCCCAGGGCTGGCTTCTTGGGCACCTCGTGCTTTGGAGGATTATTTTTGAGACTGAGTTTGTCAATGAGAGCGGCCAGATCAATGTTTTTCTCCAATGACTGCATTTTACCTGCTCCAGAGGCCACTCTGGGTGCCTGGACTCTGTCCTTCGGTAGAGGCATGAGGGCAGGACCACGGGCGGGAGGCGGAGGAAGTGGTGCCGCTGCAAGGTTCACATCAGCCTTCCCTAGCGGAGGCAGATCCGCCTTTGTGGGTACCTGTGGATTCAAGTGCAAAACGGGCTGCTGCTGCTGTATCTTCGGTCCCTCCGGGACTGGCGGTCGTTGCGGTGGTAGTGGTCGTGGCGGCGGCGGCGGCGGCGGCGGTGGTGGTACCTGCACTGGTCTTTGGTCTGGACTAGGTAATTGGACCACGGCTCCAGGCGCCAGACCCTGGAGACCAATTTGTGGGGGTGCTGCCTGTGGGAGCAGGTCCCTTTCTAGAATCACGCGTGGAGCCGATGGAATTGCGTGTCCCTTGAGCGTCTCTCTCGAACTTGACAGATTATCAACAGGCTGAGGAACTGTTGGAACATGGACTGGTGCCTGACGCGGCAGACCACCTTCCAGTGGGTGAATACTCTCGCCGCCGAGGCCCTGTGCAGTCAGTTTCCTTTCAAGTTGGGTTTGGAGTTGTTGTCGTTGTACTGGCAGGGGTTTCTGCAAGCCGACGCCGGCTCCGGTGCTGCCAGGGGGCCGGATAACGTCAGCACCCAGGCCACTCGATCCAAGGTTCGGTGGTTTGACGTCTGCTGCGCCGACAGACGGTAGACGGGACGGTCTTCCAAGCATCCTCCTAAAATCGTTGGCATCCACGGGAGCTCCCTCATCCGTAGGGCTACGGGGAGCTACCGCGACGGCATTGGGAGGTTGCTTTTCAGTCAACTGCTTTTTGACAGCCTCCTGCATTGTCTGCTGGATTGCGCCCTTCATTTGATCCTGCAGGACACCGATCATCTCATGTTTGATTGCCTGCTCCTCCTTCTTAGTTTTCGGTCTGGTTTCATACTTGATGTTGAACTTGAGGCTGCGTGCGTCGATTTTGGGCCCCTGTATCGTCTGCTGTTTCTGCTTCTCGGCTTTGGCTTTTCGTGTGAATTCCTTATAGGCTACTGCGTTCTAGAGGATCAAAATAGCAATTAAGAGCTGCCTAAGAAACCAGCGGGGGAAAAAATAAGTGTTTTGATTCGAACTTAGTTGTGGAACGGGACTGCGATTGTTGAGCCATAGGGTACTTGATTTCGGCCTTTTTCAAGAGCGGGATTAACCTCTACCCATTGAAACGAGCGTAAAAATCCGAGTGTTGTTTGTTTCAAATAATGTTTGCAACCTTACCTAAATGACGTAGAAAACCTAATGCCAGTTTTTAAATTTTAATGATCGTCTAAGAAAGACAGAGTGATGAAAATTAATTTGACTATCATTGGACTGCTTTTAATTTGCAAAACTTTCCATTAGAAAGTTCAGAAGAGCACTTGGCGAACACAACTAAGCTTCCGATTATTCCTCATCGGACCATTCTCGCGCATATTTTTGATTCCGGACATCGTGTGAACTCCAACGAAGCATTCCGGAGGATTTATGAGGCCTCGTTTAACTACCCCCAAATTCCTGGGTCAGCGCCTACTAGCAGCAGCAGCAGCAGAAGTGACCACTATCAGGTTGAGGAAGGTAGTTTTATCTGCACAAAAGAACATCCTATAAGCTCCGCGCCTGGTATAGCCAACGGTCGCTTAACTGCATACACTCGTCCGCGCTTTCTCTTCCTCTACCCCCTCCCCCCCCCTACCTCTGAACCGGGCCCATCAAACTCTCCCCCACAGCATAATCAGCCCCTCCCTCTATCCTCACGACTCACTTTTATGAAAAGAAAACAATTACTGACCGCATTTTTTAGCTTGTATTCTCTTCCCATATAAATGTACTGGCTCGATGAGAATTCATCGAGAGCTTAGGTATGATGGCCAACTGCACTTCTGAATTTTCCTATCATTCTTCAAAGTGGGGTTTGCACAGCGTACTTTTTGGGACAAAAAGCAGACCTTTTGTAGGTGTTGGAGGTTGTAAAACTCACTTCAATTTCTTCCGTTCATACGTGAAACTAATAATATGAGGAATTAATTAGTATACCTGGCGTGCGGAACCAGAATATTTGTGTAAAATAAACCTACGGCTCTGCAGAAGAAAACGTGCCTTTAACCACGGAAATATTTACGCATTTACTAATTCCGACGAAGCAGTTACAAGCAAGGTCCTGTTAGTCTAAGGCTGTAAAAATATTTTTTGCAGTTATGAGCACTAGCATTATTAGACGTACTAAAACAGTGAACTCCCTTGAAAAATTCATGCAACTGGCTCGCTTAACAAACCCTGTAATAATCAGCTCCACCCAAGCCCGCTTCCCAGGCCATTACCAGGTTTTTTAATCCATATAGGCCTTTAAACCCAGGTGCATCTTAAAACTATTGCTACCTCCGCACGACGGCTCCGTTTTATGGGTTTTATTGATTGCCCGCCAAAGCTATTTATGAATTACCGGCTTGATGGGACACGCCCTAAATGTGCCTTCTCTGTATATGCCTTCACTATTTTATTCATAGCTTTACTCAGATGAATATCTTTAATTGGGTGAGGCACTTCACACAGATGGACGAAAATTATGGCGGAACGGAGTCAAATGTCCGGCATTCATAATTTGTTTTCAGTTGTTGGACTAAATCAGCACTCAGTACAGCCATTGTTGGCTTTTCGAATGTAACATATACTGCTACCGATTAACATGCTTAGACTTTCAGCCAAAGCTAGACTTCCTCCTCCACCTCCTAGAATTCAAATATTAAGACTTAAAAGTACAGCAGCAAAAGACAGTTTGGTGAACGTACGTTTGCTTTCAATAAATGTTCGTGAGCTCGTTAGATCCCGTGTATAGGCCTACCTAAACAGCTGCGATTGATTGAAAGTCTTTCTTTTTCTGCAAACGTTGAATGCCTCTTTTCGAGTGGTAGTACGCTTTGCCGCCAAAACGCTTTTATTTTTTCGCAAAGGTGTTGCACACCCTAATCTCTTCACGCTTTCTCTCTCTCTCTCTCTCTCTCTCTCTCTCTCGCTGGGCACTCGAAAGCCCAAAATATCCTTGCCAGTTACACCCGCACACGCACACACACACACCTTCATCATAATACAATTAGGATATGACAGACACTACATTTGGCGTAAGACAGCCGTAATTCACTTCATCGTCTACCACTCGCTAACGACTTGCCCAGTTTCATGAATATCGCCTAGGGACTCTCTAGGTGCTCTCCGGGGTGACTCTGTTATATTTCCTGATGAACAAATGCTAGCAATGAACACCAATTTCACTTGGTTATCGGACGAAGTGTGCTATTTTTGACATTATTTTGTGCATTTTGAGGACGCGACTAAATCCGATCTCAACGTTTACAGCCTATGGAATTAGCAAGGAGGGGAGGCTTGATTGGCAGAGACTACACCTGCGAGGCTGTAGGAAGTAAGCTGGAAATGTCACTAACAACCCTAGGGTGTTTGTTGGTAAATTTCTGCCGTAACTTCTTATTTGTAACCAAACACCTGCATGACAGCACCTGAAACTTGAGTTAAACAGGAGAGAACACGTTCAGTGCAGATGGTTAGTTTACCTCTAACTAGTTGCCTATCAAAATACATAATGCCATTCCAACCGGGGGAAAGCATATTCCCTATCTTAATACCCAACTGCCCCACTGAAACTGTGCCCTGAAACGGTCAGCGTAAGTGCGAATTCCCTGCTTAGGAGGGAACCAGGGGCGGACTATTGGGAAATGGTGAGTTCACAGCAAAGCTATCTCCTCGTTTAAGGTCTGACCTTCCTCCAAAATCAAGGGCAGAAAAGAAACAGATTTCACTTACACGTAAGAGGACTCCATCGCAGTAGTCCAGTGCGTCCTCGTCAAGTCCGGCAAAGAATTTGCAGGGACCCTTTTTGCAGAGGACAGCGGTCTTCTCACACTTGCAAACACGGCAACCATCGCTGAATCTAAAATGGGGTAGATTCACGCTTATAAAAGCAGTCAGGCGAGCTTAAAAGCTCTCGGGAAATCTGACCCAACTAAAGGAGTTTTTGGGGAAAATACCCACATGTCTGAACGCATCCCTTTTTGCAGAGACCAAACGTCAACATTTGGAATGGACATTGACCACAAGTCGTGGCAGGAAAGGTTTGTGGATGCCACAGTTCTCGTTGATCCCCCTATTTCACGTGTGCCACTTAACGGGACAATTTTCTACCGCACCAGATTAGGCTTGCTGAGCACTGAGCATGGCTGCGTACGATTCGTGTGTGAGTAGTGGCTTGGGGTGCATCTCACAAAGGTGATTGCCAACTGCAAACGTACGGAAAAAACGACACTACAGCTTTAGCTCCTTGTGTTTTTATTTTTCAAAACTGCATGGGCAGCAGTCGCCTCAATTTTTTGACCCTGGAACACAATAGTGTGGTCAGATTTTCTACATGGCTCCTTCGCTGGCCAGTCATCGTTGTCTACGCGGTAGTGGTAATCCTGAGGCTGGGTAAACTACCATGGTGGCGCAAACGATTCCCTTATCATGACTCCGCCTCCTTCTGATAACGCATAAGAACTATTAGGCACAGTGCTTGCCTATAAGGGGGTTCACTGGTCGTCCAGTGTTTAAAAGTACCAGTGCTGGTTGGACGCTTACCTGAATCCACTCAGTTTTCCACCACAGTACTTTCCGTACTCCTCAATACAGTGAACCTCCAGCTTCTCCGACGCTGCGGACCTGGGCAGGACAGCTGCCTCGGTGAGGCCTATCCATGCAATTAACGAAGCCAAGAACAAAAGAGCTGCCGTCTGCAGCTTTCTATCTCTAGGGTGCATGATGCTGCGCAATGATTGGCCCAACTGGTTTTGGTTACTTGACCTCAGTGCCTCTTTCCACAGCCCAACCTGCCCACCTTTTATAGGAGACCGTGGAGTCACGGTCTGCGGGCTCGCTGAAGTCTTTTTGCACACACGGACGCACACACACACACACACACACACACGCTTAATGTGATTCCTGTCAGCTCCCACATAAATCAGGGAGAGAAGAGGGCAGGTGTTGAGAGGTGTGTTATTGGCTGGGGCATATGCGGGC
>JAYGXS010000001.1:38112700-38144402 GCA_036362985.1 Ligula intestinalis | reverse complement strand
ACACCATGCTAGATAATTGTGAAGTTTTGTCATATTATTAAAAGTCATAAGCAATAATGGCAGAGAAAGAAAGAACTCGAAAAGCACATTCCATAATGAACCTATGTTATAGGCAGAAAGATATTACTAAGAAAGACAACGGAGACGCGAATGGCCAGTTCTGGCCTTTATGTCATCATCAGCCAGCCATACTCTATCCCAGATGTTGCAACATTTCAGGCGCAGTGGGAAGAGAGTTACGGGTTCAGTTCTCAGGTATTGCAACACCCGGGATGGGGTATGGCTGACTGGTAGCGGCTACTGTTTAAACAAGGCAGGCAAAAGAAATTAAGAATAAATGGATAATCAGAAGGAGAATGCGGACATTTGCATGCTTCGAGATTAGAAGCCGAGTTGTGTGCTTGACACGCAAACACGGTAAATGTCGTGAACAACTTTAAGAATTTCAGTAAAAAAAGCGTTTATTATGGAGACAGAATGAGCCACTTAAGGGTAGATGGACGCCAAGATATCAGGAAGGTGACATTTCGCTGGAAAGAATGTCAACGATTTCAGGATTATGAGAGGATCGCAGTCGAAACGTACACTAAACTGAGGTCTGATTATCAAATATACCATTTGCCAAAACAAATACAGGGATGAGATTCAAACCATCCTTCCAAAAGTGAAGGTTAGGTTCATTGTCCGTACGGTTGCCAACAATTGAGAGTTCGGCCACCGATTCCGACGCTATCCACTGCGTTCTTCCGCAAGCTAAAGACACTTGGGCGCGAATTAGTTTTGACTGATGGTGGACTTTCGTATCATTTACTGCACCCTCTTTTTCCTCACCTATCTATGCCCGCTGTCAAGTCAGAATCAAGAAGACGGAGGGTGGCATCGGGTGCAGGTGGCTGGCGCGGCTGAACACGTCCCTCTGTGTGTCGCCACACCTAACTCGGACCCCAGTTGCGTGGGAGTGCTATAAAGACCTTATTAAGATGGATCCATTGCAGCCTGACTCAGTTTGTCAGTCAGCCACTGCGTGCAACACAACACACATTGGGCTGATCACGCGGTCCGCGTTTCGCGCCAGTTGGCAACCTTCCAAGCCACGAGGACCAACAACCATATTGTTGACCTACTTACCATACCGGCAGTTTTTGGTCAATCTCAGGTCATCGGGGTGGAGTGAAAACGACTGAGATAACAAGATGCAGTCTTGAAGCACTCCGCAGAGTAAGAGTAGATTTTTGCCTACCGGACTACACATACCAAGTGTGGAAAGGAAAAACAGTCGGAAAGTCAAGAAACAATCAAACCAGGGAAGCCACACTGAGATGTTTTATTGGGAGAGGTGACACGGTTTGGTATTGAAGGCGGAGGAGCTCTCAACAAATGCACATGCGTATGCATGACAACATTTTTCAAGCTCTCTTGAAGCAGAGAGAAGCACCAAAGCAACGGCATCCAGTCAGCCTCTATATGCAAATTGTAAGAGTTTAGCAACTGGCATAATAGAGTTTATGGCATCATTCAGACAGCTCCAGAAATGCTGAGGAACATGCAATCGGGTGAAAAATAATTGAGACAAAATTTTGTTCATTTTTGAGATGGCCAGGATTTTTACTGAACTTCAAACGTGGGGTACCTTAAATTCCAGTGATTGAGTTTAGGTTTTTGCACTCATACCTACGTAAGTTGTACCCACAACCTTGTCATATTTAGGCAAATTGGCAATACCGTAGATTTCAATACCTTTATTTCTAGCCTTAATATTAGGTCTCATCACTAGATAAATGGAGAGGATAGCACATGTGAATGCATGAAACTAAATGCAGGGTCACACGATAATGACAACTCTGGGATCAGGTTTGGTCTCCGCTAAAATCCCGCTCCTGTCTTTAACTATGAAGATCGCTAGAGTAACAAGAGCTGAAGAGAATGTTGTGGCAAGTAAATTCGGAAGGAAAGTGTTATTTAACCGGATATTTCTCTAGTTTGTCTGTCTGTCGTCTCACCATGACCTTAAAGAGAATTGGATTTTCACTCTCCTTTCAGGATTCTCAAGTTCTGCTGAGTCAGATTCCTTTTGACGTTTATAGGGGAGCCCAAAGTTTACAGGCAAAGTTCCTGGTACTTGGATGTTTATTCTTAAACTAGTGTCTCTTTAAAGGCAAAAAACAATCAATAATACCAATCACGGAAGCTATTTTTCTTCACCTCTAATGTAGGTTCAGGAGTAAGGTAAGAGTAAGCCCCATGCTTTTCAAGCTCCTCACAGTACACCGATGCCAGATTGGATAATCGTCCCAAATGAGCAGGTTGAGTAGCTGTAACTTGATCAGAAGGCGGAGACATCTAGCAGTGTGCAATTCGGTGGGCGTTATCAAATCCCTATTTTGAAGTTGAATGCCTATTTTTAGAGGCTATGCAGAGTGCTTCTTGGGTCAATGTGTACTTTGACTCAATCTCTACCATCCCTTTTTGAGAGTCTGTAAAACGCAACAGAGAGGGGAGGTTGCTAACATTTCCCCGTGCATATTCCAGGAAACAGTAACTTGATATACAACCCATGCAATTTTGAACCAAACAGTATCACAATACTCGAAAAAAAATTGCTGGCAAAGTCAAGGAAGACTGGAATGAGCATTTCTGCCTCATTAGCCGTCATCAGGCAGTCATACCCAACCGCAATTGGTGCATAACCCGAGGCTCGAACCCGCGACCTTTTGATCAAAAGTCTAACGCCCTAACCATTGAGCCACGTGTTCGCTGTCTTGCCAGTTAAGATCGAGGGATATTGACACTCTTTGATGAACGTTCATCGACCGCTAACGGAACTCACTTGCTCCGGTATCTGCCTAGATTACTAGCCCCTATCTGGCTATTGGCGGGGCTCGAGCATGAACCAATAGGCAGAGCGGGACAAGTGAGTTCCGTTAGCGATCGGTGAACGTTCATCAACGAGTGGCTATACTCGAATTTCTAGGAAATATTTGACAGATGTGTCTCAGTGTCTACACCTAGTCTGCCAGTTTGTGGTTTTTCAGTTATGAAACCACCCTCTTTCCGTCTATTTTTTTGCAGTGGTTTGTTTGTTCCTGTGAACCATTGTCTGCTGGTAATATATACAAGAGAACAATGGTTTCATGTTATTTACCTTTTTTCAGTCGACATAATTTTATTCATTGCTCATCGCCTGCTTGGAACACAGCAAGAAAGTACACCGCAGAAATAATGTCCTTTCAGCCCTGAAGTAAATGTACATATGCTCATATTGCCTACCTCTTTGAGCCAACTCTCACAAATGGAGGATTCTGGAGACTTCTGCCACTGCTCGAGTGACGAAACCTACCTAGATTCCGCCAGTCTTACAGCTTGACTTCATAGGGCCTCGTCAGAAAAGTAGCATATAAAAGATCATCGTCTGACTGGATTGATGGCTAAGGACTCGAGCGTGAGTGGCGGTTTGTGCTCGCATGTTACCACCCGACTTTGATACTGTACTGATGACCTGGTAACGCAAGTGGCGTGTCTTAAAAACCCTGTAAGAAAAAATAGGAACTTTGCTAGACCACCAGTGAATACTCGATGTACTCAAGTAAACACGAGTATTTTTGTGGCAACTATCCATCCGGGAAGTGGAGTAGTCAACTGATAGGTACCGAGGGTGCTACGTACAGAGATGTTTCGATGGGAAAAGGTAGACAGTAATGAGCTATACCTGGCGTGGAAACAGGCAGTTGATCGAGAAAAGCATATTCGACTGGCGTAGATGCAGAGGTAAACGGGCAACAACCGCTAGAACCGATGCATCGGGCGGGAGGATCTGGGAGAATTGGTGACTGATTTAAAGTACAGATTTTATTTTATCCAGTTTTTAGCGCCAGAAATTTGACGACCGAACGGGAAAGAGAATGGGCGTGAGGCAGTCCAGTTGACCAGTCAGTCGATTTAGGAAGACATGTGGGTTCGACTCTCACCGAGGCCGCGAATTTGTCATAATCGGTTCAATTGAATTAAGCAAATCTGCCAACCCTCCCTAATAATTAAGTGAGCCTAGTAGTCATTCTGGTGGATTCTAGATGATTGCCTAGGAAATCCTGCCTGGGCAGTCAGCTTGCTGCTCTGTAATGGTGGACTCCATGCAAGCAATAAGTTGGGCGGGTAATATCGACCCAAGTGTGATTAAATTCACGGCGCTTGGTGAGCCTCGTAGCTCAATGATAGAGTGTTGGCTGCGTAAAAGCCTTCCCCGTTGTGTGCGTTCGGCTCCCCCCCCCGGGGCCGCAATTTTTCCACAATTGGATCAACTGAATTAGGAAGGTATTATAATAGGGCAGCTGAATGGGTTCTAATTTAGATGATTAGAGAAGGTGGAAGCATGACCTTTATAATTAAACAGGTATGGTAAAGTTGACCTCGAACTCTAGCAAAGTTCTTTTCAAAATCTGTTATCGGTGTACTTTCGAAGCAGAAAATTAGTAAAAGGAGAACCGGCAACATCTCGTAGTTTGCAGGCACTTGTTCGAATATGACACTAGAATGCATTATTTGGGCTCATGGTGATGCACGTCTGAATCCCCTACAGAAGGAACGATGGTAAGAGGGTGAATGGGTGACCTAAAAAGCATTTTTTGTGGCGTAAAATACTTCCGTTAAATAAACTGTTACAACTCAGCATAAATAAGCCAACTACTTTCTTCTCATTGTTACTGGCTTGCATAACTTGGGGATGTTTGTGTTTTAGATGCGAGTTTAAACGGGTTCATCTACATATGGGAGGCCTTCCGATCAACGCTACAAATTCCTGTATTTACCAACAACAAGGACGATATAAAAACCGTTAGGAATTCCTTACATGGCTCTCCGGTAAGACATGGCAAAAGGAACCACCTGTAATACAGATAGCATTACGCGAAGTTCCAGTGAATTTAGGGTTAGCATTAAGGTAAAGGATAGCGTCAGGGTTCAAATTACGATAAGTTTTGAAGCTAGGGTTTGGATCAGCATTCGAATTACGCCACGAAAATGCCTACCATTCCCAGAATCTGGGGGCAGCATTCCTATTGCAGTGTTCTGTCGAGTAGAGGAGGACATATAAGCAGTTCCGACCCACAAACTTCGTGTATTATGCTTTAGCACAAAAATTACTGCGATAAAACTGGTGAGTAAGCTCTTTTGGGCGAAGAAACAAAGGGAGTGTGTCTACACAAAGGAACCTGTAAAATGTACTTGTATTCGAATGAGGTTAAAACAGTCACCAAAGCAACAACCAAACCTCAAAAGGGGCAAGTCGGCAAAATGATCAAACTTTTATATTGAAGTATAAGTGCCACCCATGTTGTGATAAGTTTTAAACTTGACTTAAACTATGGAAGCTGATTGGAAGAAAAGTTAAGATTCATTTAGCAATAAAATTTGAAAACTTTGGAACATTTCATTTCTGCTAAAAATGTTGGTCAAACGCAAAGGTAGGAATAGTAAGGGGTCTGTCAGTTGAGCACGTACTTTAATGGCTTCATGAATAGAAAAAAGAACTATCGCATTCCTTCCGATCCACTAGACAGCGAACATTCCGCTGAACCAGAACAAGCATTCGCAGTTTTCATTCGTCATGAAAAACTCGGAAACTGCGTTACATGAAAGCAGCTTAAATGCGAAGGATTAAAATCAACTTTTACAAACAGGCAGATCACGTTTCGTGTCGCGGCAAATCATTGGCTTTTTGGTCACATCCTACCATATCCTTCCTCTCCTAGTTAAATCAGAAATTTGCGTGTTTGAAATTGCTGTTTTCGGCGTACCCTTACTGCTTAAACTGGGTTTTGCAATATGAAAGCATTTTTAATATTTGTAAAAAGAAAACTGGTTGGATTGCCAGAATCATTTCTCTATTTTAGATTTCGAACTCGTACAAGAGTCAATCGGCAGAACTAAGAGTGAAAACAAAACAAGCAATAGTTTTAAGGGGTAAGCACCAATCAAGCATCAGTAAATCCAGTCCAAAATTGACTGCTTAGAGCTCTGTACGCCGGTGCCAGATCGATATATCGATTGACTGAGTTTCCATCGGAGGTTCAGGTTTCAATCAATTCACGGCCTGTCTTGATCCCGGCGTTGGCAATTATCCTCGTGGTTGTGAGCTTAAACGCGTGACCCGTTTCGTAGGTGTAGGCAGTCATCCGTGATAATCCGTCATACCGTAGCACGGCCAGGTTATTGACACTCGTTCATTAACGTTCACCGATCGCTCTGGGAACGCAGTCGTCCCTCTTTGCCTTATGGCTCATTCTCGATGACGGTTACTGAGGCAGAAATGTCCATTCCAGTCTCCCTTATCTTTACTGGCAATGCCATCACAGTCAGCTTATGTTCTTGCAAACGCGATCCGAGTACGCGTCGATTCTGTCCTGTGTAGTTGCGAAGACAGTGTAGGCACGTGACGCGACATACTACACCCGATTGCTCGCCGAGATTTAATTGGCCCTTGATTTTTATGACCCTGTTGTGCATGGTGGCCCTGGACTGGTGTACGATTCCGGCAACTAGTCCTGCAGCAATACGCTCGGTCGCCTCTAGCAGGTCCTTGGAATATGGCAGGCCACGCCATACCATAGATGCTGTTTCTGGTTGGGTCCTCCGAGAGCCGAACACGTAGGCATCGGTTTATGAATGCCTTCGCGCAACCGTTCCGCATAAATTGGTCGATCGAGCAGCCTTCTTCCGACCCACTTTTACGTGCGCCTTGGATTTCAACATTCACCTCAATGCATGTTTATTCCGTAGCAGCTATTTGAATTGAATCGCGGTTTTAGGCAAAATTTACCTTTTTTCAGGTCAAGTTAGCAAATGATGGTAAGTAAAGCCAATCCTCGGATTCTCAAAAACCACTAAGCTGTTAGGTAGTGGACATTCCGTTGATAGCAAGGTCACTTTCGAAGTCTTTGTCGATATGTGAATAGTTCTGACATTAGGTCACGTGGACGCAACTTTCGACAGTTCGGCCATCAACTTCGACTATGTCCACCGTATGCTCCACAACAGGTTGGCGCAGGGACTGTTACTTGCACTTGCGCTGCATCTACGGCGCTCCTTCTACCCACACCCGTCTGAGTACAGTGTAAATAAAAAGTCAATAAGATCGGAGGAGAGATCGGGCGCCGGTAGCTAGTGTGGCTGAAATCGACTCTGCGCGCGCCACCACGCCTCCCCTCCCATGTTCGGCATTTTTTGCCCGCGCGCAACCCGAATAACGCCTGTCATACCCTGATCTGGCCCTCGTGTCCGCTCAGCGCATCTATCGCAGGGGGTCAAGTAAGTTAAACCCTAGCAACTGCGATCTTCAGACCATAGTTCCTTAGGAGAGAAGAAGTTGATGGAGGCCAGAATAGTAGGAACAGTATATTGTGTACACAGAGGAACGGAGAATAGATGGAAGAAATCTGACTTGGGAACACACGACCAGCCAGGAGATCCAGTCTGATCCAAATGCCAGTTTGAAAGCACCCAGACCAGTGGGCAGAGGGAGCAATTCACGCGTGCAGGCTTGCTGTTCGTCGCTGTGCTAAGAACGCAGGTTTGCGGCAACTGTGATTGGCTGTTTCCAGACGTCGAGAACCGCAGTCGTGAGATTCTAGTGGAGTTCACTTCGACGCGAGCTAGTCAAAACACATCTACCGCACGACTGATTTAAGGAGCGGAGGAGGCAATGTGCATATTGGGGTTTGGACTCAACCTGTACAAACAAGGGACAATATTCACGGTCTTTTAAGTCTAACTCTCGCCTGGTTTCCCTTATGCGCAAGCTAAATCGTACATTTTCGTGTTTCCATTCACCGTTCCTTGCCCGGGTTCGTACATTTAACGGGTTTTCACAGAACAACGTTACTATTTGAATTATTTCAAACTTTCGCGCACATGGCATCCGGTTCTTCGGGTAGCCTGGTGGCAGATGTCATCCTAGGAATCGTCATGAGGCTTTTGCCCGCACTCCGTTCCACGGTCTACACTAACTAATACTCCATGACTGGTGCGTTCGACATCTTACCAACAGGCCAAGGGTTTGAGTCTCGGTTGGCACAACACTTGGAGTCTGACAGTGGCTGGCTGCTGACGACTTATGAGCCAAAAATGACTGTCATCTTCGGCTGAACAAATATGGAATCCTCCACGTCCATCTCTGGTGAATTCCTCTCTGATCTACATACGATTCTTCCCTTCCCCTTAAAAAAGCTGTTTACCCCCCCCTCCCACTGCCCACTGCCTCGCACAGGCAGCTGTCTGCGGCTTGTTGATCTGAGGATCCTTGATCTACTTCTCCGCGCGCGCGCACACACGCACGCGTGCAAAACCAGTTGTGGCCACCCAAGCGCTACTTGAACAAGCCGCTGTTCCGCCAACGCATTATGGGCCTTTTGTACACGACACGCCTTCCGGACAGTATTTTAAACCAATCGGACACCAAATTAATTGGCTACGATTCACATAAAAGCAGCGGCCACCCCCTCTCCCTCACACACGCTCTCCAAGGTCTTGCTTCATCCTGTACACGTGTGGTGTTATTGGACATGCGTTTTTTCTTTGTCTAGAGTCAGGCGATATCTGGCCGACTCCTTTGTGATTGACTACGTGTATCCACTGTTAAGTTTTGCGCATTTTTTCATTTTTCACTATTTGTTTAATAGTACCGACGTACGCGTTGTGCCTGGGTACTGAGTCGGAGGATACAGGATACCCAAAACAATGATCATTCTACTTTCTGGCCTTTGTCAGTATTGTTCTTCTACAATTAACACTGTTCCCAGATAGCCTTGGGAGTTGAGAAGTCTAGCGTTTAAGAACGTAAAAATATTTCGAAAGCCTACTTTATCTTCCTAGTTCGAACTAAAATACTTTAAGCCTGAGGCTTTGTGCTTTTTAAAACTGATTCTTAATTGCACTGCCAGGAATATCCCACCAGTGACCCTGTATAAAGTAATAACTACGACACCATGGGTAATAAAATGTAGCAAAAGCGTTAACTGAGTCATTGCCAGCCAACTTGTGTACTCTTCTGACCGGACGCAATGGAATCGGAATCAATAGGGTGCAGTGTCGATGCTTTTGTGAAGTCGCAAACACGATATTTGGCCGAATCGGAAGTCAGGGTATACAGACTAGATTAACCCAGCTTTACGGAACAAAAGAGCTTTTGGCTCCATACCACAAGGTTGCATGTTCAGATCGCATCGGGTTCACCAATTTTCGGAAGTGCTTGTGTCGACAACAGAAGTTTTCCCCAAAAAATTCAGGGAAGACAGAATAAACTGGAAAGCTTTACTGCAGGGAAAATAATGGTACAAAGGCTGTGTCACGAGCCAAATGCCAGCTATATCTGCACGTGAAAGTGTGTTGTTGTTGGGACACCCTGACAGCGTGATGACTACTCTATCATCTGTAACCAATCAAATGAAGCGGACGAATCGATTAGCTTTTGGCGTACGCGCGGCGAGTCGACAGCAAACGTGAGAAAGGACAAGAGTGCGCAGAATGCAAGGCTTGGCGAACGAAGATAAGGTGATTCAGCGCAGTGGCGATGGGCGCGCAGACAGCCATAGGGGCTCTACAAGCAGTCGCCACTAGCTATCTCTTCAAGCCAGTTGTGTGAGTCTGTGTCTGTCGTTGATATTTTTGACCCCAAGTTATGTTTCCTCTGTCGCATGCAGCCAAACAATGAAATAAGGCAATTTGATTGGCTTCGAGCTGTCGCGAGGCTAGTGCCAAGACTTACTCGGTTCTAACAGCGAATCGGCAAAGAGCATGAGGCGGACAAGAATATGTGCTTAAGTTTAGGAGCGGACTGCCCCAGGAGCTATTAATTCTATCAAAACAATAGTAATAGTAGTAGTATTGATGGTACTAATAATGATTGTACTAATTAAATCTGAAATCGCCGGTTTACAGTGGGATTTGTTACGTCTCGAACTTTGCTGGTGTGCGTTATGCCATGACCATCAGCGCAGGTGTCTCCGTGACTAGATAGGCAGCTAGTTAGCACCTGCTAAACGAGCTCCTTAAGCCATATTCTGAGGAACAAATAGGCGTACTAATGTCATTCTTTAACAGTTCTTGAATAGTTTGCTCAAAAATATTTATAGTTTAGGAAAGTTCTAAATTAAAGTTGTACGCTTTTTAAAACAGTAGGACTCCGCACTGAGCAAACAAAGGCCCCTTTCGTCTACATCCACAGTGCAGCTGTCAGCCCGTTGCCAATGGCCGCCATCCAAGCACAAATATACTATGGAGTCTGTGGCTTACAGTTTCTAATGTTCAAAGATAGTGCACTTACTGTGCTATTAAAATAATCAACTACTTTCCGCCCCACGCTGTCCCAGTGATTGTCGAGAAAAAATAAGGGGGACTGTTAAGTGGAGGGCAAATTAATAGGTGGGGCGAGTTTGTGCTTGTTACTGTAATTAATGAAGGCGCAGGAAGCAACCATATTACCACTGTTAAGGATGCTAGCCACTCTTGTGCGCTGTGTTTAATACTGAGTAGAGAAGGAAAACGTCTATATGACATATAGCATTCTGTCACTCTCTAGTCGCTTCCGACAGTTATGCGAATGAAGTATAGATTTCGCTGGAGACCTTGAAGATTATCACTGACGGGTCGTATACGATGTGCCAGTGAAAGCTCGGCCCATCAGTTTCGAAGCTGTTCACCATACGCTGCACGACAGTGTGGTGCAGGAACGGTCACTTGCGCTGGATTAAAGTGAAAGTAGACTTTCGACGCATCTACCTCACTCTCCCTTCCCTTACCCATCCGGGCCCGGTGTCAAGAAAGAGTCAGGAAGACCAGAAGCGGGATCGAGTGTGAGGCCATCCACCCCTCCTACCCAATGTTTGCCACCACACCTGACTAGGATCCCAACTATGTGGGACTGCCATAACGGCTGAATTGAGAAGGAACCAGTGCAACCGGTCAGCCACTCCACACAACAAAGCACACACTGGACGGACCTTGCGTTCCGAGCTGTCATGTGGCAATCCTCGAAGTCAAGGTTTTTACCGAAACAGGATAGCTTCAAGCACGTCAGATTGTATTCAGTGAGTAGCGAAATGCGCTGACTCGTTGACCTCACTCTCTCCCCCACCGCCAGTCTCAAGCCACGGAATCCCACATCAGGCGATCGGTGGGATGGACACAGTGACCGACAGGGCCGGCGAACCCATGTGCCCCACAGCACGACTTAGCCCTTTTTGTCAAAACACCAGGATTTGCACAACCAGTGCATCCGAAGGTGCCGTCTCCGTCTGACTTCCAGTCCATTCAACAGCCACTGAACACACAACACAGACTGGACTCAGAAAAAGAAGAAGCGATCACTGGAACAAGAGGTTTATTGTTCTGACGTTTCGGATTCCCTTAATCATAGGCAATAGCATGACAGTCTGGCACATGCGCAGATAGGGACTGATGGTGTTTCGATTAAATGTGTCAGCTGGCTGTCTTCTCAGTCACGGTAGACCGGGCCGGTAGGACTTACTTCACCTACTCTCATAGGTTCAGTCCTAGGAGTGTTCTGCCTTTCCACACCTTGGGTTGGCTACGCGATCCCTACGCAGGCACAGGATCCAGCAAATATTTTAGCCTTTGTAATTAACTCAAAAAACCCTGCCAGTGCGTCCGAATATTACGAAAACAAAAGGCACTCTGACATTTGTTGTTCACCTATTTGTAACCTGTGGGAAATCGTCTAAATGAAGAACCGGAGGGCTCATACGAATAAGGCACGCGTTCTACTCTCTTGTGGAGTGAATTGATCAAGTCATTTTCCTGCTCCAATTTAGACAATGTTTCTTTCATTGTCTAGTTTCGAGTGATATCATGTTCAGCTAGGGTCATCTCCGCCACTCTGCTGTTGAAGTTGTGGCTTTTTGCAGACTCATTTTTTCTATGAAATGACTAGAAACATTTTGAACTAGTTAAGTTCTGGCCATAGACTGCAGTTTTCGTAGGTGCATACAAAAAGCGGTTAGGGTGGCGCATCGCGGGCGCTTAGTCATCAAATTAACCAGTGCCTCGGCAGAAGTACAGCTTGTAGCATTCAAAAAATAAATAGTTTGGGCGCAATTTTCACACGCTCTACTCTCCTACTGATTTATCTTGTCGTTTACTTCAAATCAGATTTTGTCCTGTCCTCGTCGTCCAATATTTTGGCGAACCACTAATTCTGTACGTAAGGGCGATATAACAACTAAAGGATTGTTGTTAAATAGTTATTACGCAAGTATCTTCAGTGTACTACAGTCATGCAACTGTGGTCCTTTAAACTTACCTATAGAAACTTCCTTTAACATTCCAGGCAGAAAATGTGTTACTTTGCCTATATTTGCTTTCGAGGAGGTGAAGTGACCTCTCATGCTACACCTGCATGAGGTCACGTCATTGCAATTATCGGAGTGCATCTGGGGTCAGCCGCATGCTTTTCTCGCACGACCCACTAACACGCGATGTCGTGGCTGCGCCCACGCTAGTGCGCAACCTCTCCCGGTCTGACCAATTACCTTCAAGGCCGCACGAATGACTGCCGTACAAGCCGCCCTAGCAGATGGACGTTCTGTCTGACAGTCAAATCTCCTCCTATCTATTCTCCATTCCTCCTGTACAGAATAAACTGTTCTTCCACTCTGGCCTCTCACGGCTTCCCTTCACCTAAGGAACCGGGGCCAGGAAGATCGCAGCTGCTAGGGTTTAACCGAGTAACCTTAACCATCCTCGACAGAAGCATTTATCTGGACTAAAGGCTGCGCTTTCTTTTACTTGTGTACGTGCTTCAGCCGCTGCATGGTTTTCGAGGAAATTAATGCACGAACTTGGGGGGTTAATCCTTCGGAAAATAATTTTAGGCTCGCTCCAACAGTTTTCACGCGTGTATGAGCTGGACTACATCAACTACAGCGGCATGACCACACAATATCTACAAGCAGTCAACGGGCAGTCAGGAGTATACAATCGCGTGATTATTTACCATACTGACAGCAGAAGTACTATCTAAAAGGCCAACCACGCGTATTTCGTCCATATTGCGTGGATGCGTAATGCAGCGACGCAATACCGGCGAAACGCGCGTGGCTGGACTTTAGTTAGTATCTGTGCTGTCAGCAGAATTAATAAATACAGACAGTAAATTGTCTGTCCCATGAAATAACAGCCGAAATCCTGAAATATGCCTTCCATTCGAACATATTAATTAAATGTGGTTGAAATATTAAGTGGCATGCGACTTCATCTCAAGTTGCTTCAGTCACCTCAGGATTTCGCTTTTGAAAAGACTTCCTTTTTCTGCAAAAAATGGCCACTCAAGTAGCATGCCTTTTTCTAATGGATTTTCGCTGCCCTAATAAATACAAATTTATGTTATAGAAAAAAACCACAAAATATTCTTGCTTGTACTTGTACACCTTCTTCAAATTTTATACTTGAAGAAAACGTGTCTATTGGTTTAAAAAATTAATTACATAATTTTTACGACCACAGAATGTGCACTCATAAAATAATGCGTCTGTTCAGTTGTTAATGGTGCTTATAAATTATGCAACTTGTCCACATCCATACCACATTTTTATCAGAAATATATGACTTCTGCCTCACGCTATAGGGAAATATGTACTTATCCTAAGGCGGATTATACACAACTTATATTGTAGATATCTTTCATTAAAGTGCAATTATTCGACAAGTTAGAGACTTTTTTAACCCGAAAGGTTCTCGTTCTCCAAGTATAAAGTTTGAAGAAGGCGTAATTTGCTATCATATTAGTACAAGGAAGAATATTTTTTGTATTTTTTTTCTATAACATATATTTTTATTTATTAGGGCAGTGAAAATCAGTTAGAAAAATACATACTACTTAAAAAGCCATTTTTTGCAGAATTTGCTTCTTGTTGGTGGTCAAAAGGAAGCTTGTTCAAAAGTCGGATCCTGTGGTGACTGAAATATATTGAGATTAAGTCGCATGCCAATCAATATTACAGCCATAATTAATGAATATTTCCGAATCAAAAGCGCACTTCAGCTGACATTTCCTGAGATAGAGAATTTATTTGTATACGTGATGCTCAGGAGCAAGCACTACCATTTTGGATCATTGTACACTTCGACGGCGAGCAACGCAACACAGGCAAACAACACAGCTATCTGTCACAGTTATCTGCAGAGTGCTCGGTAGCTGGCTTTAGACGCACAGCCACTCGCAGGACCGAATCGAGATGACTGTAGACAGGGTGCAATAGAGTTGCGTGCCGTTTGTACTCCTAACACGATCCAAACGTTATTAATGAACTCGCATATAAACTAAGAGATGCTTTTGGTAAAATTAAAGTATTATTGTGGTCTGAAGGACTGAGCAATCCTACCACCGGGCAACCTTCCAAACTCACTGTCCCTAAGAGCCGTCAAGACTCAAAAGTACACCATGTTTAATAGAGGGGAGGGGATCGGGCTACGGCAGAGTTAAATACTTCATTTGATCCAGTTATGAAAAACTCAACCACTTCGGTGGGATTAGAACCCACGATAGCAAGGGGCCTAGTGGCTCAGCGCGTTTACTGTGCTAAAGCCTTCCCCTTACTTTCTTGGATTCGAATCCAAACCGAGGCCGCGGAGTTTTTTCGCAACTTTGTCAAATGAATTATGGCATGATTATTGTAGAATGTAAGGGCCCTTGGGCCTTAAATATACGATGAACAATTTATTAGTAAGGCGAGACAGACCGCTCCCATCAGTAGAAATTATAGGTCAAACAGGAGATGGGACGTGGAGCAGTGGCTGAAGCCGCAAAGCCTTTGTCTTATGAACCTTCGTGCGTTTGTAAAGCAACATAAATACTCACGTTGGAAAAGCCCAGGAACAACCCTGAACGCAAATTACCTAACCTTAAGGTGGAATGCTCTTGCTGAGGTAAGCCCGCCATTAGTGTGACTTAAGTCATGAAACTTGATTACAAAATTTAGATTACCCTTTTTAGGCAAATAAAACCTTGCGCGTTTTACTCACTCACGCTCGTTCTGGAAAAGGTCCTTCTTGAATGCAGAATACGTTTTTAATTTAGTTTATCAGGTAAAATTTTTGTTAACTTAAGCAGAGACCTACGTTACCGAACATTTCAACAAGTTCCTATGTTTAGGGATGTTTGAGACGTAGTTTACACATTTGAACTGTTTTTGTTTTGCAGGAGAGCACTTTTATTTTGAGAATTTTATCAAACACGACTTGCCACACTTGAAAATGGATTTGTGGTACGGCGTACACCACGAGAACTAGGCTGAGGGCAAACGAGATTTTATGACAAAACCAGACGTTTTACCGATTTTTAAATTTCAGAAATGCAAATCTCTGTTCTCCTGTCCATTAATAATAAGACCCTTAGGAACATCTACAGGAAGGCGAAGCACAAACACCCACTATTTCAGTAAACGTTTTCTATATATC
Organism: Ligula intestinalis; assembly: GCA_036362985.1. NCBI lineage: Eukaryota > Metazoa > Platyhelminthes > Cestoda > Diphyllobothriidea > Diphyllobothriidae > Ligula > Ligula intestinalis. Next base: position 38,128,940 of record JAYGXS010000001.1, on the reverse strand, counting down.
TCTTGTTGTGAAGGTTTAACTAACTAAATGGGTAAACGATTGAAAATACTGAGAACCGCAACGTATTTATTGGTATTGTAGTGCCCCCACTCCGCACGAACACTTGCGACTGCTAGCAAGTGCACAAGCACCATCGCTTGCCTACCCCAATCTAGTCTGCCCAATCACCTTCAAGGCTGACTCACACAGGACCTTATCGTGACGACTTCCACGCTCATAACACTTCGGACGCGGCCCCCTCGCAGGTGGTCTGCACCCATTCGTCTGTGCAGAATATGCCATTCCTTCCACCTAGCGTCTCACTTATTCTGTTCCCTCAGGGAACCAAACCTGAAGATCACAGCGGCAAGGGTTTTTCTTATTAACTTAAGCCACTGCGATAGGATTTAAATGACAGTTTGAAACACAATGGACTCCACTGTCAATCAAAATCGCAGATAACTTTGACAGAAAACAAGTTCTTTTAATATACACAAAGTGGCATGCTTACAATTGCGTCTGTGAATTCTACTCCAATTCACAAGTGCTTGACAGGTTTGTCGAAGTTTGATCTTTTGGAAACCATTTATGCCTGCGGCATCTCCGACAGCAAAATCAAGTCAATTCCTCCTGGTTTTAAGCAATTACATCTCCAACCGAACTAAAGGAAGCCTTTGAATTCAACAGTTCGATCTTTCATCAACCATAGAGGTTGCAGACTAGAGTTCTGACCTAGGATGAAACTCTATCCTTAGCAGGTCCGAAGCCAAACTGCCCGTAGTATACGTGCTCCCATGCGCCACTGGTGCTATTAAAGCGATGCTTATGAGCATGTTAACGAAAACAGTAAATTTCGGTGGCGGTGAATCTCTCGTGTCTCTAAAGATGCATCTGGGATACAAAATACTGTTTAACCCAAACTAACGAACTGCTATGCCATAGCGGATATCGTGGCACCCTCCACTAGAGGCTTTCCGAAATGCGCACGAGGTGAAAGCCACACTATTTACAAGCTCAAATTTCACCGACTTCGTGTAAATTATGCTCGAAATTGAAAAAAACGGTCTTCCAAGAAACCTCTGTTTGAGGTTTAATAATGATCCTGACACAAAACCTTAGCTGTGTGTCCCCGGCTAGTAATCTCTTATGCTCGTGACCTCGTCATGGTGTGAACTAGTGGTAAGGGAACGCAACATGTTTCATGTGCGGTGTAACATCTACTATAAAAGTGGCAGTAGCCATAGCAATCTAAAAACAGTGATGCAGCGAACACGCGAGAGACGAGAAGCAAAAAATGAGCGGTAGGTAGAACGGCGATGGCTACCAAAAAGCCACAATTGGGGGTCCCATAAAACTGAACAACATGAACGTGGTAGCCTAGCGTCCAGTAAACGCCGAACAGCACCAGATAATATCAGCATTTCTGGCAGAGCAGCGACATTACGCAACACTTTCAGAGAAAAAAAAATCAAATTTTGTCTTAGTAGAGGCCAATTAATCATTTCAGGAAAAAGAACGTTTGAAAGTCATTAGATTCGGTCAAGGCTCTAGAATTTAATTGTTAGTGGAGACGGGCTTGAAAGTGATGGGCAGAACATAAGCGACTAGTGAATAAGTATGAACGAACTACATATCGCAGAAAAATTTCAGGGGACGCAAAAAATTTGCATCCAGCCACGTCTGCCTATGAGTGTGAGTTAAGAGTTTAGATAGTGCCAGTACAAAGGCACCCAATTTGTTTCTAGAACCATAAGCTACAGATCGAACTAGACTTCAAAGAGACTAACTAGCCTCCTTTAAATAATTACAAATTTTTACTTGCATTTCTCATCCCATTGCTGTACTCAGAACGACTATGGTGAGAAAATCCAACGTATACACATCTAACTCCACAATTGATTTAATTACATTTTCTTTGGTTGGAAAAGCACAAACCAGTTAATTTGGCACCCTGAGGTCACCAATTTGATCTTAACAGTGCCAATCCAGAGACATACTGGTTAAAATACACTTAACCCTCCAATCAGGTGCAAGTACAATGACATTAATGAACATTCCACTTCTTATTTCTTTGAAGTTTCGGCAATCCAGGAATTCACAAGCTGAAGTGTGGATTTTTGATCCCCACTTTTGCGCACAACTACTCGAATGGATTTATCCATATCTTTATGAGTCTGAATATAAAATTCTTTAATTCACAGTTTACATACGCAGATGCAGTTTTCTACGCAAAGTGCCATTTCAAGTTTTCTAACCCTGTCAAGCTTTCTGGCTTCATCCTATTTCAGCCAGCCCACTTTTGGCTTGCTACAAAATAAAGAACCTAGACCCAAGTTATACATATAAGTTTAGCTCTTCACCTCATGCAGACCAAATTTCTGCAAATATGTGCACATACATGGGTTCATATCAGACAATATTTTCCTCTTGGGAATGAAACAAAGACTTCACCAAGGATTTGCTCCTCCTGTCCTCGAATATTTCTGCTTTGTCTTTGGCCTTATAAATAGATGTGACGGTATCGACGAATTAAGGTTAGTAGAGAAAACCCTTGTGTCTACGACCTTCATGTCCGGTTCTTTGGGAGACGAAGAAAAGATGGGAGGCCAGAGTGGTAGGAAGAGTTTATTCTGTACAGGAGGACTGGAGAATAGATAGGAGGAAGTCGACTGGTGGATGAGCGTAAGTCTGCACCCGAACAAGGAAGTGTCTGAAGTCGTCCCAGTGGCTAGCGAGAGTGGTCTTTGTCTTGGTCACTCTTGAAGGTGATTGGTCAGACCAGGAAATGTTATTGGCCGGACCAGACTGCGCAGTTGCACCCCAGTAGCGCGAGGCAGAGGTTTCGCGCTGGCGTGTACGTGTGTTGGCCCCCATTGGGGATCGAGCGTTGATGCAGGATGCGGTCACCGAGGGCGGTCGACCGGTGCCATCACGTGACCTCGTGTGTGCCGTGGCGCGTTAGAAGGAAATAGGGCTACTGGGCCGCTACAACCGCAGCTAAATCAAATACGTTCAGAGATTTTAATCGAAGGTAATTTCTTCGAGCTGGATCCAGCATTTCTTATACTGAGAGATGTCAACTGGTAACCATTAAGTTTTGTATGGGTTAGCATACTTGAGGCTTACCTTTGCTTCCTAGTTCGCATTCACTCTAGTCGTATTCCTCTACCCATTGATGCTCTCGCCCCCAGTAAGTCGGTCTTATGTTACGCGTAATTCCTCCAGGCTTGTTTCGCCGGCAATTTGTTCTACGTGTAAATGCTCACTCTTTTTGCATTCAAATATACTTTTCTTTGGAGTAATCTTTCTCTAGACCTTAGATCGTTGCCTAAAGTATCATAAATTGAATTAAAATAACCTAAACACCTTACCTCAGAAAGCGTAGGATCCGTGTTGACTGTTTTATTTCCAAACACTTACCTTCTTGACTTTGAAAAAGGTTCCAGTGAGAGTTAAGGGCAATTGTTACATACATTACTTGTTCAGATAGAAACATTTTATCATGTTTTTACAATATGCTCTTCTTAATTGGCTGCTAACTCCATTGCCATTACCCCCTACCCCGTTACATTGATTCTTTCCGCGGCGTTTAGCACCATCTTCTCATTTCGATCCCAAGCGATAGGTTGACGATCATGTCGGATTCCTTTGTTTTCGCCATCCGCTGGTAGTTCGGTCAGTCAGCATAGAAATATTACTATCGCATCTGCCTAAACTCACATTCTTTACTATCTTTTCGATTGGACTCTGAGCGGGCTGTAATCGGTTGTGGTGGTTTCCTCTGTCTAGTCACCTTAACAGTTGCTTCCGATGTCATCCCAAAAATATGATGATTCCACCTGTGACAAGCAGTCTCAGACGGTTTAGGATTTCTACGCTGACGAGAGACTTGTTGCATCCTCATACACTCTCTCCAGCAGGATGATCCTAGTAGACCCACACATTTAACCTCCTACGAGCGACGGCTTTTTTGCCTTTAAAATAATCGACTAACATTCTCTTTCGATCTAATTTTAAAGATTTTTCTCTATTCCCTTATAATTTTTCATATCAGACTACCTGTTTTTAACACATGCTGAATGCTGTATAGTGTGCTTACTCGTTCTCAAATTGGCTCGAAAATGTAGTTTACCATGATTGTACCTTTATGGATGCATAACTGACAACTTTTTTGTACTTTCATCATTATCATCGACCCGAAGGTTTGATGTCGTACCTCCGGCTTGGTATCATTTCGACCATAAAAATTTGCCCTAGTTTTGTGGTGAAGTCCATGGGAAGTCCGGACGATGTACTTTATTGGTTCGATCGCGAACGCTTCCGACCTCCTTCCGCGTGAGCGCATAGCGAAAATAGTCAGCCGAACACTGAGGGAGATCATAGAGACTCGAATGGTCATTTCTGGCTTATTGGTCTTAGCTATGTGCTTTTATTGACTAATCCTCAACCCTTAAGAATATCCCGCGCATTCTTACTCTTAATAAAACGTCCGCATGCGGCTCCCCTGGCTGGGCTGTCTCCTGGATTGGGGACTATCTTACTTCTCGCAGTCAATTCGTTCAATGCGCCAAGCAAAAATCCACGGTTCTTCCCAACAACTGTGGAGTTCTGCAGGGTTCTATGTTATCCCCTCAGCTCTTCTCCCTCCACACTAACGACCTAAGGTCACCAAACAAATGTTTGTATGTTAAATTTGCTGATGATATGGTTGTTGGCCATCCTTTCAAAGGTCAGATACACCTCCAAGTACAGAAAGATGGTTTGGATCATGTCTCAGCATGGTTGTTAGCAAATTGTCTTCTACTATATGACCAGAAGTCAGTCCAGCGTGTTTATCGATTGCGACCCTCCCTCAGTCCTGAATCCCTAGACATTCTGCCCAAGAAGATATCCTCTTTCCGCTACCTCGGTGTTAATCTGGTATCTAATCTCGCATTTACTCCGTATGCTGAACGCCTCCTCATTAAAATTCATTAACTTTTACATTACATCCGCCTTCTGTGCTCATATGACACACTGCAAGCCGTGAAATGGCGATTTATAAATGTCTGCATTCTCCTCCTCTTTCTCTAATGTTCTCCGGTTACTTTTCCGGCCATTTAATAAACAATTGTTCATTTTTAAACGTGGATATCATGTTAAGCTTTAGACTTGGAGTATTCTATGACCTTTTATCTTACCTTATCCCTTATTCTCAGTGAATGGAGCCAATTTTTGAATATTTGCCTTCAAAATAACGGTCTTTTTCTCGCTCTCGACCCAGAAATACTCGTCTTAAACCGCATGACGGTTCGACCGTCAATTCCGACGATATCCATCGTGTGTCCCACAGGGTGATGATGCGGAGGGGGGGGGGGCTGACATACGTGTGAATTGGTCTTAAATGATAGTAGACTGGTGTAAGATGTACCACACTCTCACTCTCGCTCTACCAGTTTGTGCCTTGTTTCAAGACTGCATCAATATCGGAGGCAGAATCGGGTGCAGGAAGGAGACGCGGCCGGAGCAGTCACCACACCTGACTCAGATTCCACGGAGTGGTAATACCATAAAAGCCACGGATGGCGGGTGCCCGGGTCAACACCGACGCCTATCACTAACGCACCTATGCCCGACATTTGTTATGGGAGCCCAACCCAAATGACGCCTACTGTGTCCTGTTCAGCCCTCGTGTTGATCTGGCGCATCGATCATGCGGCACGTTTAGGGGGCACTTTACCACACATACTAGCATTCACTACTGTAATTATAGCGACTAACTCCGCACATACGGCCTCGCACGAATGCTCACCGCCGTCTTACTAATCACCTGTGGGAACCACAGCAGACGCGTCTTCGTCGAAATCCCACCCGTCCTCACGGCGGTCAAGGTCTGCTACACCAATCTCCCCTCCTTTCCATCTGTGTTTTTAATGCCGGAGCAGCCCCTTCTGACAATACTGCTCCGACTCCTCCTCCTCCTCGCCGCCGGAATTTAGGCCCACCCGGCGGGGCTCCTGATCCAACAAGGGCTACTAGCCAGCCAACCAATCACCTGTAAAGGCCAACTCAAACAAAGGCTGATTCAGGCGCTGTTGTGATTTCCCCGGTCACCTCACTCCAGACGCGGCACTATGGCCGACGATTGCTTGCTCGTCTGAAAGTCAATTTCCTCCTGCGTAGTCTCCACTTCCTTCTGTACAGAATACTCCAATCCTTCCGCTATGGCCTCCCCAAGGAACCAGGGCCTGGAGATCGGAATTGCTAGAGCTTAACTTACTTAACCCCCTACGCTATGGTAAACATTTTCAGTTATTCGATGGTCCATCAAGGTTCCACGAAATGTAATTAGAGCAACAACGCATCCCCAACATGTGTCTTCGGCAACAGCTGGGCCCAGTATATTAACAACCATCCACTTCAGCAAGCAGATGCACTCTAATCATAATTCGCTACTTCCTAGACAGGCAGCTCCAAAATACTTCTGAATTTGCTGCACTTATGGATAAACTGACCCAAACCAACAATCTTCAATGCATCACAGCTTTATAACAGAAAAGCCAGCCCTGCGCTATCGTTCTTTGCCACGGTAAGTCTAATGTGCCCCGAGCTATTATGCAGGACGGCTACCAGGTCCTCTTAGGTGAGGCCGATTACGATTCCATTCTTTTGTGACAAATGTGTTATAATTAACTTTCTTCTGACAGTGAAATGACGAGCACGTAGAGAACATTTGCGGATTAAGGTCTGATTAGAAACACAATAATGCAGGACGAGGTAAGTCAACCCAGCGCAAGACTGGCAGTACGACTCGTAAGATACGTAAAATAACTGTATTGCTAGATTTTATAGCAGTACTTGTCAACATTAACAAAAACTAACCTAATCAAGGCCGATGAGACGGTGTCCTGACGCAAATTCTTACCGCCCAAATCATATTTGGTAGCCTATAAGACCTAGTTAATTATTCAATTACACAATGCATTCATGGCCAACTTCTGCCTGAATATTGATCGGTTGAGAAGTTATCTCAAGCAAGAAATCAAGCAGCGGCTAAGTAGTGAAAATCCTACATCAGTGTGGATGTACGAAGTGTCGTGCAGGAGTCACATCCAGGCTCTGGCTTCACTGTGCTTCGTACACTTCACTCCGCTCCAACCTATCTCCTAGCCGTAATCTTGTTACTCGATCAAGTTGTGTTCCGCCTGGTGGCCACAACCCAACCTTTTCGGAAATGGGTCTAACGTACAGTAGATTGTCTTACTCATTAAACGTCAAGATTGGAATTTGATGGAGTAGTTTAACACACATTTTAGTCTGTTAATTGTGGCTCTTGAATTGATTTAAGGCTCAAACAGGCACCATACGACATTAAAGCATACCGAGACTCGCCCTCACGCATATCGATGAAACAAGACCTCACGTTGGCAAAAATTACAAACTCCCATCTTCTTATAAGTACCCACCGATGACCTCACCCGAAAAGTGGCTTACGCTGACCAAAACGGCTCAGTCTACATGTGGTCAACACGAGGCAGATTTTTTAGTCGAAAAACCCCGCAAGTCAATTCGATTTCAGCGTTACAGAATTACGAATTACTTCAAATTGACGAAGGGCTTGCTAGGCTTCATGGACGATAACTCTGCACCCGACAAAAAACCACCAAGGGCGTGAAGAACACGATTTTTCTTCGGGTTCGCATAACTGATCGAATTAACATAAAGAACGAGACACTCTTCGGAAATGTAGGACAAGAACTGTGGGACAACAGATGTTCTTGCTGTCAGCCATGTGCCAAACAACAAGAAAAAAGGTCAGACCAAAACGCAACAAACGACCATAATGAGTGTGTGCACAAATGCGCCCTCGGAGATAGTTTTGGTTAGCCTAGGTAAACGGTCAGACAAATATTTCGGCCCGCGCCGCGTACGACACTGATAGCAAAATTCTGCAGGGAATAAAATCCATTGACGTCCCTCCATGAACACGACGACACGCATCGTACCTATGGGAAATTGCCCGATCCTGCCATTTAAAATTGACCCCAAGGAAGCGACCGAATAATCGTAAGATACTTAACAGCCAATCTTATAGAACGCGCGAGGATTCATTACGATCTGTGGAATGAGATCATCAAAGCAGGAGACAAAATTGGAGGCTTGATATACTACCACCGAAAACATCGTCCTCAAAGTTCGTTTATTGGGGCCTTATATCAACGACAAGCTGCTTATACCGTGACTGAAAATCCACCTACGTATCAGCATACCACTCGAGTTACGTCCTGTTTGCTCGAACAGGTTCTCAGCCTTGCAAAACCTGCTTTAGATTATCTCCGCCCAGCTGACCGACAGACATTTTGAAAACAAATAGTTAGCATTGCAACATATGTATACGTCCGCGCAATCGTTCACAACCACGAAAACACTGATAAGAATCCACATTCTGAAATTAAGGGGAACACATTATTAAGACCAGTAATCGACACTTTCTTTTCAAGAACCGACAGTGAATTGGCTAAGAGATTGCAGGAACTTTGAAGTATGCAACCAGAGATTATACATCGGTAGTTGTATTTAGCAGGCATTCTTATAGGTAAAGACCGCACCGTTTCCAATCAAACATCTTTAGAATTACAACCTTTATAAAAAAGTAACCAAGGAAAGCGCGAACTATTGAATGTTCAGTGCGAAGCTAACTGGCTCGTACTATAAAAAAATTACGAAAATTTAGAACTTAGTGCTGTAAACTCCGAAACGTGGACTGCAAACAGTAAACACTGGTCCGTTAAGAATCGGTTAAATTTCGATCGGCTTCAAGGCAGTAACTTATCCTACTGCTGCCATAATCAGTCGACAGGACATAACGTTATCTTAACATTTCCTCACATTTCCACCCATGATTAATTGCCAGAAGTTCGACCGAAAAACCTTTACTTGTTATATTTCAAGATAACTCATTTCTTAGCCGGTTTCTTCGCTGCCTTCGGCTTCGAGGCCTCCTTGGGTGCAGGCGGAGTGGGAAGTTTTGGTGGCGGTGCGGGAGTCTTGGAGGTAGGAATCTTAGGAAGCGGTGCTGTCTTGGCCGACTTCGGATGTGTTTCCTGCTTCGGATGCTCCGGCTTTGAAGTTGCTGGCTTGTCTTCGGATGCTGAAGGTTTGGGAGCAGCCTCTTTATGTTCCACGGACTTGGGCTTTGGCTGCTCAACATGCATGGCCTTAGGTTCCTCCTTAGCAGGCTTAGGAACGACAGCAGGGGCTGCAGCTGGAGCGGCAGCCACAGGCTGGGCGGGGGCAGCTGGTGCCGGAGTAGGCGCAGCCACGGTTTGCAGCATCTTCTTCCTACGTTCAACCAACCGCTGTTCTCGTCTGACTTTAGCTTCACGCTTTCGCTGCCGCATAGCCTCAGCTTGATCGCTCAGCTGTTTGCTGCGAAGGCGCTCAGACTTCTTCTTGTGGATATGGTCGATAAGAACGCGCTTGTTCTTGAAGATGTTACCCTTGCATTGTTGATACAGTTGATGGTACCTAACGTGGGATAACAGAAATAACTAGCACTTACAGATGCTTGTCGATCTTTCTTGATGCTCTGTAACGCTTGAGTAGCCGCCGAAGCACGCGCATACGCCTCATCCATAAGACCTTCTGAGGCATTCGAGCATCAGCAGTACCCTTTCGCTTACCCGTGCCAGTGTGCCTACCGAGACGGCGGGCAAGCAGATGGCGGCGGGCCCTCGCTCGAGAGTGAACGGTAACCGGTTTCCGGATAATCAAGTTATCCTTGAAAAGTTTCCGGATAAGATTTCTCGAGTTGGCAGATGCAATGGTCGAGTTTTCGTTCGGGTCGAGCCATATTTTCTTTTTTCCACATCCTAAAACAGCGGCCGCAAGGCGCTTTTGGCAGCGCAGATTGCTAAAAAATATGTGTCACAAATTATCCGGCAAAGGAAAGCTTCAGAAACAAGGAAGCACGAAACAAGGGATGTACTCACCTCATAATCGTGGGCCACAAGAAACACCACGCTCACACAAGTGAGGACGACTAAAACAAACAGCAGAGACGAACAACTCAAGGTTCATGTATTCAAAGATTTCTTACTCAGATACCTGAGTGACCACCATCATTGCTTTATAGGTCTAAAGGCCAAATCTACGCATTTTCCTACGATCCACTACTTTTTAGTTGCAAAATTAGTTCCGGGGAGGGCAGAAAATAGTTCAACACTGTTTCTGTTCAAACTGCTCGAGGCTATGAAATCCGTCAGTATACTGATTCAATTAAATTTTTGTTGCTGGAGAAATTTGCAAGAAACCGGAGAGGAGGCCAACTTTGAGCTGTTTTATAAGAACCTACTTTATCGAACTTTGAGAGACAGGGGAATGTCAAAACGGAAGAAAGTGAAATTAACGATAAATCTGTACAGTGTAAAATTACAATTTCTCTTCAGTTTTTATATTCATTTATGGAACTCTTCTGTAGTAACCTGCCCCGCTTGTAGCCCTTCCCATCAATTAGGCCTATTAGCCCCATGAGATTCTGATTAGGTGCGCATAAATACACCGTCAACTAAACTGAGTACGCCATCTGCACAAAATTGGTCTGCCATACTTTAGGTGTGCTGTGATTATGCTCGTATTCACCTAAGGCACCAAAACTACCTGACCTTCACTTGTTAAGCGTGTTCATTGCTTCGTTTTGTCTACTGCAGTTTCTTTTTTGTATCATGTTCGAATACGAAAAGGAAAAGTCTTAGAAGGCATATTATTACGTATTACGTATGAGAGCTTACCATTTCGAGGAGGCAACGAAGAAGTAAGCAAAAGCCACGGGTTCAATAAAACTGATCGGAATTTGGTAGTTTACGTCTAGTGTATGGAAAAGAGGTTCATGGTTCAGGCATCTACGAACGCATCAGGATAGTCACTTAAGTCACTTTAAGTCACTTTATTAAGGGAAGAAGGCTTTCGCCCTTGAGCTCCCTATTCATAACCAAAATCGCATAATAGGTCCACCGTAACAATAGTACATAATACAAATGTACAAATGTAGGCTTAACATCAGCGATAAGTGTGAGCCAGTTGCAAGGTGCTGCTACTGACACTTTGTTCATTATATCTGCCGCAGTTTCTCAGCAAATGAGAGTCAAGTTTGTGTTTAAAAATGTCAACAGTATCTGAGAGGACCATATCTTCCGGGAGTCCGTTCCACGCTCCAATGACCCTGTGAGAGAAGGCGTTTCGTCGAACGTCGATACGGGCCGGTTTCCTCTGTAGTTTAAAAGGATGACCTCGCAGGTGGTCAGTCCGAGCCAATTCGAAGAAATCATCAAATTCTAGGGCACAGTCTCGGCCTCTAACAATTCGGTAGGTTTGTATGAGGTCCCCGCGGAGTTGCCTATAATTGAGAGGGAAAAGATCAAGTTCAGTCAGTCTGTCTTCATAAGGCAGATGACCAAGATTCTTGACCATCTTTGTAGCCCTCGCCTGCACTCGTTCCAGGTGCAGATAATCCTTCTTGAACCACGGACGCCAGGCCTGGACAGCATACTCCAAGTGGGACCAAACAAACGCTCCGTATGTTTTCCTGAAGAGCTCCTTGTCAATGTTTACGAATCCCCGCCTTATCGCAAACAGCACCTGTGTCGCGCGTTTAGCTGCCTTTACACACTGAGTAGATGGTTTGAGTGAGGAATTTATCAGAACACCGAGATCCTTTTGTTCGTTCACATTTGAAAGCGGGTGCCCATCGAGGAGGTATTGGAAGGAATCGTTCTCCTCATCAGTCCTTCTAGTACGGAGTCTTAAAACCACACACTTACTAATGTTGAAGTTTAAAAGCCAACGAGCAGACCAGCAGCTAAGTCGATTAAGACTCTCTTGAAGCGCTTTCCTATCGGCGTCAGACCTGATGGCTCTTCAGAGTTTGACGTCGTCGGCAAACATGATAGCACTGCAACCCAGGTCGTTGACACAGTCGTTGATATAGATAAGGAAGAGCAGTGGCCCTAAGACAGAGCCTTGGGGGACGCCACTCAGAACATATGTAGGGCTTGACTTTGAGTCACCGATGCACACAGTTTGCGATCTCCCTGTGAGAAAATCTGTGATCCATGCCAGCAGGTTTCCTCTTATGCCAATTTCTGACAATTTATACATTAGACGCTTATGTGGGACGCTGTCGAATGCCTTCTTGAAGTCCGTATAGATGACTTCAACCTTACCATCTTCATCTAGTGCGCGAGTCCACTGCTCAGTGGAGAGTAGAAGGCTGGAAAGGCAAGAATGGTTCTTTCTGAAGCCGTGTTGGAGCCTTGACAGTAGATTGTTCTCCTCCAAGAACTCCATTGTCGTCTTCTTAATCATCGTTTCCATCACCTTACAGCAAATGCAAGTTAGGCTGACGGGCCGGTAATTGTTAACCTTCGTTCGGGCTCCGCCCTTGTATATCGGGTAAATACTTGCCATTTTCCATTCAGATGGCAGTTTTCCTAGTTCAAATGAAGAACGAAAGATATGTGCTAGGGGCTCTGAGAGTTCCCTTGCCAATTCTTTCAAGAACTTGGCTGGTATATTGTCTGGACCGGATGACTTTGCTTCTTTGAGGCTCTGCAGCTCCCTCTCAACTACAGGTGCTGGAAATAGTAGAGAATGAAGTGCCGGACCGGCTTTTGCAACAGCACTGTTGGCATTATCAAATTGAAGCTCGGTTTCCCTAGTGAATACCGAGGCAAAGAACCGGCTACAGTACTCGGCTTTCTCGTCATTCTCAACGACTTCTCCGCCATCATCATTCTAAAGTACTGCGACAGGATCCTTGTTTTTTAATCTACTGTTGATATAGCGGAATAGAATTTTGGGCTTTTCTTCGGCCTGTTGGAGGATTCTTGATTCATAGTTTTTCCTGGCCTGGCGAATTGATTTTTTTACTGCATTTCTTTGGCGTCGGAATTCCTCGAGGTGTACTGGCGATCCAGTTTTCCTGAATAACTTCCATTTCCTATTCTTCTTCTTCAGTTGCCTGTTAAGGTCTCTCGTCAACCAGGCAGGACGACTAGTCGTCTTGTGTACCTTGACCGGACAAAAGCGCTTAAGCAGATCTAATGCAACCCTCTTGAGTGATCTCCAATCCTCCTCCGGATCCCCCTTGAGTAGGCAGTCCCAATTCACGGTCGATAGTGCATTCTTCATTGAATTGAAATCTGCCTTCCATATGTTTGGCTGGTCCTCCGTTTTCCTCAGCCGTTGAGTATGGAGTGAGTAATCCCACATTAGCATCGTATGATCACTCTTACCGAGCGGAGCACTTGAATGAACTTCATCTATGTAGGACGAATCCTTCGTAAAAATGAGATCCAAACAGGTAGCCCGCTGGTTTTCTCGAAATCTGGTTATGCCCTTAACGTTCTGAACTAGAGACAGGTCAAGCGTGAGATCCATTAATTTGGAACTAAAGGAAGTTGACGCCGCTTGATATCGCTTGAATATTTGTGTCGCATTTAATGCGTCCAAGAACGTGATCGAGGACACTTTGTAGCACACAACGTGTGCTTATGGACATTAATAAATACGTGTACCTACGAATAGGGATTGAGTAGGGAGGGATTTAGATACAAATGTCATTTTACACGACAAAGGAGGTAGCAGTTAATCTCAAAATTGAATTTATGGGAAACTACAGACGTTACAATGTGAGGTGTTCCCATTTTGAGTGCCATGGGAATAGAAAAATTGTTTGTCGAGTACACATTCTATAAGCCGAGTTTAAATAATGTAAATTTTCCGACAGTTAGTAGTGTTATGTGCAGGGTCAAGTCACGGTACTCACGTTCGAGTTATAGTCGTACTTTACTATAAACACTAAAGCTTCTTGTTTGAAATATCTGCATCTCATAATGATCCACTAAATCTCACTAGAAAATGCAAACGCGCATCCCGGGCCCACTGGGTCTCAAATATAAAATGTATTTATTGGTTGCGGTCAATAGTGGTGGCAGTTTTTCTTAGAGTTAGATCTGGCTTACGTGACTTTTAGATCGACGTCTTCAGATTCGAGCGAAATTGTGACGGTTAACACCATTACTGTCTGACCCAATAAATCCATCTACTGTTTGTTGTCATGGCTGGCCCAGCTCTGTTTAAAAAACACGTATTGTGATACTCTTGACATTTCATGTGCAAATGTGTTCTTCAACGACATCATCGTGACTCCCACGCCCATTGAAACTCAAATTCGCGAGGACGGCACGTTAGGAAGCAGTAAGTGGAACTTTATTCGCAGCCTCCGGCACAGAAATTCTTCGGCAGGAGAGACACCACCAGAAGACACAGGGTGAGGAATGATCCTATAAGAAAATAGTAACGCAAGGAGTATCTAGTCAGTAATACTATCCTCACAAGCTTGCAAGTGGGCTCGCTGAATATGTCGACAAAACGTTCCGCCTGAAAGCTAGATTAAAGATCGTACGTTGGGAAACGAAGATGCTGGATGTGGTGTCGGCGACACGAATTCTCAAGTACCGATGAAGTAAACTGGGAACCATTATCCTACATCAAAACATCGTCTAGGCCATTTTAAAAGATCATGTGCCATAGGAATACGATAGTGGCAAATGTGGTTGCCGGATTCGTTTGTGCTATCTCCGGCCACTTTGAGTATGTCTCCACAACGACTAAGTAAGTGACTCCGTCGAGCGGGCCAGCGAAATAGATGCACACACGTGAACAAAGCTTATCGGTGTTTTCCATGGCATTGGCGGTTGAGGAACCAGCATTTTGCAGCCTTTTGACAACGGAAACAGCACCGAACGAGGTCACTGATGTCACTGTCGATATCCGGCCAGTGTTCAAAACTGCGAGCGATGATATTCATTCGACCGGTGCTAGGATGAACAGCATGAAACTTGCGTCGCATAGCGGGTCGAAGAGAAGAAGGAATCAACACCCGGTCTACAATCGTGAGGCAGGAATCAATCACAGATAGCGATGCTCGACGCAGCAATAGCTGGTGAAGATCGCCAGAAGAGCAGAGGTTGGCCAACTGGGCTGCACATAGGTGATATTTTATTGGCAGACGAGATCCTTTTCGCTACTGCGTTGGGCGGCCACTACAGACATACCTCGTATGGCATCTGAAAGCTGACGGCGCATACCATCCTCGAATTGAAAGGGAAGCAACCACGGTGTCTCCCTTAGGTTCCTGAGGATTGCGTTTGAGGCGGGAAAGGGCGTTAGCCTGACCAAAATCGGTAATGCGACAGTGACGGATATAGAAATGGTAACTGTGCAGAATGCTTGCCCACCTTTGATGTCGGCTGGCTGATTAGACGGACATGCCTTTCTTTGAACCGAAGGTAGACAGCAATGATTATGGTCACTCAGCATTGTGAAATGACGGCCATACAGCGGCTTGTGTGCCAAGATGATGGCTGGTGCTTCTTTCTCGATTTGGCCATAGTTTTCCTCAACAGCGGTTAAATTACGGGATGCGTGCATGATCGCGTTTTCGGACCCGTCAGGAAAAGTACGCGAAATGACGGCAAAAACGCCATGATTGGAGACATCTGCAGCAACAACGATCGGCATTGTCGTGTGATAGTGCATGGGTAACAGATTCAAACTCAGCATTGGCTTGAACTGGGCAAAGGCCTTTCTACAATCGGCAGCCCAGCACCAGGAGCATCCTTCTGCAGCAGACAGTTGGGTGGGACTCGTAAGTAATCCAACGACGGTAGGAAGGTGCTGTAATAACTGATCAAGCCATGGAACGATTGACGTTGTGATAAATCCGTGGGTGCAGGCATTCGTTAGAGGGCAAGATTATGTTGGGGATCTGTATGGCGAATAGAGGCGCAAAACATCAAACTTTATACTTCATTGACTCGCAGAAAATGGACACTTGGCGCTTTTCAAGCGAAAGCCACATTCCTGCACGCATTCATGTACTACGGACACTCGCTCTTGAAGCTCAGCCGGGGAGTGATCCACGATGATGTCATCCGAGTATACGAGGTTATACGAGCCCAGTGCTGACTTTACTCAGCGTCACGTCTGACTTATAATACAGTCAGTAATATTACCAACAACTAATATCACTCAGCTACACCCTAGTTAGTAAAAGAAATAAAAGTACCGGTAGCATTTGTAGTAGGATTATTATTATTATTATTATTATTATTATTAGTAGTAGTAGTATTAGTAGTAGAAGTAGTAGTAGTAGAAGTAGTAGTAGTAGTAGAAGTAGTAGTAGTAGTAGTAGTAGTAGTAGTAGTAGTAGTAGTAGTAG
>JAYGXS010000001.1:38073791-38112690 GCA_036362985.1 Ligula intestinalis | reverse complement strand
TAGTAGTAGTAGTAGTAGTAGTAGTAGTAGTAGTAGTAGTAGTAGTACCATCCCTGGCTTCCTAGAGTCTGGCTCGTCACCTACTGTAGGTATGTGAGAGTGGACAACGAAAACACGTTATCAGGCGAAACCAACAGATGTGAGGGGGATACTCGCAGTAGGGACCTTAGGAACACTACAGCTACAGCATCGGATAGACATCCATGAGTGGGGTGGTGCAAAGCGTGTTATCATAGGTGCCGAAATGTTAAGGGGAGGTGTGAAGACTATCACTTATAGTTCACTGTGTTGGAAAGTGTTGAGTCTGCCCCGATTCCTGCTCGGTCACCTTGACTTTTGTCTTGCCACCGGTTCAAGCCACAGGGTGGGACTATGTGTCGCACCCATCCCCCCACACCCCAAACGTAGAACATCCGCTCTGTTCACTCGAGCGGTAATCGCCGAGGTGTAAACCACCCCCACGCACGTTAAAGAATAGCCTCGGCTCGTCGAACGTTCTGCTAGCGTGGCCACCCCCCCTCACCTAAATAGCGCAGGGGCGTTCAATATCGCCACGCAATCGTGAGGGAATGTGGGCGCCCCAAAGAACGAGCATGAACATTGTCTGTTCACTGCAAGTAATTGATGAGATTATTATTCACCAACCGCACGTGGACGCTCGCTGGGTGTCTTACAAATCAGCTCAGATGAAGTTAACGACGCGCGTAAGCTCATATTCTAATTTGTCATGCTTGTTGCAAAAATACAATGCATGTTAGCTATTGATGCAATTACAGGAATATATTACAAGAATATACTACCGGCTGGTATTAGTTAGTAAGATTACCAGAATTAGCAGTCTTAGCAGTGACGTGTTAACGGTAGCAGCAGTATCTTAGCCCAAACTTCGTAAAATGTGACAGCAGCAGTTAATTTTCTCTATTAGCTACACATAATTAATATCTAGCTTATCTTGAAATCTAGCTGGCTGAAGCTTCATTGTACAGTTTAGACACTAATTAATCACTTAGTTTAGATTTGCTTAGCTTGATAAGGTAGACTTTTCGTCAAAGCCTAGTCAAAGCGTTTAGCCTATTGCAGTCTCAGCAATACTGTTGTCCTCAAGTACCGTACTTGTAGAGCAGCTATATAGGAAGATGATGGTCTGACCTCCGAAAAATGACAGTTTCAGTGCTAGCACCTGTAATACTACACTTCTTGTTAAGACTGTGGGGAGCTGAGCCCAATTCTAACTTTAATCAGCGTCATATTCTGACTAATAATACAGCCAGAAATAGTACCAGCAATAGTATCACTCAACTGCACCCCTAGCTAGTAGTATTCGAAATAGCAGTAGCAGTACAAGTCTTGGTTTCCAGAACTCTGGCTTGACAGTTACTGAAGGTGGGTAGTTACTAAAAATAGCTGTTACCCACATTCACACTCCACGCTTGGATCAAGGGGCTATGAGCAGACTTTCTGTAAAATCCAAGCTACAGATAGATACTGCAGTAGGCCTATAGTTAGTTTCTTTAGACGGCAAACTGCACAAAATAAGGGCATGGTAGGACTTGTACATTACTTTACAAACACTGCTTTTATCCAAATGCTAATCACTATTACCCCACACAGATTTAAAGTGTATACTGGGTGCGACTCCTTAAAAATCACACATAGGTAGTACTTATAGTATACTGTCTACTAGCCTTAGTGGGCACGATTACTAAAAATTAGCACTTTAAGCATAAGCACGTACTTATAGCGGCAGTATTTTAGTCCATACAACTCGATGAATAGATTTGAGAGGTGGTAGACAAAGGCAAAGGCTGCTGTGCTCAGGACCCTAAACATGTAATTACCCGAAATGGTAAACACAGATTCACACACCTTGTTGAGACCAAGGAGATATGAGCCCTAGTATTGGCGTAGAGACCGGTGCAGATATCTGCGTATAAACGCATCTAACTATTCGGCTTCTTAACCTTAACGATGAGAGCAGCCCATGCGGAGTAGAACACAGGTGTCAGAACTCCAAGTTCCTCCAGGCACTTTAGTTCAGCATCGACAAGTGGCAAGGTTGCATGCGGAACTGGTCTCTTTTGGCAGCCGACTGGTTTACTTCGAGGACAGAGATTCAGCACGGCTTGCGTGTATGTGCAACGACCAAGGTCCTCTTGGAACACTGGGGCAAAACGCTTGAGAATGTTCTGTTAGGATGGCCTAACGAACGGCCTTAGCAAGCAGTAGCTTGTAGGCATAGCCACACTCCAAGCAGGATATAGATCGGCCTACACGGGTGAACGTACACTAGCCGAAAATCGATCGATAATTCAGAATTCAAACAACAGTCATTCACTGAGCCAAAAGCCAATGTGACCGGCCACTATTTCAGAAGAGAATCTGATTGGCTCAAGGGACATCGTTGACATATGTTTGTTTCCCTAAATTTGTTGTACCTCAAATACTAAAAAACTTCCGCTTTCTGCACACTTCCTGTTGTGTTCTCTCTCTTGGGGCTCACATGAAGCGTAGTTAGACAGCGAATATTTTGGCCTGGGCGTCCGTTAAAACAATTAGGCGAGGTGATATCGCGGCCTGGGCTTCCGTTACAACATGTTCTTCTTAGGGTTCATAGGTACAGCAGGAATCCGCAATTCACTACAAACAAGGTGGAGCGGCAAATCAACCGGCCAAGTTTTACAATCCAGTCGAGACCAAGTACGTTGAGATTAGTCTTGGTGATTTAGAAAGTATCAGTTATATAGTGCCACGGAAGGAAACACAGCACTGTCGTTGCTCCATTAACTGGATAAAACCACCGTATTAACTGGTGGCGGACTGCGAAATCTTTTGCACGGCATGAAACTGGCGTAGTATAACGGGTCGAAGAGAAGAAGGAACCAACACCTGGTCTGCAATCGTGAGGCAGGAATCAATCACAGATAGCGATGCTCAACACAGGAATAGCTGGTAAAGATTGCCAGTGAGAGCAGTGGTTAGCCATCTTCGCTACATATAGGTGATATTTTTTTGGCGGACGGGATCATTTTCGCTAGCGCGTCTGGCGGCCGTTACAGACATACCTCGTATGGCATTCGAAAGCTGATGGTGAATATCGTCCTCGAATCGAAGTAGCAACAACCACGGTGTCTTCCCCAGATTCCTGAGGATTGCAGGTGAGGCCGGAAAGGGTTGTGCTCAAGGGTCACTCTGTGACATGTAGTGACGAAGTAGGCCTAAGGCCTACAAAGCCTATAGAAGGTGTGAACCAAGGATATAAAACGGTAACGACACCAACTCACAGAGTCCGAATGCTCTCCTTTAGTAGTTGCCAGAAAGTTGGCTTGCAACGAAAAAGTTAAGACCAAAGTTATTGGTCAAGTTCAGACTTCAGGTCCAGCAAAGATTTTTTCACGTTAACTCTCCCCCTAACCTCCCACGAATCGACGCTCTTATTCCCGCAGATAGACCTTATGCCACTCGTTATTCCTCCAGGATTATTGCACCCCCATTTATCTCCACATCAAACCATTCTCGCTTCTTTGCTTCCAAAAATGCCATTCCTCTGGAATAATATTCCTCTCGATATTAGGCTGTCGTCTAACTTAGCAGTTTTTAATGTCAAATTACTTAAACACTTAACTTCGGAAGATATAAAGTCCATGTTATCCGTCTCCTTCCCAAACACACTACGTTTGGACTTTGAAAAAGTTCCTCCTGGTATTTGAGATGGTTATATTTACATAACATTGTTTTCCATATATGTCTATTTCTTCCTCTATAGAGTGATATTTAACTAAATAAGTAAATAAATTTTATATTTTAGGCGTGGAGGGCTCCGTCATTGCAACGATGTTTCGTCCCCGTCTCTGTACAGTCATCATTGCCGTTCTCAATTCCGCGTTTTACAACCCTGACGATGGGCTTCATGATCTCTAATCATGATTAAGGCGGTTCTGCTATTTCCGCCAGCTCATCGCTGGACTCCTCAGTCCACAAGGTTGCGTCTCCGGCGTTTCGGTGATGATCACGTGACCTCTGCCGTTTCCTCATCTTGTCGACCCTGTTGTCCACGATGGCCTTCTCCGGTCTCACCTCCTTGATGGTTGATCATGAAGCCAGTCGGGCGGTGTAACAGTGGTGAATGACAGAAGCTGCTGCTATATAATTTTTTCAATTGACAAGAAGCATTTCCAACCCTCATACGTTCTCATCAACAGTCCTGTTTCATTGCACTACAATCAATCCTATCAACCAACCTCCACGGAGCCCTCACCGCATAACCATCCTTCTCTTATTGACCCTTTCCCCTATTCACACGACTTGCTTGTAAAGAAGTCAAACATTATTGATAGCCTGTTTAATTTAAGCTTCTCCCCAAATAAATCTATTGGTCTGATGAGAATTTATCAAAAGTATACGTAAGCTTGCCAAAAACTCTTCTGAATTCTCTGATGGGAATACTTGCATTTTTGGATAATCGTTAAGATTTGCAGGAGATCGAACATGTCTACCATAACAAGTGGCAAGGAGTGGCAGTACAGAAGGTTGGGTGAGGGAGGTCGAGTGCGTACGCGATGGTGACAGTGGCGTATGACTAGCGGAGGCGGGTGGAGCGGATGTCAAGGATGCAGAAGGAATGGACGGCCCAATCTCTGGAGGACAATAACAATGCCTGGTAACCTCTACAGCAAATTAAACCAAGTATGTATGTTTGATCCTCGCATGAGTATCTTAATTACCGTATCCCACATGCCGATAACTATGACCTCCAGTAAGTGCTCTTATTTAATAGAACCTGAGGGTGGAAACTACTATTGGAGTCCCCTTCAAACAAGAATTACGTTAGATATAAGTTAGCTGTGGCGTGAAACCCATACGAGAGACAAAGATAGTAAAGGCGTTGGATAGGCGATGGACAAAACATAGGAGTATAGAGTACTCATTTTCTAAAGCACTTCAGAGCCAATAACTGCCCTCTATCACAGTTAATTGAAGACATTCAAATGGCAGGAAAGTAAGTGGTAGCTTAACATAGATACAGCTTCCTCCGCCACGGCCATCCTGTTAACCTTTCCGGATGTAGACTTCGCCTAGAATAAAGAATTCATAGGCGGCTTCACAAGATGTTACCCATGTCTCTGTTACTTCGACAATGTCTGAGCCATAGGGGAAGACTAGAACCTGGAGCAGGGACATATTATCAAGCAGAAATCTGACATTTGACACATACAGTTTAAAGGGGCATACCATCGGTTTCTGAGACGACCACATAGGCTATCACAATGACTACCTTCGTCCAAAGGAATGCTCTTTTGAAATAAACTATTTGTGGATTTTAAGGGCATGCTATAAAGAACGAACCCTTCGAATTCCTTCTCGATTGATAGGAACATTCGCCGGTCTACTAGGTTTTGTAAACACGATATACTTTATATGCGTGTTATGTATTATGGAGATGGGAACCACTATGGATTGGTGGTCTAAGGCAGGGAGAGTCCAGGCCATCTGAGCCATAACCGGCAACGAGACAGCTGATCATTGGGCGCTGTCGCTTCAAGCACGCATGATGGTTTCTGCTCATGCATGCGTCCCAAATATTGTAGAACACCCTCGAGAGAATTTCAGCATGGAACGAGAACAATCAGCGTGTGGCATGCCATAAGCTAGAATTTTGCAGAACGCCCAGCGCACGCCATTTGAAGGAATGTTTGAGAATGGCCAGAAACCCATAAATAAACTAGAATTGATGAGCTAGGGAAGCATCGGTTCTGTTAGCCTTGAACAAAGTGGTTGTTCTTAGAGTTCCGGCTCTCTTGTCGTTTTCCACCTACCTGTCGGGTATAACATTAGGTGTGCATGATGAGGCTATATTTGCATACGAACTTTCCTTGCAATTTATCTTTCTTCCAAGTAGTAAAAAAACAGGCAAGGCTTTTAAGTATCATAAGTTGGAGCTGTTTGTAAAATAATTGGGTTCAAGGGCGTTTGATGCACCGGTAAAAATCCTCGTTGACCGAAACCGTTAGAATTTGGTGCTTTTCATGATAGTTTTACTTGTTTAATCTCTCAAAAAAGATGTCAAATTATTTAAAAATCTGCAGGTTCTAGAAACTTAGTTAAACAATTGTGAATCCGACGAAATTGTTTACATTTACTTCTCTGGCTGCCGGCCCTTCGAAACCTGTTTGACCCCGATGTACTAAAAGTAAAAGCTGGGAATATTTCGTGAAACCAATCCAACGGGCCGCTGAATTTGTCAGCCACTCATATTTAGGCTTGGAGTTTCTATATTATCTTTCTCGTCAGTCTTGTTTTGGAACTAGATCACATTGCCGATTAACCGCAGTTGTTTTTAGTTATTTCTCTCGGCCTCAGTTTAGCACTTGACTGAATTTCGTTTATAATTCGTCTTTTCTCCTTTGCAAAACTTACGTACTATGATGGCTTTATGATAAACTAAGTTTTTTTGGTGCAAGCATAGAAGTGGCATATGTGTATCTGTGATATGTCAGGGAACTTCGAATTTGCGTCGCTAATACTCATTGAGTTGGGCCGTCTGAACACCGTCGGCCAATCAAATAATGAAACGCCACCTAGCCTGCATTTTTTAGGCTAGCCTGGTATTAAGCCACAGTAAGTGGATGCTATTAGGTGCATCGCGTATGCGAGATAGTGTGCGTACTCTTTTTTGCGTCGGGGCTCTTGTCAAGGGTTATCGATAACGGGAGAGTGTTCGGACGTTAAATCTTGTCCTCGGAAAAGTCTCACTACTGAGAATTTGTGGCCCGAGGGTCATACGCCGTGCAAAATTTTCAGTAATATAGACGGCTTCTCCGATCGTAAAGCGTATACACGCGAACCCTAGGCCGTTCGAACCGTTACCTGTCAACTGTATCTGAAAACCTCACATCGTGTTATTTCCGCGTTTTACTGTCGCATCAGCCTACTTTCTCTACCACTAATACCGCATTCATGGCCGGCTGTCATTTGGTGTTTGTTTTTCCTCACGAAAACAACCTTATGGTCGGTAATCGATCCCTGAGCTCTTTTTTGGTGATACCAGACGGCAAACTATGAGGTCGAGCTTGCAATCAATTCCAGCAAGGAGTTGTTCAAGGATTACGGCAACGACATTCCGTGTGCTTTTCTTCTTTCAGAATTCTTCAGTATTACATAGATTGCTTGACTTTGCCAAATTAGTTTCTTTGGGGTCATGGGCTTCTTTTAACCTGCGTGTATAGGTTTCTGCTGAGTGTTAGTGGTTTGCGGAATTCATCCAACTTGACTCTTCTGGCTGCTAGTGTGTTGCGTTTAGTGTCCACCCGTTTTTAAAACATGCATGGAGAAATCCGTTTGTGTTGCATCGGACTTTTGCTTTCAAAGCTTATAGTTTTCGTAGTTGGCAAAGTCATTTTTCTCCGACCAACACTTTTTGAGTTCATTGTTTTTTCGCATCACCGAACCTTGCAGACAGTTTCCAAAATTTATAACCCAAAAGAATTTACTTTACGGATGATGTTTCCGTGGCGCTTTAAGTCGCCGTTTATGCGCCGAAACACTTTCGTAGTAGTTTGGCCTTCATACGCGAAGATGCCCTCATTAAGCCCCACGGTTTGGGTGCAATTATGGACAAATTTCTATCCTCAAAGTACAACGCTCTCGTACTTATTTTCTAGCGGATGGTTAAAAGTCTGTGTTAAGCTGAGTAGTTCATGATGTAGATGGTCCACATTCTCGTTGAGTATAAATGCAACTCTCTGCCAGTCGGTGGTTATCTCTCTCCCACCGAAAGTGATCGTTTTTTTTTTCCAGCCCGTGATATTCGAGTTGTAGATGGATATGCTTATTGCCTGACTTATCACTCGAATACTGCCCTTCTCTAGTTAACGCGAAGTAAAATAACCTGATTTATCCACTATCGTCACTTGGTCTGGCACAAACTTCTACCCCAGAGAAGTCGAGCGGCTTGACGGACAAGGAATTGTAGTAAAACTGAGATCACACCAAAACAAACCCATGTCCAGAGCAGCCGGAACAAAAGAAGCAGAGTTTCTTCCGTTTTACACTTAAAAGAAAGCGATGGTAATAATTATGTAAACAACAATTACAAAGAGAAAAAATGCTCACTGCCTTTCGCCTTTGACTTTATGATTCGGGCAGACCTTGGACACCAATATAAGCACCGTGCCTGGCCTGTGTTACTACTGCTGATGAGATCCAGTTTACACTCCTACATGTTGGGCGAATTATGCGTGGGGGGACTGTATATTTTGCTGAGCATTTTGGGCAAGCCCATCCCTAGAACCCTGCGGAGTGCGTGGTGCGGACATCGGCGATGAGTGACTCTCGCCACATTCTTGCGACAGTTCGACTACTGATCGGACTGCGTGTTTTCGGAAAGATGTTATATGCGAGGAAATTCAGCGGTGGCCGACTCCCGGATCCTTTTACCGCCAGAGACAGTCATCTGGTCGACACGAATAGTTTCGTTGCACCGACACAGACAACAAATATCCCAGTCCCCTCAGGAAAATTAAGCCGTCTCCAATTGGAACATATTCCCTAGATTACTAGGAGGTACCAGACCACAACAGGTGTCGCTTCAAAGATATGGTTTTTGAAGAAACGACAATATTTACTTGGTACGACTGCTATCATGCCTGATCTAGCCGGCATCGATAATGTTCCATACATTACCTTGCCACGTGTAATAATCCGTGGTAGCAGATATAAAACACTCAACCCATTCTCTTCGTCAACGATGGAGACCAACTACCAAAGGTCCGTGAACCACTTCCATATCTTCACGAATGCGTCTAGCCGGGTTTTAAGTTAGACCCCTCTTCGAATCCTCAAATTAGTTAAAGATATCAAGCAGAGGGCAGTAGCCCTGAGGTCATGAGGTGGACGTCTAAGAACATGTCCAAACCACTTCAGCTATATTTCTTGGATAACCTGGGGATATCCTTGCGATGTTGAAATGGCGACTACGGACTGTCTAATTTGAGAAAAAGTTGGTATACTTCATTCGAAAAATGGTCCTCAAGCAGTGGTGATCAAATGCATCCGGCATTCACAACGGAGAATCCATTCAATAGCGCAGTTGGATAAAATGAGTGACACAATACAACCTTGTCAAAACCCAGACCGAATACCAAACGGTTAGAAAAAATTGCTATGGACCAGAACTCGCGCAGAGGTAGGACGGTAATAGGCCATGTTCATGGCGATGATTTTTGACAGAACACCCTCTAGTGCTATTATCCGCCCCAGGGACTCTTGCTGAAAGAAATCGAGCGCGGCGGCGAAGTCAACAAAAACAGACAGCCGTCGATTGTTGGAAACTAGGGCGAAATTCAAGAATGCGCCTGAATGTAAATATCCGGTCCACACATCCACGCCCAGATAATAATCGGGCGTGGTTGGACCTCGTCCTAGAGTCATGCACAACTTGCAGTCACCTGAGAAGGACAAAAAAGAAGGCCTTCGCAGCAACGCCAGTGAGGCTTTTTTCCGCGGTGTTACACGCATCCGGTCTTATCTACCTTATTGATGATAGGTAAAATGATTCTCAAGCCCTCATCATCATAACTTACCTCATTTGCGACGTTTTTCAATCACATAGAGATAGGACGCGAGGTGTCGACACAATACTTATGGGTTTCAGCGCCTATAGCTTCTTTCTTCTGAAAAGGAAAGTGGGTAGTGTTATGTCACTGTAATTTGCGCATTCCCAGTAGCACCTGCAAATCAAGTGGTCAAAATCCGGTATAAATCCGGCATATATATCCGGATTTTTCCAGCAGAATTCCATGATAGAATCCGCTTGAATTTGCTGCTAGGCCCCTCTAGCACATGTTGTCAGTCTTCTCCCTTCTCCTTCGCTCACGAACCTAACATAACTCACTCTCTTACAAGTCAATGGTTCGTCTATCTTGTCGCGCCAACCGGTCTCGTGTGAAAATCAAAATTTCTCACTGGTTTTACTTTCTTCGGCTGACGATAAGGGCTATTTGTGCATTCAAGAGCGACGATGAAATAATGATTGTCCCAGCAGACGAAGGACGGACAACCGTAATCATGGGCAAGTCCAGTCATTCGGAGCCTACTTGATCCACGTTCCCCTTAGTAGCAAATCTAAATGGATTCCATCAAGGAATCCTACTGGAAAAATTCGGATACATAAGCCGGATTTATACCAGATTTTGTCCACTTCGCTACTAGGGATCTTATCTCCCTTATTGGAGATAGGTTTGAGAATGTCCAAGCCCCAGTCACCAGAAACAGTCTCATCTCTCCACGCTTGTTCAATCACCTTATGGAACCAGAAGGTGTTGGCACAAGACTTATAGATTTCAGAAGGAATACCGTCATCTCGGAATGCTATGTTGTTGCGCAGCCTCCATATTGGATCGATGAATTCTCAAATAAGAGGTCGCATGAAACTGCATAAGTTAGGGATGGATAAAGGCGCTGTAGAAGAAAGCGAGGGCGTGATAGGGTGGTAGTCGAAGTTGGAAGGGTACTGGAGGTGTTCGCGCCATTGCTCGACCTTGACCTAGTCAGCAATAAAGCTGCCATTCACCGTTTTCCAAGGCTGACCTTATCCGCTTCCTCATCAGCCTGAACTGTGTAGTGATTATTTTTGATGGGTATGTGCCTACAGTAATAGGTTCCCGGCGAGCAGAAAATCGGAGCAAACGTATCTGCAACCAGCATGTGTTCACTAAGCGTCAAATCTTTATTTGAGAAGAAATAAAAGCATGTACCCGTGGGTAATTCACACAGATGCTGTTGGGCAATGAAAATGGAGTGTAGGCTTGAAATTTTATTACACCAAATCCATTTCAGTGCCTAAGTTTCTTCTAGAACAAAAGCTAGGCTGTAGATTATCATACCACTTGATTAAATCCGTCTCATCGACATACCTTCTCCAATTCAACGTACTATCACATAATGTTTGTTTCGTTTTTCTTTTATAAAAGCATTTCAAAATGCTCCGCTGAACCTAACTTGTATGTTAAGTTGATTTTGTAGAATCCTTTAATTTTAAGGTAGTCAAGGAAGAAGCATCGACTGAAGTAAGTGCTTGGTTGACCTTAGTGTTTGTCACGAATAGAGGCAAAGGTTCGCATCCCAGGTATTTGTCTAGAAGAAGTGGTTGCGTTCACCGGAATCGTAATTTTATTCATCTGAGCTTTCTTCTTCTTTTTCTTCTTTTTATTTTTTTCCTTCTTCATTAGTGTTTGTTTCGAGTTTCTTGCCCCCTCTGACTCTATATCCCATAGAAACGCGTACATAAAACTCCAATGATAACAACAAACAATGTAGTACGATACTATTAAACAAATAGCGAAGAATACGCGAGGTAAAAACCTTAACAATGGATACACGTAGTCAAGAACAAGGAATCGGCCAAATATCGCCTGACTCTAGGCAAGGGAACGACGCACGTTCCACAACGTCATTCAGGTGCACGGTGAAGTCAGTCTTCGGGGAGCGTGTATGTCAGTGAGAAAGGGGGTGACCGTTGCATTTATGTGACTTTCGGGCCAATTCATGTGACACCCAACCGTTGTGAACGTTTGCCCGGAAGGGGTGTCGTGTACAGAAGTCCAAAACGGGTCGGCCGGGGAAGGGGTGTTCAGGTCAATCAGACAACAGCTGTGGCTCTAGTCCGCTTTCCTTCGTTGGACCGAGAGGGGGAAGGGTGATGCGTTTAAAAGGCACTTTTGCCATCCTGACTGTTTTGTACACGTGTGTATTCGATTGAACTGGGTCAATAGGGAAGGACGGCCAGCATTCTTAGGAGAAGGGGTTTGACGGACACACGGAACAGAGGAAGGGGGCAGCTTTTAGAAGAGGGAGACAATCGTATATAGGTCAGACAGGAAGTCACGGAAGGTTAACGTGGAGAATCTCATAATTGTTCGGCCGGAAATAACGGTGTTCATATGCTAACTGACTTTTATGAGCGTTCTTCTCATCATAGGTAAGAAAACCCCGAACTTGTCCCAAATCCTAGGTTACTGACCATCGGGTTCTTTTCTTTCTCAGGTTAGTTTCTGTCCTTCCTCATGAATTCGCAAAGTTCTGCCAATGACTCTTTCCTTACAAAATTGGAAACTTTCCGCAAAAAGAAAAAGTCAAAAAAGGAGGTGGAGGAGCTGGCTAGAGAGGGACGCAAGGCAATGGAGTCAGCCCTCTGTTCCCTCGCCGTTGAGGATCCAGAAAACTATATGCTGGAGGAAGGACAGGAGCGTTCCATCATTGAAAAGACCTCACTGGAGTCAGCCCCCGTCAAGGAACTAATAGGCGCTTTAATTTCTTGGATCAACGATGAACTGGTTGATCACAGGATTCTTGTTAGAAATGTGGCAGACGACTTTTATGATGGACAGATTCTGCAGAACCTAGCTGAAAAGCTGGCTGGCATCAGGCTAGACTATCCTGAAGTCACCCAGTCAGAATTTGGCCAGATGCAAAAGCTCAAGGTATGTTGGCATGACTTTCGTCGATCCTGTCGCCTTGTCTTGTAGGATGTGGTAGTGACAATCAACCAGTTACTGGGCGTCTCAGAGGAGTGGGCCTCCGAACGGTGGACGGCTGAACTCATCCACAACAAGGACATAATTGCCATCGTTCGTTTGCTGGTAGCCCTCGCGAGACACTTTAAAGCAGGCATTCGGCTGGCTGATGGAGTTCACCTCGTTGTTATCATAGTGAGAAAGATGAATGGGAAATTGGAATACCGCTACCAGCAGGAATATTTGACTGATCCGTCGCCGTCAACCGTTGGTCAGTTTCCAATTTTATGCCTTCTTCTGAGGAACCTCCCTCCTTAACTCATACTCCTGAGTTTTTTCTGCGGTAAACATTTTTCACTGGTTGATAAACGTTCATCGATCGCTAACGGAACTCGCTCGCTCGTCCTGCCTTGCCTTGGGTCTCCCTTGTCTTTGTCGGCAATACTATCTGCCTAAACTATTCTTCCTTTTACCCTGTTGTGGAACACTCGACTACCTGAATGGGCTTCGAACTCAAAAAAGCAAGGGAAGGCTGTCGTGCGTTCGAATTCCACTGAGGCCACTATTTTTTTCATAATTGGGTCAAATGAATCGTCCAACTCTACCAAAAAACCCATTTATAACTATTCTGGCAATCTTTATTATGGAAGTAGGGGGCTTACCGATCCAATAAAGGAACAAAAATGTCCTGTTTTATCTTGGATCTCACTATAGATCCCGTGCAGGCAGCCGCAACGCGAATTGTAGAGTATTTTGACAAAGTGGAACTAACCAAGACAAGGGAGACGGGAATGACCATTTCTGGCTTATTAGCCGTCATCAGCTTGTCATACCCAATCCAAGGTGTGGATCATCCGGGATTTAAACTCGGGACCTTTGGTCGTTGAGTGTACCACTACCGCTGCACCACGAGCTCGTTGCTTTGTCGGTTGTATTTGTACTTGTTACGTCTGTAATCATGCCTGATCTAGCCAGCCTCGATGTCACGGACGGTACCTCTTCATGCGTGACGATTGGTGGCAGCGGATCTGGATTACCCGTTAGCCTAGCTGTTGGCTACCGGGTGCCTCCACAGGTGGCGGATAGTGAACGACCTTCAGTGAAGCTGAGTTGTGAAATAAGCGGACTCTCGGGTCTGACGAATAAGCAGTCGCGGACGCAGCAGCGGCAGTGCCATCAGGGCGCGGCGGGCCGAGGCCTGGCAAGCCAAAAGCCTATAAAGTGTCACAAAGCCTGACGATGGCGCTGTGACATGGCAAGCGCGAAACACCATCAAGAAAGTTCGCTTGCCACTGCTGTCTTGTGGTTATACTATTGAGCCAAAGCGCTAGAGGAGACAACCTCGAGCAAACAATCCGTGCGGCTGTTGGGATCCGCTCGTAGCCAAAACTTCCAAGTCACATCACGAATCGTCGGTTGCGATCGGGAATATGATGGAAGTAGGGAGCTGGCCGATCTGGTAAAACAACGAAAATGTTCCGTTTTTCTCTGGAGATCATTATAGAGCCTGCACATGCAGCCGCAACGCGACTTGTCTTTGTGGGTTCCACTTTATCAACATGATCTTTATTATTTTACAATACACGGAAGAGCACCTGTTAACGTATTTTTTTGCGCAATTGTTTATTGATGCGGTCATTCGAACCCTAATTAAGGCAACACTGTTCGCTTGAAACATCGTTAGCGTTTCTTACTGCGACCAGGTGTGCTGCCGTGCCCTCTCTTTTAGTAATCTTTACCTTTGTTCCCTTACCGAATTCATTTTTAGGCCTATCTCGTTCTGTCGCAACCATCTTTGTCATGGACTAGTGGCCGGACATCTGGTTTTCGCTCTTTGTTTGATAACACTTGACGAATTGCCTTTGCTATCGTCTTTGGCATTCGAAACTTAAACTGTTTTTTTTTTCAAGTTTACAATTTTTTTCCCCCAGATGGACAGCCAGATCAACATCCGCTTGACTTTCTGCCAAATCGCCACCTTGTCCCCAAGCTGCTAACACAGTTTGTCAACAATCAGTTGCAGAAACTTCAAATGAGGGTGACGGACATTGCTGCTGATGTGAGTAATTTTTATAATGGACCTGCCTCTTTATACTTTAATTGTCTATATACTCTTGTAATCAGTATAGCCACATGCCTGCGAGTGAGGTAGAACGAATGCAAATGAATAAGTATCAATGGAACTGGGCTTTAGTCCTCTCGCAATTGATGTATCGGAACTAGCATGACATTTACCGAAGCCAAATAAGCCCTCGGGCACTTGTATTAGGTGATTCTGATTAGACTTTTTAGTTCACTTATCTGAGATTGTTTATACAGAGATGTCTCACAATGAAGGTGAATGCGCAGTCACTAGGACAATAAATGTATTACCTTGCGCTTTCAGTCTCGTACAGGGACTGGGACAGGAAGTCATCATCAAAGACTGAGAATGTAACAATAAATGAACAGCTTTTGTAGTCAGACAAAGACGAAAGTTGGTAGAGGTAGTTAGTACATGGGTGTACTCCGATCTCGCCCAGGATTCACCAACCCTGGCTTGTTTCGTCTTCCACTTTAGTCAACGAAACAATTATGTTTTGTAATACATTGGTAGAGGTAGTGTTCGCGATGAGGCTGACTCCACGGCGTGGTGACAGTATGCGTCCGTGACTGGAAACTGCTTCGCGCATCTTGACTTAAATATCTTGGATTTGTGGTGCAGGCTTTTTAAACTAAAACTATTAAAGTATTAGTTTCTAATTAAAAAGAAAAACATTTCTGAATCTCGGTCAGCATTTCATAAGCCAGCACATCGGCAAGGTCTTTCGCGAACTCAACGCAGTTCGACTGCCATTCCGTAAGCTAATGCGGTCCTCTTTTGGTCTACCGCAGTAGCGCTGCCTCCCGTTTGGGGACCAACCAAGGGCATGTAAGAAGCAAATAAACCAATTTTAATTGATTTGGCAGTCCCCAGACCTCTTTTCACCCAGTTTCAGATTATTTCACGATAACGCATATGGGGAGCACTGCGTGCTTATATTTTTGCTTTTGTTCCCTCGTGTACTCCTGAATCCCACCGCTTGAGCCGTCGAGTCGATTGTTTCACTGCGCTTTTACAATTCGACTTCTAAGATGTTGCCGATAATTTTGACTAGGACAACAGCAGATGTACAAAGCAGTCATGGAAATAGGGGAGGAGGTTTGGGGGTTGATAATAGATAGCTGGTTACGCGGCAGGGGAAAGGGGAAGGAGGAGCGCAAGCGCGGACAATTGCAGGCAGTTATGTGGCCGTTGCCCACGCTAAGCTTGCGGCTTGCAGGAGGTTCTTTTGCGCGCACATGACCAGCTTCCTTAACCTGATAGCGGTAGATTGTGATGTTGCTAGCAATACTATCTGCCTATAGTACTAGCTGCTACGGCTGTCAGAGCCTCTGTCGAGACCCCAGGCAGAGCGGGACAGATGAGTTCTGTTAGCGGTTGGGTGGAAGTTCATCAACGGATAAAGACGGTGATGATGATGCCGACGAGGAGGATAACGGTGGTGGTTTATTGTCGGCAAACTGTTGCTTTTAGATCCGAATAATTGTACAGTTAAGGCATGGATGTTTACGTTATCATCCTTGTTCTTCCCATTTTCCGCATATTTAGTTCTCAGACGGTGTTATCCTCATTCTGCTCATGGGTCTCCTGGAAGGCTACTTTGTTCCTCTTCACTGCTACCACCCAATGCCTAGCACGGATGCCATGCGGCTGACCAATATTAACCTAGCATTTGACCTCATACGAGCAGCCGAGCTACCGGAGCCGATGGAGAGGCCTGAGGACATTGCCATGGGCGAATCCAGGGCCATCCTTCGGCTGTTGTACTCCATCTACTCGCGTTACCAGTACGAGGTGGGTGGCCGAAATCCCGTAGACGATTTGCATGAGATCAAAGAGGAGGGAGCTACCGCTGATGAGCAAGATGAAACCCCAGAAGCGGGTCTGGGGCCCCACCAGATGGGCCAGGCTGACGTCGTCGCAGAATGCGCCTAATTCGATTAACTGTACTTGCCCATGGCTGTTCGAAGTGCACAATGTAACTGCCTGTTCTTGCTGCCCTTCTCTATCCGCAATCCAATCAAATTATGTCTGCTGCACCGGTTATTGATTTTTTTTTCTAGCGCCATTCCCTCTTCTTTGCCTGTTCTCCACCTTCGCTTTCGCATTCCGCTAATTTGACACATACACATTCCTACCCTCAGCCTTTGTGTTTGATTGAACCACTTCCATTTTATCCTGGATTTTTATACAGTCACTGCAGGTAGCTTTGTTTTGAACCGTTGTTGCCTTTCCTTGACTAATTCGATTAAATTTTTTCGCCGTCGTACTGGTCTTTGAATACCCCCAACGATGGCGTTGTTGGAGACTGAATGCGGAGCGCGCGCGCGACTGGAAGCTTATTCATCCAGGCTGAAGACCGTGGCGACCTATTTTTTAAGCTGTCCGAAGGGTTGTGATCGAGTATTGGTTTTGGCGAAGAAAAAGACTATCACCGGAGCAGGAGCTTTATTAGTCTTCAGTATCGAATCCTCTCTTGAACTCACCCCCCCCCCCCAGAGACAGTCACAAAAAAGGGTACCATGTGGACTAGGGCGCCTGGCGCAGTCGCCAGGCAACTACATGTCTATTAGATTTTACTGGAACAAGAGCTTTGTTAGCCTAATGTTTCGAATTCTTACTCCGTTATGATCTTGTGTGTTCCCTTGTCATCCTGACCCAAGGAAGGCACGAGTGTTAACTCATGGTCTGTGTCGTCCTAACACACTCGAATTCCTATCTGAATTTGTCCCTGATGATGAATTTTAATGAGAATCCGAAACGGGCCAATACAGCTCTTTTTCCAGCGGTCGGGTTCCCTTGTTAGCGACTTCTTTCCGGAGTTTGCCTCTTCGCTTCTATTAGCATAGTAGTTTTGGCTTTTATGTCTTCTCTTTACAAATCGAACTTTAGCACTGAGAACTCCCTCCACTGACAGTCACTTCTTTTCAACACTCCCCCTCCCCCTACCTATGATGGATTTTATAAAGTCGAGCCGGATGATATCTGCTTCAGTTCGTCTCTGGCTCTTCCTATTGTTGTTTGAGTTTCGCATCTTTACTGCCTCCATTTTGCCCTCAGTATGCGGTTTTCTTCGAGGGTTTTCGATATTTTTTCCATGGCAACTCACCACACCCTGATCCTCTGTGAGATATTTCTAGAGGTGCTGGTTAATCCACGAGCGATAATAGGACTCATTTACCGTTTTCTCCGTCCTCATATGTGGGGCCGATGCCAAACCCAGCATAGAATTATCGCTTAGGAGGGCTTTTATCTGACATGCCCTTGACATGAAGTTAGAATTGCTTCAACATTGCGGCGGTGTTGGCCCATGAGTGGGTCCAACACCTAATGTTAGGGCTGCACCCGTCACTTTACTTTAAAGCTCCGTCAGGGGTAGCTGCATTGGAAAGGATTTAGTTTCCCCACTTGGCATTTGCGGTCGATCTTATGGTGAGGACGCGATACACAACCCAACATAGGGTAAAGATTACACTACTACTTTTTTGGTGTAAGTAGAAGGTGTTTAATTTTGCTTCGGTTTATATAGATCGCTTGATATAGGCGGCTGCGGACGGAGCCACTACCTTCATTCTCCTGCATTACCTCAACTTCGGACTCTTAATTGACGGTAACGCGCTGGTTTCTTCTACGGTACTACTTTCCGTAGCATCATGCGTCGGCTATACCTCTGGAACACACATTTCCTATTACCACCGGTGGCGTTTAAAACACCAGCACAAATTAGAACCAACCAACAGGGCAATGGCGCCGGCTTGCCTATTCCTTTGACTTGTGACTCGAATTTTCGGCCCAGCGGGTGGGAACGTTAGGTGTGTCGAAAGTGATAGTGTTGACAAAAAGAATGTTCCCCCAAATCACAAGTCAGGTATGCCAGTTCTGGTAGCAAGAACTTTACTGCGCTAAAGGAGCCTTATAACGTCTGCTGCGAATTGATTGCAAGCGCTGCGTACCGTAAAAATGTGTTGTGATGTGAAGCCTTACCTGTCGTGATTTGTGGTCTCCAGCCTGCAACCAATCAAACGAAGCGGAAGTATCGATCCAATTCAAACACTTATAAAGTGGCGAGTCAATCGATAGCGTTAAAGAGGCCGATAGTGCGTGGAGTGGATAATTTTTCACACTTGAATGCAAGTCATGGCAGACGAAGGCAGGATGAATCGGCGCAGTTGCGCTGGGCGGCAGGCTCCTACAGGTGCAGTAGCGGTGTGTAATTAACCTTCTAGCATAAGTTAAGTCCTGGACCTGCCATACCCGCCAACACATAAGAGCCCTTCACTCAAACCACCCTCCCAACGCCTGATAGTGATAGACAAAGCCGGTTCATACGGTCGAACAGCCACATCTTCCTGTTTGTCTGTTGATACACATTGAGGGCACATCACGAAGCTTGGGTGGACTGAGTTTGCACACTGACGAAGGGCTACATGGGAAATTTATCCTACGGTTTCTATTGAAACTCCTGCCAAAGTCATTTGGCATCCCTATTCGTACTCTTCCTTTACTTGGAAAGCCTTGTCATCAACCTATTTTAACTTTATTGGAAGATTGTAATATTCTGCCAGGTAAATGCGATTTTCCACTCTACTAATTTGTAGGCCGCGAGTTCAGTCCTAAAGTATACGTGACACACAAGGCGTTGGAAGCAGTAGAGGAAAAAGGGAAGGAGTCGAGTGGATTACACCCTTTTCGAACTTTTCCAGTTTAGGTGACTATAATCGTCAGATTAGAGCCTTCTTCATCAGACAGTCTTCAGCGCTAGAAAGAAGGAAGGGAAAATGTCTTATAGCAGTTTTTGCACTGTTCCACCGTTTTACTGAAGAAATATAAGCATGCATTGGTGGTTTATTTCTGTTGGTCCTTCGGTTTAGGCAGTTTAACTAATAAACAGCAGCTTGGTTAGTGGGCAGCCTTTTGTGTCCGCGATCTGGGGGGTCTGGTGTTGCAATGGCTGCACACCGAACGAAACCACACACAATTAACGTGTGCACGAATGATGATTCTGAAATTTAGGCTACTAGACTAATTAAATTGACGGAACAGGCTCTGAAACAGTATGGAGCTGCGGACCAAATTTGCATGATAGTTACCATATGGGGAAAAGGGTTCTCAAATTTTAAAAAGTCAGAATTCCGGGATAAGAATAAGAGTTCATCTTCTGCTCACCGGAATACAGTTTTGGATTTGCTAACGTTTCGGACAGCTAGGCCGGCTGTCCTTTGTCGAAGCGAATACGGCCTTTATCGATCAGAAAGTTTGAAGTTGCGGCTGTGTGTGTTGGCCTTGGGCTGATCGATTTTTCCCCGGTCACTGTTTGGCCATGCATGTGGATTTAGGTTTGGCATGACGGCAGTTGGAGTTCTGTTTCGTCCCCACGGTAGAGGATGCTGGTACTCCTACTCTCTCTTCCGGTGCTTTTATCACAGTGCCGTCTTCGCCTGCAAGTCCTGACTTCGGTTCAACCATGTCCTGTCCTTTACTTACGTAATGGAATAGGCTGCAGGGAGGTCCAGATGCCTGTTGACAGAGTTGGCACCTGAATACCACGCCTCAAGCGTCAATCTGTCAGCTTTTGAGGCTCCTCGGCCTACGATGGTCGTTCCTTAAAAATCGAAGTCGGTGCAAGCTTGTTAGCTGTAATCAGCCAGTCAAACGCGATCCTAGGGGTGGCAACCTTCGAGATTTGAACCCGGGACCTTTGGCCATTCAGTGCAACACTTAACCATAGCACAGCGGACTCGTTATTTTTGTCGGTTACGATTGAGAATAGGATGAATGGTAGGGTGCTCACCGATCTGTTTTACGGAATATGCTCGCTATGGTTCGCCTTGGAGCTCAATCTAAAGCCCTCACAGGCAGCCGCATAGCGACTGTTAGTACATGCTGAAACGGAACCAATAAAGACAAGGGAGACTGGAATGGCCATTTTCAGCTTCGTGTCGTTAGCATACCGTTATACCCAATCCCAGGAGTGATGGCCCCCGAGATTGGAACTTGGGAGGTCCAGATGCCTGTTGACAGAGTTAGCGTTTGAATACCATGCATCAAGCGTCAATCTTTCAGCTTTTAAGGCTCCTCGGCCTACGATGGTCGTTCCCTGAATATCGAGGTTTTGGCCAGTCTCTCCGATATGTGTAGCAAGCTGTGAGTTAGGGTCTAGTCTCCGGGCCGCCGCTTTGTGCTCCTGTAGCCGGGTCTGCGATTTGCGGCCTATTGGACTCGCAAAGACTGCAAAGCAACTGGGCACTTAGTCTTCGAGTCAGGTTAACCTTTATCCTTCGAGTGAAATTGATTCAGCACCAGTGCAGTTTTTACGGCCACGCTGTGGTGACCTACGTAGGTATCGGATCACACCGGGCCTACCCCCGACCCCGTCTCCAATCTTCTTGATTCGATAGTGACACCGGATCCAGATGAATTAGAAAGGAGAGGATACGGTAGATGAAACACCAGTCTCCTATAAATATAAACTAGTTAACGCGCAAGTCATCGTCTTTGCGCGCGCCTTGCTACAGGACACAAGGTGGACCTCATGGAATCGACTATCGAACTGTCATGGGCAAACACAAGGGAGACTGAATTCACTCTGCGACACCACATCGAGCATATCTGGGAGAGGAACTCAAATTCAGTTGAAGATTAGGCCAGTCGGTTTAGCGATCTTAGGTCTGTAGGCTCTAATCGTCACCAATCCGTTACGTGATATTGCTGTTCATCAGTCTGACTTGATTGCAGGTTTTACGGGGATTTTTTAACGTTGAGATAACTCGTGTGCAGAGGAAAAGCTGAACTGTTTTTGACTTTCTCAGCTACTCCTCCATGGATGTCGTGCACAGCTTATCTCTTCTTTGACTGGTTCGAACAGATGAGTTGACAAGCATGGCGTTATTATTACTTAGAGTAGCTATTTCATTATCTACTCAACAAGTTCTACTTATTATTGCAAAGTAGGCGAGCAGATGGCCGATGGGTCGGTTAAACGACTTAAGGCGATGCTCAATATGCTTATCAAAATTTCCATATCGAAAGTCCTATCGTTTCGCTTGTTTTATTAGACTGAAATAATTATCCTCGCCCTAAATCTACTTACATTTGTGTAGAGGCGGAAAGTACTTTTTGCTCGTGCACGTATAGTAATCTAATGTCGAATTGGCTCTGTGAACGAAGCTAGCAACCACAGTGTTTTATCTATAGCCTCGTGGGATTTAAGTTACTAACAATAATTTGGATCCCCCATGCCCACACTGCGCCCTGACTGGGAGTGTATCTTGGTTCTTTCTGTTTAAGAAAAAGTAATCCCGTTTTCCACTTCAAATGTAAGGAGCTTAAGTGAGATTTTGACCACCAGGAGTCATTTTCATTTGTACGCTTCATGTTGATCTGAACAAGACAACATTTTGAAAAATAACATTTTTGGATTCTTTGCAAATAAAAATACTTCAATCGAAAAAATAGGCCATAGAAGCAACAACAGAGAATCAATTTTTTCCAACTGGCATTTTGTTCCAGGTATAATTTAAGACACTTTTGCCGAGGTAAGAAGCTGACCGAGTTAGTAGGCGACGAACAACTTTATTTTGATGATTACAGGGCAGAACCGCAAAATACACCGATAAAATTTGTCATGTATGCTGTAACGGTAGCTAAGGTCGAGATGTTACTGCCCAATTACCTCTTGTGTGAATCTCCCAAGGAAGAACACGACAAGAAGAGCGCAACAGCAGAAGTCTTTGAGTGTAAAAGGTACAACATATTTAGGGCAACAATCGAGTGTAAGTAAGGTCCATCGAGTCAGTTAGCTTCTGTCTTGGCTTGGCTAGTGGCATGATTGGTTGTTGACTCGACGGCTGACTGTAGATTGAATTTTAAATTATTGATTGATTGACGACCAATATGCGTTCGCCTCATGTAGGCCGATCGATAGCTTGCTGTGAGCGCGGCTGCTTGCTGCATGCTATCTGCCTGTTAGGCGCCTTCTAACAATATAGTCTTCATGGAACTAAGCATCAGCGAAGTTTGCATGTGGTACGTTGATGATGAACCTATCTACCCTCTTCTCTCTTTTGAATGAAAGTCCTGAAGAATGATCAGTCCATTTGCAACTACTTAGCCATTGACAATGGTGTTGTTGCTTTGAGCCTGAGATCTTTGACAGGCTGTGGCTGAAGTTTCTTGTTGGCCTGAACGGCACTCTAATGTCCAGAATTTGTTACGGGAGCGCAACCCAAATAACGCCTGCCGTGCCCTGAGCTGCCATCCGTGTTTGTGCATTCCATCTACCACGTTTAGGGGGCGAATATCATCGATAAATAAATACACTTTCGTTTGCAGGACGGGGTCTGTCAAAGGAAAAAAAACACGTTAATTTTTCAGCACGAACCAAAGCAAAATTAGATGGATATAAATAGGTACATGACACATTTTGACTGACAACTGTAATGTCAATAGGTCTTTCTAGATATATATGAGTCTTCCATTTAGCATAGGCGATATAGTGCAGCGACAATCGAATCAAACTCCAGGGGTTTCAAAGGATGCGTACTAAGGAACGTCAATTTCGCTTTTTGCTGCCGAATCAATCTCAAGGTGACTGGTTTCCTGAATGATTGAAAACCTGTTAGGGAGATGGCAAAGTCATGCAATTTGTGGGGCTTGTTGTAGGGGTTGGAGCAGAAGACAGTGGAATGAAAAAAAAACATCTGGTACGTAAAAAAGGCTATTCAACGTCTAAAATACACACACATACCCATCAAAATGTTGCTAAGCACCGGATTGCCAGCCAGTCGTTCCGTCCTTCCGGTAAGACGTTGTACCTCTTCGACTTTGGCCAGTCCCATGACCAGCACGGTGCCATCAAGGAGGCTGGACGTGGTGCAAGCTTGCATCTCATGGTTACCAGATACTGGCGACATGTCCGATAGGGAGCCCTCACCAACCATGGTAACACAGGCTGCTCGGAAGATGTGGCCAGTGTCTGAGAGGCAGCTGCCATTTAGCACGACTGAGGCAGAACAGTCAGTACCGGTGGTATTAATGGTAACTCGTGATTGGCAGTTTGTGAGAGCACCCAGCAACGGCGAACCAGAACTGCTTCGCGTCCGGAAGGTGGATGATGCGAACAGAGGCAGCAGTTTCACCGAGCGCGGTACGCTCGCCACGTGGATTTAAAGTCTGGAGTAACTATCAAGAAGTACAAGTGGAACGCTTGCAGACTCACTGATGAGTCGGATCCCTCGCAGCTGTGTCATACAGCAGCAGAATCTGGACAGATATGTGTCTGAGCTTTTATGCAGTATCTGTGCTGTCATTATGATAAATCACTAAAGAAAAAGAGATGGGTTGTGTTCGTGTTAGTTTGAAAGAATGGAGATATCGACTTTCCTTGGAATTTAGCGTAGGGCCGCGTATATTACCTAGGAATGTTCTTATGCTAGCGTCCTGCGAGGGACATATAAGCCATTTGAAACCAACTGTTGGTTTCTTAAAGTGTAA
Organism: Ligula intestinalis; assembly: GCA_036362985.1. NCBI lineage: Eukaryota > Metazoa > Platyhelminthes > Cestoda > Diphyllobothriidea > Diphyllobothriidae > Ligula > Ligula intestinalis. The sequence continues at coordinate 38,088,606 of JAYGXS010000001.1, read as the reverse complement.
GTCCACCAATATTCTACCGGCTCATATCACCTGAGTAGCATACGGTAACTTATTCACCTGACTGTTGTTGAAAAAATTCTTCCAGCAATTTCATTCAGTGCTCATTTTCACTGTTAATGTCCGCGGCTGGATCAGTCATTTACTTGTTTCTTCAAAACCCCGGCAGCTGGGTACGAACTTCCATCGTCAGGCCGGCCGAAAGCGATCATTGAGGTCGGCTGGCCGGCGGCCACTAGTTACTACATTCGATTTTCAAAATAATACACATAGCTACCTACTTATATTTTAAAAGTAGAAGTGTTTAACTTAACTCTGATTAATTTCGGTCGCTCAGTTTAGTTTGCTGCCAATTGAGCCTCCCTTTCTCCTACATTCCTACAAGTTCTGACTCGGAATTAACGCTACGACGTTGTTTTCCTTTACGGGACCTTTTTAGATGGTATCCTGCGTCAGCTCTACCAATGGAACGCACGTTTCCTTAGTCAGCTGGTAGGTTGTCCAGTCATTGGTATTTTGGCGATGTAGTCCTTCACCCTTCCTACTTTGGCGTTGCTTAGCCACATTTTTAACGTTCCGGGTGGTCGTCAATGTCAAACATTTACTTCAAATTATTCTTCGATAGAACAATCCTGTTTTACCATTAACATTTTGTCGCATACTTCTTTCCATCATATAGCTCCACCCATAGAATCCAAAATATCACCGGTCCCATATTAAAAAGTCGTATTAGCAAATAATTGTTTTCACTTATTTATCCTCATGCCGATACAATGACATGGAGAGTAACACGGTAAGTTATATGCACAGGTTATATGGTCCTCGGGGCAGGGGGGGGATGGGTGTAATTAGTCATCTCGGTGTTCTTTCGTCTCATGCATGCTGGTGCCAGCGTATGGAGGACGATGGGTGCAGCTCGCAGGGTGGACGGGGGATGTCTTCACGGTCGGCTTGCTTTTGGCTATTCTCTGTGGCTTCATGTGACGGGGTTTCGGGCGGCGTGGGATTCACTGGTGTAGGCGACCAAGGGAAGCAAATTGCGTGTACCAGCGCCTTTTGACAACAGAGAGTGGGTTTTGCTAAACGGATTGCCCCTTCTTCGTCGGTGGCAAGCACCCGATTGCGCAGACTTTTAGAGTAGAGTTTTGTTGCCTGGTATATGACTTGAAAGGCCTCTCTCGCGTCAACTTGGTGGTTCGTATCGACCAAGTGTGTGAGGATTGAACTTGAAATCGATCGATTTTCTCGTTTGCCGAGCCAGGCTGGCATGTGTTTGCGTACGCTCTTCTCCAGACGTCGCGTTGTTCGGCCAATATACCTCACTCCACAGGAGCAGGTGAAGAACCTGTCTTTTGTTCCCTGAGTTGGGTGCTATACTGCGTTTTTATCCTTCATCTGTTCTTGACTAAGCATAAATTTGGTAAGCATTTATACCTTGGCACTGCCCAGAATATGCATATGTAACCCCTAAGGAGACAGGACGGCCGGTACTGCCAACAAATTACTTATCCACTGATCATGTGTGCTATCCGACATTGCCAGTAGTGTGCGCACGGGCTCTAGAAACTGATCCTGCACTCTATGAATCAATCTGCCTGGCGAATAAGAAGAAAGTGACCGATTCTTACTGCCTTTGTTTTCCTAATTTCAACAACCTCATCATGACACAGCCGATGCAAACCGATTAACAGTCGGGAGTGTCTGAGGTTGCAGACGCGCAGCCTCGGGGAAAGACCGCCTGAATTAAAGGGTGCTTTCGGTCCAAAATCCGCTCCCCACCCCACCCCACGTCGCGCTCTGCGCCTAAGCTACCCGCCAGACTAATGCACATCATAATCTAGATCCCAGCGATTTAGGGTTATAGGGGTGAGCCTATAAAAGAGACGCTCGGCACTGAATTAAATGAGGAGAATTTATGCACAGACTGTTGGTCGGAATTGGTGAGTCATCGGCCTAATTGCATTGAGCTAGATTCGCACGCCAGAAAGAACGGCCTTACGTCAAGGGAAAACATGAAAATGCGTGGGATGTTCTACCATGCGATATATGAGTGTCCGTCTCTATATATCTTGGGGGAGATCGATCGCTCTGGTTTATATGTGCAGTAGTCACTTAAGACCGTGCAACTTTGATAATAAAATTTGACTTGGTTCTTTAGTATATATTTAGTAACACTATTTTGATTCATTCAGTTGATTTAATTCTGCGAAAGCCTATATGTTAGGAAAATCACCATTTTATTTAAATTATTAAGAAAAAGGGCCATTAACTTTGGAGAAATTGGGAGTAGCCTCATATTGAAGAAATTTCCTATGCTATTACAAAAGACAAAAATAAGTAAATTAGGTATAGAAGATATCTTTTCCAGAACGGCAAAACGTTGTCCAACATTGTTCAGATTAAAGTGAATGCAAGTTGAAGGAATCGCGTTTATTTGTAGAAAAATTTGAGATTCATATTTTAAAATTATGTTTAGCTAACCCGTGTAGTTCTGTCACATAAAATGCAGTAACAAAAACGTTTCATCGCATTTTGCTTAAACTGCACCGCTGACCTTGGCGTTAAAACAAAGTGTCCACATACGTTACCGTGAAGGTAGTGTAAAGAAGGTCTTATTGATTGTAAGTAATGTAGGAATATAGTTTTTTGGAAACTATACGCTACGCTTATGCGTTATTCAGAAACGGAGCAGACATAAGAATAATAATTTTTTCAAAAAATGGCCATATATATGGCCAGTCGTTTTTTTGCATTTGCAAGCTTACGACAGATCGTGGAATTAATCCATTTATGCGAAAAATACCCCATTATAAAGAGAAAAGTAATTCCTTTCATCTCCAATCAAATTAAATCGTTTATCTTCAGGTAAATTAAAGAAATTGTCAAAACTCTCCAACTTTATTGTGACATTATCCTGTAAAAAGTTAATATACACAGAAATTCGTCAGCCGAATATCTAATCAAGGCATTTTTTAAAGAGGTAACCTTTTATGGAAAGTATTTTTATTGGTATTAGGAATAACAAAATCAGAATTCCTTTGCGGACATTATTTATTCTCGACAATGAGATTTTCTGTTTTGAGGCATTTCTAAATGTGCGAAAAATGGCCATCTTCATAATAACTAATATCCAGAAACATTTTCTTTCGGTAAATGTTCTTATCTTAGTGCTAAGTTTTTGGTTTAAACGTCGAAGAGAAGTGCAATTTATCAATGATGACACTAAAAACGAAGAAAATAATGACAATTTATTCAACGATATTCAATAAATAGTTGTCAACTAATGGTAATATGTGCAAAATATTTTGACTAAAGGAACCTTCTTTTCATATAAAGAAATTGGTTCCATGCCGTTTTAAACTTAACAAAAGATGTTAATTTATTGTTCTAGTTTATAGCAATTTTTTGCATCTCCAGAACTTGGGGTTTATCGCAAAAATTTTCTTTTTCTTCACAAACACTTAGTACTTCTTCTAGTTCTTTTAAGTCTTGAATATGCCCAGTGCTGTTCATTATTATTTCTGAGTTTCCCTAAATGCATTCACACTGGTATTCGAGTAACGATCAAACTTTTACAAAGTTATGAAAGTTCCACGGTCTTTAGCGAATACTGTACGTATAAGTAGTTGCTATACTAAACTCAATTCATTGACTTTATATTGAATTTTTTATTATTTGTAGGTATACAGTTCTGCAAATCCTACAAACAACTTTCATGAAGAAATTTACCTCGGTAGTTTAGCCTATATCTGGATAGGTTATTTCGATCAACTGAGTGGATTTAATCATAAGAAGGGCCTTGGTTTGGAAAACTGCCCTCTTATTTTAAGTTACTGGGGGAAATAGGCTCTCATTTTGGCTAAAGCATGAGTATGTTTATATTAAAGAAATTCCTTATGCTTTAAGGAAAGACCGGACGAAACTTTCTTCTAATCTACATTGTGCTGTGGAAGAATTCCATAATTTGTAAAAAGAGGCGGAAAAATAATCCCGTCCAGTAGTGGAAAATTTTGTGCGGAGTTGATCAAATGGAACCTAAAGCGAAGTTGATGGAATCACATTAATTTTCAGAAACAAGCAGCGATAGAAGTTTTAAAAATTATATTTAGCTATTCTGCGAAGTTTTTCTGCAAAAATGCAGTAACAAAAAATTTTTGGCAGAATATTTTATTTTACCGCACAGCTGGCCGTGCGCGTAAACAACGTCTCTATATGATACTGCGAAGACAGCCTATAGAAGACCTTATTGAATGTATGTCATGCAGAAATATAGTTTTTTGTAAACAATACGTTCCGATCAAGCGTTATTTAGAAACAGAACAGACAGAAGAATAATAAGTATTGCAAAAAATGGTCATATATGTGGCTTGTTTTTTCTGCGTTCGCACGCTTATCATGGATCTTGGAATTAATCCCCTCAAGCGAAAAATACTCCGTTATAAAGAGAAAGGTATGTTCTTTCATCTCCAGTCAAATTTAATCGTTTTTCTTCAGATAAATTAAAAAAATAGTCAAAAGTCCCCAATTTCCCTGTGAGATTACCTTTGAAGAAGTTATTATACACAGCAGTTCGTCAGCTAAATATCCAATAAAGACACTTTTTTAAGAGGTTACCTATCATGGAAACTTTTTTATTAATATTAGGAATAACAATATGCGTGGTATCTATGAGACATATTGCATGCTCGAAAATGTGGTTTGCTGTCTTGAAGCAATTCCACCTTTGACCAACATAGCCATCTGCATAGGCGATAATATCCAAAAAGCCCGTTTTTTCGGTAAATGCTGTTCAGTTATATTTGATTTTAAAGGGTTTGATGTAAACGTCGAACAGACGGACAATTATTCAACCTATTAATGAATACACCGAAAACTAGCGAAATGAAGAGAGACTTTATGCCACGATATTCAATAACTACGTATCCGCTCATTATCATATGTACAAAATATTTTGACTAAAGGCAAGTTCTTTTTTATATAATGAAAGTGGTCGCCTTAAGTTTTATACTTTACAACCTATTTGAATTTATTGTTCTAATTTATAGCTATTTTTGACATCCACACAAGCTGGGAATTATCGAGAAAATTTTCTTTTTCTTAACAAACACTTTGTACTTCTTATAGTTATTTTAAGTACTGAATATGCCAAATGCTGCTCATTATCATTTTTAAGTTTTCGTAATGGCGTTCCCGCTGGTACAGGAGAAATAATCAAACATTTACAAATTAAGGAAAGTTGCTTGCAGGACTCGCAGAACTGTATATGGCTTCATTGGTAGGATATCACGGAAACAGATAGTGATGTTGCACTTTCAATTACTGAAAAAAGTTTTTGAATTGACAATGTGGTAGTGCGCCAGAGTTGTGTCAAGGCCTGCCAAAAGTTTTCACAATGTTTCAATCGTGTATCCCCGGCTAGAACAATGCTTCAATATTGGGAATAAAAGTTTAACTAAAATAGAAAGTTATCCATTAAGCCGCGATCAGGAGACCAGCCGATGAATTAATGAAACAAAAGATGATAATTAGTTCATCGCACAGAGGCTGGCAATGACTTACGAACAACTTTACTTCCTTCACCGCTGTCGCGACTTCAACATCCTTCCGAAAGCTTTCCGATTCAAGCCAACTCTACTTAATGAGACCGGAAGATTACTCGCACAAAAATACGGATTCCGTGTTTTAAGAGCTATTATATCCGATGTTCACCACCGTATTTGCCGTTTCGAAGCAACTATCAACGACTTCAGAAGCCAATGTGCTTCATGTTTGCCTGAAAATCTTTTCGAAGAGGTACTGAAAAGAATAAATGTCACCACAAAGGATGCCAGAATGAAGAAGCGAGCCAACTTACAGGATAAACTCAAATCACTTCTCCCTCCCACTAATGAAAGCAACATGTCGAAGAGAGTCGTCAACCTATCGCGAAGGGTCATCACATCTGCTGAATCAAACCTCCTGTCAAAAGGAATAAAATTTAGCCATGCTTATGCGACACCGACTAACTTTCTAGCCAATCTCGAGTCCCTTCTACTGGCCTCCACCGTCCCTGACGATATGCGTGTGGACATAAGTAGCTGCGCAACAGGTCTCCTCCGGCAGAGGAAACACCATCAAATCCTAACTATCGAGGAGAGAAAGGCGCTACTCTCACTGAAGGCTGATGACAGTATAATCATTGTGCCCGCTGACAAAGGTGGGGCAACTGTTGTCATGGACAAGACCGACTACGTCAGCAAGCCAAACCAAGTCTTCAATGACTTAGAGGCGTACACACCACTCGATGCAGACCCAACTAAACAGCAGACCGCTGTTATAAAGAAGAAGAAAGTGAACGAACTCTCTCGGTTGAATCTCATCACCCCCGGGGACGCCAAATTTATCAACCTTAGCGACCCTCGTATCGCACATGTGTATGGCCTTCCAAAAGTGCACAAGGCTGATGCGCCATTGAGGATGATAGTGCCACTAATTGGATCCCCCACCTACAACCTCGCCAAATGGCTTTACAGAAAACTAAAGCACCTGAGTGATGGATCGCAATACAACGTCAAAAACTCACAGGCATTCCTGCATAGAATTCAAGGACTTCAAGTAAGTCCTGATGAATGTATTATGTCATTCGACGTTGTTGCTCTGCTTTCTTCTATATCGCACGTTTTAACCATCGATAGTATAGAGCGGCGCCTAGATGAAAATCCTATCGATATTCCGAAAGAACACGTGTTGGACATGCTTAAGCTCTGTCTCAAGAACTTATGATACGTAATTTACTGTTATAATAGTTGGGGGACGCCGCATGCGCTGATTTCGCGCAACAAGAACTTTCTCGTCTATATCACAACGATTAGTTAGTTTCAACATCTACTGTATTCAACGTTTACTTGGTTGCCAATATAATCCTTAGCAGGCGTTGGAGACCCCAAGCTAATTTGCAAGTGGTTTCCGTGATCCAGCTGCCCCCACATTCATTTGCTCACCCCTCCCCTCTCCTCCGTCCCATTGGCATCATACTCATCACCATCAATATTAGTACTACCAATTGTCGCGTAGTAGGAGTCTGCCGCCTAGCCCAACTGCGCATGAGTCATCCTGCCCTCGGCTGCCATAAATTGCATGCCGCCTGATTAATTAAATTGCGTCGGCTTTTCAAACGGCATCGATTGAATCGGTGCTTCAAACGCGCGTACGCTTGATGCCAATCAATACTTCCACCTCAGCTGATTGGTGGCAGCTGAATGAGCACTAATCCGGCAGCCAAAGCTTCACTCACCCACGCAAGGTCTCAGGCATACCAGGCCTTCAGACCTACCTGACAGCTGGCTAGTGACACAACTGAGACTGATACTGAACAACGTTTTCCCTGACTCTTGATTTGGGGAATCGTTCTGTTGTCGACACTACTACCTGCAACAGCATCACCAGCTAAACTTACCGATGAAGGCTTCTGCACAAACCTAGTACCATATGACGCCCGCCATGAGTCAGTGCAATAGCTGTCAAATCAGCGTAACGTCCAACGGACAGAGTTACTAAAATTACTTGCCCATCTGGAGGGTCTGCAGTGCCCCCCCTCCATGCGAACATTCGCCTTGTGTGGTTGCTACCGGGTGCACATACACCAATGTCTGCCTTTCCCGGTCTGGCCAAACATCTTCAAGGCTGACTTACACAGGACCTAACTGTGTCGACTGCCACCCTCTCACACTTCTGACACCTGCCCCCCTCCCGGATGGTTGTGCACTCGTCCGACTGTCACCTTCCTTCAACGTCTTCTCCACTCCCTTTGTACAGAATACACTATTCTTAGCATCTAGTGTCTCATTTCTTCTCTTTCCATGCGGAACCTGGCCTAAAGATTGCAGTCACAGAGGTTTTACCTATTACCTTCAGCCAATGCGATAGGCCCACACATGACGCTATTAAGTAACTTCCTGGTTCACTTTATTACAAGCGACGGACGTTGCATGTGTTTGCTTGGCATTGGCAGCATAAAAATAGCCTAAACTGTAACTATAATAAACCCTTACTACGTGATTGCTTCAGGCTAATTTCATTATGTACAGAAAAAGACAACAGAATGATGTGTTGCGAAGGAAAAAAATTGTCGACTGAGGCTCTAAATGGTACTTCCGGTAATGAAGGAGTAACTATCGGAGACTGCTCTGTACGCAGTATTAAAAGTCAAAAGAGACTGAGGAGACGTCCGGCGAGAGAGATATATGTTTCGGTCAATGAGGGCTGAACGCAACGCACGTCACGGTTCGATTCACTCTCGGCATTAGCAACCTTCGCATCGGGCGAAATGCGCTATAAAAGGAGAGCTGTGCTGACGATGCAGTAGCTTCTTAGCCGAAATCACTACTCCAAGGTAAATCTCGCGCACTTCTTTTGAAATTGTAGTGCTGAGTAGCATAACAAACATGTATTAAGAAATTCATATATGGCAGCACGCTGGCCTCTGAGAAAAAATGCACATCATAGTAGGGGGCATTTCACCTCTCATGATTTTTTTGAATACGCTGGACAGAAATATATAATTTTGCGCTCACGTCGTGTGGAAATGCACTGGAATTTAAGGGATGCATTTAAGGAAATGGAAGATGCTTTGAGAAAATGAAACGTTTGCATACACAGTACCCTAGCTACACTTTCATCAGTGCTGAACTTTGCCTCCACAAAGTGACCTATGTCTGCGGCAGTTGTGTTAGAACCCTCTTCCAACGCGTTCAGACACACTGCAGCGACAAAAGTGGGAAAAAGGAGGAGATTAAGCACCTGCATGCTCTATTTTAGGCCAACGGTTATCCTATGTCCTTTGTACATACGTGTCTTAAGAGGCCCCACCTTGAGCGGTCGAAAGGAGAGGACAACAAGTTCTGGCTCGCAATCCCTTATGTGAAGAATGTATCAGAGGCAGCTGCTGGAATCCTAAGATCATTCGGGATCGGTGTGGCTCATAGGCCAGAGGTAACCATCAGACAGCAAATCATGTGGCCCAAAGACCCGCTACCGCTGACAGAACAATCCGGAGGGGTCTACAGCACACCATGCGAAGACTGTGATGCAAGGTATGTTGGTGAAACGGGCAGACGCCTCGGCACAAGATTGCACGAGCATCAACAGGCAATCAGCCGCAACGATAAGCAGTCTATGGTCTATGACTACGCTCAGCAGAAGAAACACGTCTTCGCCGTTGACAAAACAAGGATCCTTGCTCGAGCCAATGGCAAAATGGCTAGATTGCTGCTGGAAAGTTAATCTTCGACTGGCACACTCAACAGAGCCATCGACCTCCATCCCGCCTACCAGGCGTTGCGCAGAAGGCTCGAGTCAGTTCGAACAAGGCCACCAAGAAAAAAAATAAACTCGAGTGTGGAATAGAATCAGATTCGGAGCTAAAATGGGAGATATGGATCAGGCAGGTAAGAGTGCGTGCGTCGAGCGCGGATATAATAACAGGCACGCAGCAAGGCTGCAACAGTCCCGGCGAACAGGAACAACCACCCAGTTACTCTGAAGATGGAACCGAGAGAGTGTCCGAAACGTCAGTCTCAAAATAAAGCAGTCCATATCCTCGTACCTTCTTCTTCCTCCTCCTTGGGAGAGCGTGAAAAGGCAGGAGTTTCCTTGGAAGTGGTCTTGGATGCAACAAGCCGTAGGTTGTTTTCATACGGTAACAGTGAGAAGGGTTTTTTAAGTTGATAAAACTGATTTATTACCAAAGTATATTGTGAAAATAAGAAGAAAAAATCGTAAAATTTTGTCAAAATAATTTAACACGGTGGCTGCATGCCGACGGCGTTGAGCGCGTTAATCGAAAAAAGACGCAAAAAACAAATCGTGTTCGAATTGAGCTCGAATCGAGCACGAATCGCTGTCGAAAAACTTGGAAATGTGGAGGTTTATTCCGAAAACTTTACTTTGCCCAAAAACCCAGTAATAATGGATTTTGATGACATTTTGGATTGTAATCAGAAACCTCGGGTTTTTACATAAGATATCACTATCCCACACTGAACCAAACACTAGCCCTTATTCTAACCCTAACCATTTTCCTAACACTAACCCTAAACGTAACCCTAACCCTCACCCTTACCCTAAAAATAATCCTAACCTTTACCGTAACCCCTAACCCTAACTGTTACCCTAACACTGACCTTAACCTTTACCGTAACCCTTACCGTAACCCTTAACCCTAAACTTACCCCTTACCTTAACCTCTGACTCTAACCATAACCCGAATCCTAACCCGTAACCGTTACCCTAACCCTTAATCCTAACCCTAACCGTAACCCTTACCCTAGCCCTAACCTCTGACCCTAACCATAACCTTAATCCTAATCCCTGACCCTTACCCTAACCTTTATCGTGCTCGAATAGAGCTCGGATCGAGATCAAATTGACCAGGAATCAAGCTCGAATCGCTGTCGACAAACCAGGAAATGTGGAGTTTTGTTCCGCCACTACTAAGGAAACTCCTGCCGGTGAAAACGATATGATATCTGGAACTTGAATCTTCACGCATATAATTTTGCCTGTGAAATAAGTGTATAAGTTAAAAACATAAACAAAAAAACATTTGTAAACAGTGGACAAGCACAAGAGTTGATGTATATTTCAAAAATGACAGATATCCTCCTCAAATGCTCGAGTTAAATAGGATAAATTCGATAAATTCGCATTTGGCCATTACATTTATGTGAGAACGGGTTACAAGATAAACAAGGGGTCAATAATGTTTGTCTTTCTTCTAACAAGCGAGTCGTGGGAGTCGGGGGGGAGGGGTCGATCAAAGAAAGATTTTTTCGCGGGGAGGGTTTGGGGGAGCCAATCTAGGTAGGATAGGACGTAAGGGAGTGAAGGTCGGGAGACAAAAGGAGCGCGGACGTGGAAATATGCAGCTAAGAGGCTGTGGGCCATGTCGAATGTGGAGCTTGTAGGAGGTTCTTTTGCGCACACAACACCGGCTTTCTCAGCCTGATAGCGGTCGCTTCTGCTGCTGCTGCTAATAGGCGCTGACCCAGTGACTTTGGATATTTTGGTGGGACCTTATAAATCATCTTGAAGAATTCGTTGGGGTCCACGCGATGTCTGGAATCAACAATTTGGGCGAAAATTGCGTTGTTTATGTTACTGACATCAACTTTGCTCAGCTATATCGGGAGATGCTCCCGTATTCTTTGGACAAGCACTGACTCGTGCAACCGATATAACTTGCTCCATAAGAGCAAGTAAGTGAGTAGATGCACATCGAAGTAGTCTGAGCTGACAACCTATCCTTACCTTTCCCGTGCAAAACCGGGCTGGTTGATAATAATACCAAAGCTCTCGCTGCTGAGAAGGTCCGTGACACAGCTTGTTCAAGGTGTCCTTTTAGGAACTCATTTGCTGCATCCCCTTCAATGTGAACTTTGAGGAAAGGTCGGTTCAGAATGTGTTCCACGTTCAAGAAGGGGTGCTATAAAGCATGTCAGCAGATCTATCTTTGCGCATAAAGTGGACACAGACCATCGTGTAGATGCTAGAAGAGCCTTCCAAGGGCTTTACAACTTCCCATCAACGAGTATTTAAGAATCCTCTGGATGGCGTCTGTTAGCTACGAGAGAATAGGCTGCAATCAGGTTACGCAGGCCGGTCTTACGCATACAGCAGCATTTTATACAGATGCGGCAATTACTGTGGCCCCAAGTTATCGACCCAGCCACCTGTATATAATTCCGGTTCCCGGTACCCACAATTATCATAATTTTTGAAACAGAAAAGTTTCGAGGGAAAATCTCTAGTCACCATAGTCTATTGTGCACAAAATTTCGTGTTCATCATTTTGACTGGTGGCCGTTAATGTGATCACCGCATTTATTTGAAGGGTGATGGATGTAGTCAGTGGACGAAGTCATTAATCAACACAAACAGACAGGGGGTGGGAAAATTTTTGGCTACTGTGGAATTAAAAATGATGCTATCGAGGAAATGAGCTTTTGATTTAAAGTCTGAGCGACATATCTCCCACTGTTTGGAATCCTTGCATAATGCCCCCGAGACAAATGAGCAATACGATGCAAAGTGATGCCAACTGTAATTTATCTTTAATAACCAAATGAGGATTCCTAACTTTCCTATCTTGAAGCCCAATATCGGAATGTACAACATTTAGCATAAATTATGCAATATAAAAACGGAAATTTTGTAATGGAAGGAGAACTTTGACCACAAACGGCTTTAATTTGAGAAGCGGTTTTCCGCGGAAAAAATGCCAATGGTTTCGTAGGCTAGGTTATGTTATGTAATTTAAATTGGAAGGCAAGTAAGCTCATGTATGCTTTACTACGATGTACTCTGACTTAAAACATTGTTTCTCCTACAAACTAAACTCGTACTATTTAACAATTGCTGCTTTCGTGAATCCCCACAAACGAGTCTTTTATCATGAAACATAATTTTTCAGCCTTTAAGCGCCCAAACATGTGTGGAACTCTCTAGTTCTTTCAAGTAATGAAAATAAGGTCTTTTGATCTTCAAGACAGTATAATTATTCTGAGACAAATGTAAGTGAAGCTGCCAAATGAAGATTTTGGCCAAAACTCAACCAGCAACAGCGGAAGACTTTCCAGTGACTAAATGATCCTTTGGTCTTATGGTTGCAATGGTAGATTTACTCCTCTAGGAAACTATTCTTTTTCCTATTGAACAGTCTGATTCGTCTCGGCGCCTATTAACGCAATTAGTCCTTTGTTGCGCACTTCGTTCTCCACCGTATGGTCTTTTTATGACATACTATCCAAAGACTCAAAATTAACGGGTTTAAGTGCGCGCTGTTAAATTAAACAAATGAAACAACACTTAGTTAAGCCGACCTTTACTCCAATTTTAGCTGTGAGACGCGGATAAGCCTTAAAACAAAAGCTAACAGGCTCAAATAATCTAAAAATGTTGGTTCCCAAACAATGCTCCCACTGACCACCTTCCATATAATCAAAATAATACAAACAATAAAAATTAATTTCTGAGTGATTTAAGGTCTGAAATGCGATATTTTACTGGGATAACTAATTCATGCGACACAATGGTCGGTCCCACGATGTCCAAAACCGACTCAAAAGCAAATCAGTTTTGCCCAGAGAGACAAATAATCACAGCAGTGTTGTCCGAAAGGGAAAAAGGACCTGACTGTGTTAGGAGCCGCCCCAACAGACTTGCTCGCCCACACACAAAGACCCGCATGCACGCGCGGCCTTCAAGGAGCCGACACCACGCGAGGCTGCCGGATGGGGATCAACCAATAGGGATGCCAATCGAGTCGCTACTTGCTCGAGGACACAATCTGATTGTTCCGATCGTAGAACACTTGCTCGCTTAAATATCCATACTAGGTAGGTAATAAAGACTTCATTTTCTTGCGCCTTTTTCGTCTTGTTCTCTTTGAGGTGTTGAAACAAAGCGTCTGGGGTGCCACAAATCTTAGCTTTTGGAAACATTACAACAGATTGAATCTGCGTCTGGTCAAGAAAGACTTGCGGTGTTGAAAATTTCACATGTAAGATTCACATTTGATTCACTTCTTGAGAACGTTCGTCCACTACAGGAGTGTGTGCGGGCGAAATCAGCTGATAATGACGTCTAAAAAAAGCAGGTATGGTTATGTCGTGAGGTCTGTGAAAGGTCCTTATGTATTACAGACCCCTACTTAAGTTTTAAAGTAGGTTAAATTACCTATAATCTTCCGGTTTTCTACACGCCACCCATCAATCCAGCTGGGATTTTGTGATGGCTTTGAACTGCAGAGCGGTTCTTCGAAGTCAACCGCATTCCATAATTGCTAAAATCAGCAAACTTAGAAAAGTTGGCCTTTTGAACTAACCACGGAAATTATCGCTTACTTACAAATTTTAAGAAGGGTGATTTGCATAATCTCGCCACCTTTGTTCGTCTTTAAACATTTTCCTAGTTGGTGCTGGTGATACCCCGGACGCCGACCGGCAATGGAGCATGGGTAGTGACTTTCAGTCGTTGACTGACTGGTTACCCCTCTCAGGAGGGTGTTGGCCCAGGCTTCATGCAGGGCTGCTCTCACCCTTCTGAGATCCAATGGTCTGTATGCACATGCAATGCCAGTTTTCGGCCAACCACGGTCCCTGCGGCCTGGAAGGCGCTGGCACTTTCTCTCACTTCTGATTCCCTGTTGGTGACTGCGCTCGCGCTCTCACTGGGTTTCAGGCCCCACTGCGTGTGCCCGAAAAGCTAGGCGGTCACTATGCGGTGGGAGAGAGAGTGAGGTCGACCTCGGCGCAATTCTTCCCTCACTATAATAAATCTGAATGCGTCTGAATCTATCACGGTGCGCTAAAAGCCGTGGCTTGGAGGGTCTGCCAACTGACGGGAAAACTCGGGCTCCCACGTAGCTGCTCCTTCTGTACGCGTGTGTCTGTGTGTGCGTACGGGAAGAGAGGGAGGACTGAGAGTCAGGCTGCAATGACTCCCTCTTAATGTGGCCTTTATGGCGCTCCCGCGCAGTCGGGAGCATACCTAGCGAGATGGCTGATGCAAGTGTACGCGTGCTGAGTGTTTACCGTGCCAGCCATCTACACCCTCCCTCATCCCCGGTCTTATTGACTTTGTCTTTACACCGGATACGGAGGTGGGAGTGGCGAGCGAGTGGGTAGATTCTGCGCAAGTCTGCCTAAACTCCTGTTTTCCCTCGCGCCAGTTCTCTGCTTTGCTCCTGCTTGCTGTCGCTTGCGTATTGCTTGCCCAGCTCGCCTCTGTGTCAGTTGCGGCTTGCTTCAGCGCTTGCTGCGGCTTGTTGGAGCGCGTGGTG
>JAYGXS010000001.1:37949734-38073391 GCA_036362985.1 Ligula intestinalis | reverse complement strand
TTGCGGCTTGCTTCAGCGCTTGCTGCGGCTTGTTGGAGCGCGTGGTGTCCATCGTCGAAATCGACGGGGGAACTGTCGTGTGTGTGTGTGTGTGTGTGTGTGCGTGTGTGTGGGGGGTATGGGGTGTCCAGCTGGGGGTTAAACGTGAAGGCCGTGGCAGATCACATCATCTTCCTCGCGTAGGTGGTGGCTACGCCTAGCGTCCCTGGCTGGCATCCAACTCTCACTTGTGGCTCCCCGGAGCTAGGCTTTGCCTGGCGGCAACCCCCCGGCTCCCCGCCTCGATCAGCAGGCTAAACCAAGTGAGGGTCTCCGGTGTGTGTGTCCCCATGCCCGGTATGTCCCCGGGTTGCAGTGGTAAGCATCCTAGTAGACGTAGTTGGTGAAAGGGTGCTACTTACTGTAAACGGTACCATTGTCTGTTTGAACCTTACTGTTCACTTTCCTCGCTTGTTTACAGTCTTGCTACACTTGTTACATCTAGTTTATCGTATTACTTTTCTGCTTGCTATTTGTTATGTATTACTTTGCCTGATATTTCAAGTGCTGACTCTACCACCATACCTATACCATTCCATTACCGTGCTCTTAAAGTGAGCCTATTCCATCGTAGCGATTCCTTCTCAAATAGTAGTCCTACCGTCATGACTAGCACTCTTATCCTCACAGAGCTTGCCTCCACAGTAGTATCAATAACACCGAACTCATAGCAGCAGTTCTACCCACAGTCAGATGCCGTAGCTTTAGAACGCCTTTCATTTATATGTAAGACACAGCCCCTTTCACCGCTACTGCTACTAAGACAATTACTGCTGCTCCCACCCCCTAATTCCCAAATGCTCCCACCCCCCTAAAAGTCCTCAGCTAAGCTGAAGGCAGGCTCACAGCCCAGTGGTCGTTCGGCACCAAAACACTCGCGGCCCATGGTGCAGTTCGGCAGCAGTTGTGGGTGACCGGCAGTCCCTTTGTGGAGTAGCGCTGCCGCCCCTCGCGAGAGGGTTGATGGACCTAGAAAAGGTGGACTCCAAACACGCTGGGTTGCGACATCTGCCAGTTGACCGTGGCTGACAGAATGCAAACACGCGGTCGAAACACTACAAACGCAAATCAAAACTTCTCTCTTCCCCACCCTCCCTCTTACCCGTTTCCTTCCCACAGGACAGCTCCCAGAGCTCACCGGACGACAGCTCAGGGAGCTCAGGTAAGTCCTATCACCTTCGGCGCTTGGAATGTTCGTTCCCTTTTAGATAACCCGAGGAGCATTCGACCGGAACGGAGGACAGCGCTCATCGCCCGGGAGTTGGCGCGCTTCAAGGTGGACATCGCCGCTCTCAGTGAAAGCCGCTTCTCCGGCGAAGGTTCCATAGAAGAGGTGGGTGCCGGCTACACCTTCTTCTATGTGGGCCGTCCGACGGCAGAGCGACGCGAGGCCGGCGTCGCCTTTGCCATCCGGAAGGACATCGTAGGACGACTACCCTGTACGCCGCAGGGTATCAACGAACGCCTGATGTGTCTCCGCCTGCCTCTCTGGAGTGGCAAATTTGCCACCATCGTTAGTGTCTACGCTCCTCCGATGACCAGCTCTGACGAGACAAAGAACAAGTTCTACGAGGATCTGCACGCCCTCCTGGCCTCTGTGCCGAAGGCGGACAAGTTGATAGTCCTTGGTGACTTCAATGCCCGCGTCGGCACAGACCACGCCGCCTGGAGAGGAGTGCTCGGACCCCACGGCCTCCGAGGACTCAACGACAATGGCCTACTCCTCCTTCGCACCTGCGCGGTGCACCGTCTCATACTGACCAACACCTATTTCAGCCAACTGCTGCAGCACAAGGCGACCTGGATGCACCCCAGGTCTCGTCAGTGGCATCTTCTGGATTATGTGCTCGTGCGGCGATGCGACCAGCAGGACGTGTTGGTGACAAAGGCAATGCTGGGTGCCGATGGTGATACCGATCATCGTCTCATCATCTCCAAGATGCGGATCCGTCTTCAACCACGCAGGAGACCTCAAGGTAAGCGACCCCCAGGTAAGTTGAATACTGATCTGCTAAACTTGCCTGCCAACCGCTTCCGTTTCAGCAACGAGCTGACTCACCAGCTCGATAACCTTCCAATCGCAGAAGAGAACACCTCCGTGGAGACCTAATGGTGTCAACTACGGGACGCTGTTCAATCCACTGCAAAACGCATCCTTGGGCCCGCGCCCCGCCCACACCAAGACTGGTTCGACGAAAATGATGCAGCCATCAGTACTCTCATCTCTGAGAAGAATCGCCTCCGCAACGAATATGTCGCTAACCCTACCGACGCCACGAAAGCAGCCTACTGCCAAAGTCGCCGTCTTGTACAGCAGCGGCTGCGGGAAATGCAGGACGCTTGGATGGCTCGTAAGGGTGAGGAAATCCAAGGCTACGCGGATCGCAATGAATGGAAGAACTTCTTCGCAGCGCTCAAAGCAGTCTACGGCCCCGTAGTGAGGGGCACAGCCCCACTTCTCAGCGCGGACGGTACCACCCTCATCACAGAGAAGACGCAACTTCTGAGCCGCTGGGTCGAGCACTTCCAAAGTGTACTCAACCGGCCCTCTACCACCTCTGAGGCTGCCATTGAGCGGTTGCCCCAAGTCGAAATTAATGCTGATCTCGACCTCCCACCAACCCCTGAGGAGACCATGAAGGCTGTGCAGCAGCTGTCCAGCGGGAAGGCACCCGGGTCCGACGGGATCCCGGCGGAGATTTACAAATATGGTGGCCACCAACTCATAACTCATCTCACCACCCTGTTCCAAGAGATGTGGCGACAGGGCCAAGTTCCCCAGGATTTCAAGGACGCCACCATCGTCCACCTCTACAAGCGTAAGGGGAATCGCCAGGTGTGTGACAACCACCGCGGCATCTCACTGCTGAATATTGCCGGAAAAATCTTCGCACGCATTCTCCTCAATCGTCTGAATAGCCACCTGGAACAAGGGCTTCTGCCTGAAAGTCAGCGTGGTTTTCGACGTCACCGTGGCACCACTGACATGATATTTGCCACGCGTCAGCTGCAGGAGAAATGTCAAGAGATGCGGACCCACCTCTAAACTACTGTCGTAGATCTGACAAAAGCCTTCGACACCGTGAACCGGCCCGGACTTTGGAAGGTTATGCAGAAGTTTGGCTGTCCGGAACACTTCACCCACATGGTTCGACAACTTCATGATGGGATGATGGCGCGCGTCACGGACTACGGAACGCTGTCTGAAGCCTTCGCAGTGTCCAATGGAGTGAAACAGGGCTGTGTCCTCACACCCACCCTCTCCAGTCTCATGTTCTCTGCCATGCTGATGGACGCCTACCGTGACGAGCGTCCCGGAATCCCCCTCAACTACAGAACGGACGGAAACCTCCTCAACATTCGTCGGATGCAGGCCCCCACGCGCGTCTCCACAATCACAGTTCATGATCTGCTGTTTGCGGACGACTGCGCTCTCAACACCACCACCGAAGCAGACATGCAAAGGAGCATGGACCTCTTTGCAGCAGGTTGCGCCAACTTTGGCCTCACCATCAACACGGACAAGACGGTGGTTATGCATCAACCGCCGCCAGGTGCTGACCTCAACCCCGCACACATCAACGTCAACGGAGCCGTACTGCAGAACGTGGACAACTTCACCTACCTCGGCAGTACGCTTTCCCGCAACACTAAAATAGACGCCGAGATTGCCTGCAGAATCTCCAAAGCCAGTCAAGCCTTCGGTCGGCTACAAGCCTCCGTATGGAATCGTCATGGTCTTCAATTGTCAACAAAATTGAAGATGTACAAGGCTGTTGTGCTGTCAACACTCTTGTACGGAGCGGAGACTTGGACTGTCTATGCTAGCCAAGCGCGCAAACTGAACCACTTCCACATCAGCTGCCTACGCCGCATATTGAAGGTGAAGTGGCAGGAGAGGATTCCGGACACGGAAATCCTGGAGAGAACGGGAGTTCTCAGCATCCAGGCCATGCTCAGGCAGATACAACTGCACTGGAGCGGACACGTGGTACGTATGAATGATGAACGGCTACCCAAGCGACTGTTCTATGGCGATGTCGCCGTAGGTACTCGTCGCAAAGGAGGACAGAAGAGACGTTACAAGGACACCCTGAAGAACTCGCTGAAGCGTCTCCAAATCAACACGCTGAACTGGGAGGAGCTTGCCCTGGACCGAACCGCGTGGCGAAGAGCGGTCAAAACGGGCGCCGCAATCTACGAAGCTAGTCGGATCGCAGCCGCCAAGGCAAAACGGACGGCACGCAAGTCTCACAATCAGCGGACGCACGCTGCCACCACCCAAGCACTTCCAACGTGTTCGCGTTGTCAACGCACCTTCCGTGCACGCATTGGCCTGGTCGGTCACCTCCGGAAGCCGTGCAACCCTTCTCCGACAGCATCCACGTCTACTGCACCAAACCCTCCTCCAGACCCTACCCCAGCCTCCACCTCGACGGCAATCACCGACGCGAGAGATGTTTCGTTGCCCTCGTCCACCGACTCCAACTCACCCACAACTTCTTCCACTCCCTCCGACACATTACCGCCCGCAACAACTTCCACACTTGAACCCCCCACCAGCTCTGAGGGCCAGATATGCCCTCACTGCAATCGCACATTCACCTCACGCATCGGTCTAATCGGTCATTTGCGAATCCATCGCACAGAGACTGGTGAACTTGTGCCTGGAGCACCAACACACAGACGA
This sequence comes from Ligula intestinalis, assembly GCA_036362985.1. NCBI lineage: Eukaryota > Metazoa > Platyhelminthes > Cestoda > Diphyllobothriidea > Diphyllobothriidae > Ligula > Ligula intestinalis. Next base: position 38,068,662 of record JAYGXS010000001.1, on the reverse strand, counting down.
GACCGTCGTCTTCACTGCTCACACTGCCCCCGATCATTCGCTCATCGCATGGGCCTACTAGGTCACATGCGCATTCACGACAGCGGCACTGACCGTGATGTCGACACACCCAGCACCTCACACCTCCCCACCACCAGCCTCAGCCCCACTCACTAGTCACCTCGCGTCACGATTGCGTAGTCACGTTTGTCGGGATCACAGGTGAGTGCCTGCTCCCTCAGGTAAGTGGAGGCGGTTCTTGCTGAATTTTTCGAAAACTGTCTGCCTTTACTGCCTCATAATAGCTCGTGTAGTCTATATTACTCGCTCCATTACCGCAATCATGCTCATAATAGCGGCGCCTGCAGTTCAGTTCTGTCCTTAGCACAATCGTTTGCCTCAGTAGTTAATGAAGATTCTCTGCTGCAAGGTAAGTTGAGATTTTGCTCTCATTGCTCTTTTCTATACTTCATCTCCTCCCCTCTCTCTCGGCCTGCCTGCGTTCTCCCCTCGCCTCCTCTCCCTATCTTCCTCTTCCCCTTTTTCTATTCTTCCCCTTCGTCCTTTCCCCTCCCCCTCCCCCTTCTTCCTCTTTTTATTTTGTTTTCTTCTTCTTCTTCTTCTTCTTCTTCTTTTCTTTTCGTCTTCTGCAAGTCCACAATTGCAAAGCTCACAAATTGTCTCTTGCTCTCATTTCAGCCTCGCCCACGGACACCGACCGGCAACGGAGCATGGGTAGTGCCTTTCAGTCGTTGACTGACTGGTTACCCCTCTCAGGAGGGTGTTGGCCCAGGCTTCATGCAGGGCTGTTCTCACCCTTCTGAGATCCAATGGTCTGTATGCACATGCAATGCCAGTCTTTAGCCAACCACGGTCCCTGGGGCCTGGAAGGCGCTGGCACTTTCTCTCACTTCTGATTCCCTGTTGGTGACTGCGCTCGCGCTCCCACTGGGTTTCAGGCCCCACTGCGGGTGCCCGAGAAGCTAGGCGGTCACTATGCGGTGGGGGAGAGAGTGAGGTCGACCTCGGCGCGATTCTTCCCTCACTATAATAAATCTGAATGCGCTTGAATCTATCACGGTGCGCTAAAAGCCGTGGCTTGGAGGGTCTGCCAACTGACGGGAAAACTTGGACCCCCTACGTAGCTGCTCCTTCTGTACGCGTGTGTCTGTGTGTGCGTACGGGAGGAGAGGGAGGACTGAGAGTCAGGCTGCAATGGCTCCCTCTTAATGTGGCCTTTATGGCGCTCCCGCGCAGTCGGGAGCATACCTAGCGAGATGGCTGTGTGAAGTGTGCGCGTGCTGAGTGTTTATCGCGCCAGCCATCTACACCCTCCCTCATCCCCGGTCTTATTGACATTGTCTTTACACCGGATACGGAGGTGGGAGTGGCGAGCGAGTGGGTAGATTCTGCGCAAGTCTGCCTAAACTCCTGTTTTCCTTCGCGCCAGTTCTCTGCGTTGCTCCTGCTAGCTGTCGCTTGCGTATTGCTTGCCCAGCTCGCCTCTGTGTCAGTTGTGGCTTGCTTCAGCGCTGCTGCGGCTTGTTGGAGCGCGTGGTGCCCATCGTCGAAATCGACGGGGGAACTGTCGTCGTGTGTGTGTGTGTGTGTGTGTGTGTGTGTGTGTGTGTGAGGGAGTGAGTGAGTGAGTGATTGAGTGATTAAATGCAGTACGTGCTTGAGACGTCTGCAATACGGGCGGGACGATCTATGCAGAATTATTTAACCCGTCTGCTTGGGAAAGACAAGATGCAACGGCGCTCTGCGTGATCTAGACTGTTGATTAAGACGATAAATTGGTCAGGATATGGTTGTTTTCGATAAATTATCGCCAGGCCTGTACATTTACATGGTAATTAACTTACTGGGCTTCAATACAGTAAAGGAAGGAATCCTCATTTAGTTACTCAAGATAAATTATAGTTGGCATCACTTCGCATCTTATTGCTCATTTGTCTCGGGGGCATTATGCAAGGATTCCAAACAGTGGGAGATATGTCGCTCAGACTTTAAATCAAAAGCTCATTTCCTCGATAGCATCATTTTTAATTCCACAGTAGCCAAGAATTTCCCCTTCCCCTGTTTGTTTGTGTTGATTAATGTTTTCGTCCGCTGACTACATCCATCACCCTTCAAATAAATGCGGTGATCACATTAACTGCCACCAGTCAAAATGATGAAAACGACATTTTGTGCACAATAGACTATGGTGACTAGAGATTTTCCCTCGAAACTTTTCTGTTTCAAAAATTATGATAATTGTGGGTACCGGGAACTGGAATTATATACAGGTGGCTGGGTCGATAACTTGGGGCCACAGTAATTGCCGCATCTGTATAAAATGCTGCTGTATGCGTAAGACCGGCCTGCGTAACCTGATTGCAGCCTATTCTCTCGTAGCTAACAGACGCCATCCAGAGGATTCTTAAATACTCGTTGATGGGAAGTTGTAAAGCCCTTGGAAGGCTCTTCTAGCATCTACACGATGGTCTGTGTCCACTTTATGCGCAAAGATAGATCTGCTGACATGCTTTATAGCACCCCTTCTTGAACGTGGAACACATTCTGAACCGACCTTTCCTCAAAGTTCACATTGAAGGGGATGCAGCAAATGAGTTCCTAAAAGGACGCCTTGAACAAGCTGTGTCACGGACCTTCTCAGCAGCGAGAGCTTTGGTATTATTATCAACCAGCCCGGTTTTGCACGGGAAAGGTAAGGATAGGTTGTCAGCTCAGACTACTTCGATGTGCATCTACTCACTTACTTGCTCTTATGGAGCAAGTTATATCGGTTGCACGAGTCAGTGCTTGTCCAAAGAATACGGGAGCATCTCCCGATATAGCTGAGCAAAGTTGATGTCAGTAACATAAACAACGCAATTTTCGCCCAAATTGTTGATTCCAGACATCGCGTGGACCCCAACGAATTCTTCAAGATGATTTATAAGGTCCCACCAAAATATCCAAAGTCGCTGGGTCAGCGCCTATTAGCAGCAGCAGCAGCAGAAGCGACCGCTATCAGGCTGATTTCGCCAAATCACCTTCAGAAACTACTGCGTCGTCTGCACAACTCTCCTTGTATGGCGCATTCCGCCCCATGTGTAGGTTACTGATGCCGAAAGTGAATCGAAACGTGACATGCGTTGCGTTCTGCCCTCGTTGACCGAAGCATAAATCCTTCTCGGTGGAAGTCTCCACAGCCTCTTTTGACGTGCACCATTACGCATAGACAGCAGCCTCCGGTAGTTACTCTTTCATAACCGGAAGTAACATTTAGAGCTTCAGTCAGCGAGTTTTTGAGTAATAGGTCTTTCACTTCGCAACACATCATTCTGCTGTAATTATCTGTACCTAAGCAAATTCGTCTGAAGCAATCACATATTGAGGGTGCTTTTTTACGCTGCCAATGCCATACAAACGCGAGCAAAGTTTGTGCGTTAAAAAGGCTTCAATGATAACTAACTAACTTGGCTCTTGTCAGGAGTAATAAGGCGAACCAAGTAGTTACTCCTCTGTTTTGCTTCATGACATTCTGCCTACAGGCAGTCTTCTGTTTACATACATTATATTTTTCCTGTCTACAAACTGCCTTCTGCTCTCAATACATAACATTGGCGACGCAGTGAAGCGAATATGGTTTCTTTATTACCTACACCATCACCTTTCTGGCCGAAAGGCGCTCCGAAACCTTCAAATAATTCCTGGTTACAATGGAGGATAACATTTGAGCATTACATTGAACTTCCGATTTTGTTGCTTGCTGTTGCGCTCGACGTTACATCTAATTTGAAACTCCTTCGGACTCATCTCGGAGAGGTGGGACAGCGTTGCTTTGACGCCCTTAAATTACAAGTCTGCTGATCTTCCAACAGCATTCTCTAAGCTCGAAGCAATGTGCGGCGGAAAGGACAACATCTTCTTGAGCCGATATCGGTTTTGTCAGATGCATCAGGAATCCAGCCAAGGCATCGGCGATTTTATTACAAACCTTACTCTTGCCGTACAGGATTGCCGATACACCGATATTGCGGTAACCAAGTTCGAGCAGACAATGCTGGTGCAGCAGTTGCTTGTGAGCTTGAGGGATGAAAAGGCTCGGGAAAAGGTTTTATCCGTGAAGGAATATTTGTCATTAGAGAAAGCCTATGATATCGTCCGTCATCAAGAGGGTGTACAGTAGAACCTTTAGCAGCTAGATCATTCAAACACTGGAGTTACATCATCCTTAAAATCTAATTTGGCCATCTCCATAGTCAACACCACCGAGTTTTCACCTAACCGGAACCCTGTAGCTCCTTCAAAACAACTACCATCCTGCTATCGTTGCGGTCAGCATCATATCCGTTGGTCAGACTGTAAACACCAAAATACAGTTTGCCGATTTTGTAAGAAAATTGGCTACATCGAAAAAATATGTTTTTCCAAAAAGCGGACGAACACTAACATGCACGCCGTCTACCCGAATCCAGCTGGGGATTGTGAGAGATACTTCAAATGTCTGTAGCAGACAAGCCGTTCCAATCACCCTACAACATCATGTTTTCAGTTGAGCTCCATCCCGTGAAATTTGAAATCGACACTGGTTCAGCTGTTACTCTCATCAATGAGGTCTCTCTTCAGAAAATCCCCCATCTGCTTCCGGCTCACTCTACCTTTCATAGTTACACTGGACAGAACTTAGACGTTCGAGGAGTCTTTACGGCCGAAGTTGAGCACGATGGCGAACTTCATTACCTGCCTGTTCATGTGGTCAGAGGAAGTCAACAAGTAAATCTCCTCGGACGGGACTGGATAGAATGTGTTCCATCGGTGCTATCCTACATACCTCGAAGTGGAGTTGACTCCGCTATAGATTCTTTGGGAATGAATCATGAAGAAATATCTGAGGATTATTCTACTACAGAGCATTGCGATCCATCCGTTAAATTCTACCTTGATTCAGAATCTCAGCTCAAATTGTTCAAAGCTGGTCCAGTCCCCTATGCACTTGCAGCGGAGGTCGAAGGAGGGTTAGATCGTCTAGACAAAGCGGAAATTATTGAGCCTGCACAGTATTCAGGATGGGCAGCCCCAACAATCCCTGTTCTTCAAGCCGGTCGTTCGGTGGGTATTTCTGGTGACTGCAAGCTCACGATCAACGCAGCAACTAAACTAAACTATTATTCGCTCCCGCGAAGAGAGGACAGGTCTGAATCCCTTTCAGGTGATCGACGATTTACAACTTTGGACTTTAATCATGCCTACAACCAAGCCATCATAAATATAGAATCCCGAGACGCCACCAGCACCAATACACACCGGGGATTGTTTCGACACAAAATACTACCCTTTGAAAATTATTGCTGGAACTCTTTGGACGTCAAACAACCTGCCTTTGAACAGGCAAAGGCGGCCCCTACCTCATCCTCTTCCCGGATTCATCACGACCCGGAAAAGCTGATACTACAGAAATGCAGGGCGTTCCCATACAGCTTGGATTCAGTTCTCAAACACCGAATGTTTTCTGGTCATTGGCGGAAAACAAACTATTCGCAGCCAGTCGATGAATACGTTCCCCATCCTTCTATTACCCATGCCAGCACTAGCCTATGGACTGAGGAGAAAACACATTCTCCCCCTTCCCGATGCTGTTCACTTGAAAATGGAGGGATGCTTTGTATGCCCGTCCGTAGCGTCGGGACCTCATGACGCGAGGCGCGCTTCAAGCGCTGCTCAAGGTCACGGACACTTGGTCACCCCTTTCTTTGTTCTGACTGATCAGCCTTCGATCCTGACCGGCTGCTCACCCTGCCCTTATTCTGATTGGCCTGCGTTCAGCCCATTACATCTACCCCTCACCATATACTCGGCAGTGTCAGCAGGACTCGCCACTTGAACTGTGCCCGTCCTCAGTACACGTCCTACCTCAGACAGTCCTCTGTTTTGCCTACATGACATTCTGCCTACAGGCAGCCTTCTGTTTACATACATAACATTTTCCTGTCTACAAACTGCCTTCCGTTCTCAGGTCAGGTCAGGTCAGGTTTTATTGAGGGAACTATAGGTAAATACCTTTGAACTCCCTATTGGTACAGTTTTTTCAATGCATTTGATCTGCAGAACATTTCAGATCAGTGGCGTTGCCAGAAATTTGAGGGCCGACAGTGAAAAACTCCTTAGGCATTGTTCAGAAGAGTTACTTAACAGTTACTTAACAGCGTCATATGTGGGCCTATCGCAGTGGCTTACGTTAATAGGTAAAACTCTTGCGACTGCAATCTTCAGGCCCGGTTCCGCATGGGAAGGGAAGAGAACAGACACCAGATGGAAAGAATAGCACGTTCTGTGCAGAAGTAGCAGAGAAAAGGTTGAAGGAAGTTGACAGTCGGACGAGTGCACAACCACCCACCATGGCTGAAGTAATTCGCGACCCACATGGTGGTCATCTCTCGCGAAAATTTTGGCCTCCTTAAGTTTGAATGTGTGGCCGGGACTCGCCGAATGGGCCGCAATTTGAGAATTGACGTCCTTTTTGGCATTGCTGCCGCATATTCGGCAATCCGCGTCTGAAGAAGTCTTCCAGTTTCTCCGATTTAGTTGCTTTGTCCTCAACTGCACCAGATCTTATAGACGACTCCAGATGTTTCGTTTAGTTTCATTATCTGCCGCCTTATGGTTGCCTACGGCCTGTGTTTGACTCAGAGGAAGTATCCGCGACGGACTTCTAGACTTCAGGCGAATAAATGTCGTGTGTAAACGATCACATTTTCTTCTCACTGACTAAGACTGTCAACACCGAGTCAAGGTCACATCCTCGAAGTCGAACCTCAGGCTGGCTACATCTTGTTGTGCATTTCTACCTCAAGCCCTAATCACCCGTATCACGAACCAACTGTTTATTCCCCAGGTTTAATAGCATTTTCACCGCAAGGGAAGTAAGTAGTTTTATTTACGTAGATTAGGTAGGTATTGCAGAAGGGCAGACTTCCTAGCGATTTTCAAATGCCCTGTGCATATGTAGTGGCCACTGCTGACATACACACGCACCATGTCTCCTCCATTCTGGCCTCATCGTGCAGTGGCGTGACCTCAACCGTCTGGACAAACCCCAAGCCGTGGCTACCGCCAGACGCACTGACGGGCGACTTACTAATGCGCCCACGCGTGGTCCAATCAATGCCCTTAAAGGTTGCAGCCTTCGGCGGCCGCCCGGGATTACGGCCGTGAGGCGACATCTGGGATTCCGTCCCGAGCGGGACGGACCTAGGCAGTGTCGTTGGCCACTGTGACGGCACCACGCTCTCACACGAACCTCACAGTTGAATGCCATGTTAGACCGGGTGGCAACTGTCTCCTAACTCTTGTGTAGAGAGTATATTGTTCCTACTACTCTGCCTTCCCAAGATATCGCTCCTCTCCTAAGGAACCGGACCTGGAAGATTGCAGCCGTTAGGGTTAAACTTTCTTAGCCTTAGCACCCCTCGATGCATACGCATTGCTCTAACTTGGAGTTTGCCTAGCCAATTCGGTTCACTAGATAGGTAAAGTCATAATCAGTCATAACCGGGCTTTCCCTCTGACTTATTGCAAATCTTATCTAGCTAACAGATAGCCTGGACTAGATCATTCAAAGGCTTCATTAATCTACCAATAAATCTACCTAGGACAATCCTCCGCCCACAGAGAGCTTACTCACAGCAGTCAAATTAATGAACCTAGTGCCGCACATTTTTGGGGGTGAAACACTCGTAGCCCGTCCCAGACACGGGTCTGCGATGAAGACAGCGAGCATTCAGTTGTGGCTGTGTGTGTGTGTGTGCTGCCGAAACTAGGTCACAACCGAGCTTCGCCTCTAATTGATGTCGGCGCCATCTTTTTCCCACGCATCAGACGGGGCTTCTGCACTTCACTGAACCCGCTTCTGACCAACCACAAGCAGGCCACAAGCCTTCCCTCGGCCCGCTCCCAACAAGCGAGCAGCCAGCTAATGCGTCCTCGTCCTATGACACCACATGCATACACGCCCTAGGCCCTCCTGCTGCTGCCGCTGCGAATGTGCCGCGCTCGGAGAGGTGCTGATGATATTCGCGAAAATCGGCTGTAATTAGGCGCTCAATTCGGTTAACTTCTAGCCACCAGGGCACATTTGGGAGGAGGAGGAGGAGGCTGGAACCCCTCCTACAGCTCCACTCAGGCGCAGGACTAAAACACTTACGCCGTTGATGACCGCCTAAGGGCTCATTTTAGCCGATCCGCGCGAGCGAGTTGCCTCCCACCCGCTGCCCTGGGGACTGGACAGTTGGTTCATGATACGGGTGATTAGGGCGTGCGGTAAAGTGCGCAAAATGATGTAGCCAAGTTGAGGCTTGACTTCAAGGGTATGATATGGACCGGGTGTTAAAAGTTTTAGTTAGTCTAGAGGGCGAAATTCTGGTGGATGAAGCTGTTCGTGCCGGTAGTTGGACGCGTATGTCTTTGTGCGATCGAACCAGTCCTCAAAGAACGAAAATCACAGTCAATTGGAGATATAAACACAAGCAAGAAAATGTATGTGATATGCGGGAGTTGTTAGAGAAGATGGACTAGGCCAAAATCAGCTTCCATGGCTTCGGATTCTCATTACAAATGAGGTGCTACTGTGAGAATGGCTTCAAAGCGTTAGGGTCGACGTTTCTGTCTACAATGCCTTAAACATAGAGGTGCAGATGCCTCTAGTCATTCTTACTTAGGTTTGCTAAATTGAAGAAGAAAATTGACACGATAGAACATGCAATTACCCATCCTCTCCTGTTGACTGACGAATTGGAAGTCTTTTTTGAGAAGACAGGGGGGGCGACAGTGCAGTTTGCTTCACGAATGTCTACCTCCTAAGTGAAATCCACCTGTCCGAAGGGGAAATAATTAGATTTTTCCGCTCAACTGCGAGGATACCTCTTCGGTCAGACAGCTTGCCCGCCCAAATGCATCGTTTTTTCAAGGAAAGATAGACTCACCGTACGCCAGCATATATTACTGTTAGAAAATGCAATGTACCATAAGGCATACTCTTATTTTTGCATCGAGGAAACAGTAACGGTTGGAAGGGAAAAAAGTAGCTCTGATACTGTCTAGGAGGTACGCAGTCCATAGGCCAATTCAGGTTGTTGAATTCTCATAGCATGCGACAGAACCACACAAGAAAATGTTACAATAATCCTATTGGTTTTTTAGTAAGGATGAGTTCGACAGGCGGCGTTAGGTGTGACCAAATGTTGTTCAATGAGAAAAATTTCGGATTTTCATTGGGTTAAGGGTCAAGTAACTAGAGCAAGCTCTACCCACAGGCAGAACCTGTGATATTAATTAATAACGTCTCTTTAAAAATGAGATGCCATAGTCTGATGGATAGAGTTGAGAGGGCGGAAAAGAAGGAAAAGGATGCTTTGCTCAGGACCCCAAACATGTACTTACCCGAAATAGTTAAACCCAGATTCACACTCCCTGTTGAGACCAAGGGGATAGGAGCCCCAGCGTTGGCTTAATCAGCGTCATCTCTAGAAGATGGTAGCGGCAGTACTAGCACCAGTACTAATACACTTCTTGCTGAGATTGAGGGGATATGAGCCCAGTGCTGACTTTAATCAGCTTCAGTTCTGACTTAAAAAACAGTCAGTTATAGCACTAGAAAATATTATCACTCATTTACACCCCAGTCAGTAGCATTACAAATAGCAGTAGGGGTAGTAGCAGTAGCAGCCTTGGATTCCTAGAGTCTGGCTAGACACTTACATACTTTATATGAGCGAGGGTAGACAGTGCAGTAGAACCTGCGCAAAGTCTACTGTCACTAAATACTAAGTTAGGCGGTGTTTCTGGTTGCATCTGGAGAAAGCGGCTTACGCCTGCTTCCCGCTCGGTCATCTCGACTTTTTCTTGTCACCGGTTGAAGCGGATGAGGGTTTAGAGTGGGATAGATTGCGGCGCGTCTACTTTCACTATACATGACCTCAGTTACCTGCTCTCGGGCAAATGGTGGGCATCATCGTTTGCGATGCTCGAACTAACACACACCCACAGAGCCCGTCTAAATCAAAACACTGCTCTGTTATGACAGGAGATGACATGCTCGTTTGATGACCTACATTCTATCCTACACACTAAGCCAAGGCGGCTCACGAGGCCTAATTTCTACGGGAAACGACGCCAGCATCCGAGAATTGCGATCGTGTTCATAATGCCCACCAGTACCCAGATCGAAAATAAGCTCTGTTAAATGTCCTTAGATATCGCGGAATATGGACAGTACCAGCGCGTATCCGATTTCATAAAGAAGCAGCACTAATGATCACACTCCTGTCATCATTGCTATCACTTCATCAATGCGAACTCACTTGGACCTTGTTTTAATTGCGACTGAGCATTCAAATCGCTTATCGGTGTAGTTCGGCTCTAGCGAATGCAGCCCACTGCGAGCAGTGGACTGAGAGTTCAATCATCGTATCCTGCACAGCGTGCTGGCGCAAGGACGAAGATTTATGCGAGGATTAGTTCTAGACGATAGTAGACTTGCGCTGCATCTACCGCACTCTCTCTCTCTGTCTCACCTCACCCACCTGTCAAGACAGAGTCAATAAAACCGGAGGCTGGGTCGGGCGAAGGTGACTGGCGTGGCGTGAGCCTGCACCTACGCGTGCTATCACATCCGCCCCCTCCCCGTGCCCTATGTGTGGTATGTGTTACAGGAGTGTAAGCAGAATAGCGCCTACCGTCCTGCGATCTACCTCCCATACTGGGCCAGCGCACCTAACACGCAGCCGGTATAGAGGGCAGTGAGCAGCGAGCCACTAGGAGAGTCGCCAACCTGTGCTGCCAATATGGTAAATAACATAATAAAATTAGACATACCCCCCTGTCACCCGCTCCTCACATGTAAAGATTTTCCTGGGAAATTCGGTCACCCAGTTGGCCACTCTCACATTCAGCTAAACATTCGGAAAAAGTAGCGCGTTCCACACCGCCCTCCGAAAAAAACTGGACATACCTGCACGCGAAAGTAAATTTAAGCTACTAACACAAACAAACTCAGTCGCAAACAAGTCGCAGGCGACAAGATACTCCACCACCCCGCGACGTGAGTGCGGCAGCGGTAACTTGCGTGCAATTTAATCATAGTTGGAGGTATGTTTTAGAGTTACGAAAATTCTCACCAAACAATTCAGAAGACCACTTGGCAAGTTCATGCATGTTGTCAGTAAATTCTCGGTGGGCCAGTTAATGCGAGCGAGGCACAGTAGGTGTTCGAACTCATAAAATCCAAGGATTTTTACAAGAAACTCAGTGTAACACAAACGCAGCCCAAGCTGCCGCCCCCAAATTCTTACTGCAAAAAGTGATGGCAATACTTCAAAATAGGGCATATTGCGATTAATTAAGGAATATTACGTTGTTTAAAAATACCAACTTTTTTTGGCAAAATAGGAAATTCTGAAAAAGTTAAAATTGGGTTAAAAACTGCGTGGATAAAGCAGCTCAAGAAGAATTACGTTGGAAAATAATAGCTATGTAAAATTTTCGGATATATATGCTTCCATATTACGTGCAATGTAATGCATGGCTGGTATCGAAAAGTCCAAATTTCGAGTATGTATACCAAAATGGTTTCACGAGTATTGCTAGTTTCTCTTTCATTTATACATTGCTTCAGTTACGTTAGACTAAGGCAACTAGATTTTTGGTTCATTTCGCCAATTGGGATGTCACAGGGGTAATATATTTCGTGAGCTCACGTGCAGACATGCCGATCAGCGACTAAAAATGGAATTGTCAAGCGCAATCATAAAAGTACCATTGTTTGTACATTAAGATAAATTTCCGTGCGCCACATTCCTTTGTAACTATTTTGGGATATCGATTACGACGAGGTTTAGTTCGTTCTTGAACTGGTGAGCAACCCTTTAAGAGTTTCAGTGGCTTCAGTCGATTGACAATAAATCAGGACTATATTCTACGTGCAGCTGTCTGTTGGGTCATGGTTTCGGAATCCCCCAAACATATCAACTCATTACCAAGAAAAATGAACGTCCACAACGAAATTCACGAAAAGCTATGCCTAAAACTGATTGAAACTTTTTATAACAAGTGACCTCTTGAAAAGATGCTTTAATTGCATACTATGGCCTCGAATATCTGTGTATTTTACCTTTTTGGAGACGAAGTCATGATCAACATGGGCAATTTTGGCCACTTTTTGACTTTCCTAAGAATTATGGATACATCTTCTGCTACAAATTAAAGAACTCACTTTTCTGTCTAAACTGGAGCAGTTTTCAGTATATTTGTTTACTTCTAGGCTCAGTTTTTAAGATAACAAAAGCATAGCAGAGTGGCAGAACACCAACGACGATTTTGAGAAAGCTAATAATCTTCTGCACATTCCTTTTCAAGTTTTTTATTCTTTGATTCGGCTCTATATATGAAATGTTTGAATATATTTTGTATACGGGTTGACAGAGAAAATTGACGGCATTTTTCGGGTGTTTGTATGCATGGCTGTTTACAGTTGTTATTTTGGTGCGCTGTAAAACAAACTACAACCTTGTAAGTAATTTTATTGCGCAAAATTAGCAGATATGCAAGCTAAATTTCTTCAACTGAGTTCGCTTCTCTTTTCCAACAGTAATGCGTTATCTCATAATTGCACTTAACTTAATTTCATGAATGCAAAACAAAATTGCCTGCTCTCCGAACACGTATAATTAAAGCGTTTCTGGTTTTAATTCATGTTCATTTTTAGTAAAACACGCACAAACAAGAATTTTTTTCTGCAGCGTTTGACAGCCTAGGAGATCCCTTGGATATCAAAAAACGTTGGAATTGGCCCCATTGCGCCCCTATTTGTCCCCAATATACTGATCTGAACTGAACACTTTTCTAGAAAACAGCATCTTGCGCCTCAATTCAACTCAACAACCCCAACTGTCTGTTGAATTCCACCCTCAACTTTTTATCTTCACATTTCATCAGATATACGATCCACTGTACAAGTTAAAACATGCGTCAATGATGTTCGCCTTTTAGTGCAAGGGATTCCTGACAAAAGGGATGTGTTGATAAAAATGGCTGGTTAGGCGGGAGTGGGGGATGGGTGGGTTGTAGAGCTGTTTCGGAGGTAGCCTGGTACGGCATTTCATTCTCATTCTCTCCCCCCGATACTCCAGCTTGCTGCAATGAAAAGCCAATCAAAATGACCAGCCATAGGCGTGAACGCAGAGGCTGACAGAGCCATACACGCCGTTACTGCTTCTCCTCGATCTAATGTACCGGATTAGATCAAGGGTAGCATTTATCGCACGTAGATAATAATTCTAAAGTGTCCCATCGGGAAGGAACTTCGGCAGTTTGATCTCTAATTCTGAGAAGAGTGTAATTAGCATGTTAGCTGGAAACTTTCCCAGCTAGGACCTTTAGCAGGTAGTGATAGCCTTTGAGCGCCAATGACTCATTACAGTAAGGAATGCATTGTTTTTACACTTAATTTATGTATACGGTCTTTGACGCGTCGCCCATAAAATTGGCACTGACAAGGTTGAGCGAAGTATACTGCAGGAGTGTGCTGTGTACAACCCCAAACAGACATCCCAGTCGTCCCAAAACTCGGACGCATGGAGCGCTTCAAATGCCTGGTACGTCAACTGCACAATGGAATGAGAGCTTATGACACGGACAGTAGCGGAAGCATTTGCAGTCACCAGTGCGATGATGAAGCAGGGCTGCGTGCTTGTCCCCACTCTCTCCAGCCTCATGTTCTCTGCCTGCTATGATAGGCGACCAGAATTCAATATTGTCTACCGGCTTTACGGAGAACTGTTTAACACACGGCGCATGCAAGCACGATCAAGGGTATGCCAGCTCGGCATCCAGGACCTACTGTTCGTGGATGGCTGTGCACTCAAGAAAACGGCGGATGCAGCCATGTGCCAGGAGCACCAGCATACACGTGTCGCATTTATCGCAGCTGATCGTTCTACTTATGTACACTCAGTAACCCAATGGACCCACTCCGCCACGTGCGCCTCCCTGTTATTCGGCTTTAAATCACTGCAGACCAAAATAAACCACCAAAAATCGCCACATCAACCCATATACCACACATGAACCCGTCCAACATCCCCCTCCACAGGCACGGAGGAGCCACCTCTCACTTAAATGGTCAGCGTAGTTTTGGATCCTTTTCCAGATAGCCATTGTGGCCGCCCCGGTTTCTGATACAATGAAGCTCTTAACGAGTGGTAGGGTTACAAACGGGCTGAACCCGGTCAAGATATTATGTAAGAAAACGTAGCAACAGAAATGGAAGTAAATTAATACCGAACCATTCAGTCGTTCCCCAGTCGGAGCCTGTTAACTCTGAAAGCCCAGTGGATCGGTATGTAGTCATTGGTACATGAATAAGTGTGCCCCACAAGGGGCCACGCGGTAGATGCGCCGGACCCACGCGGAGATCAGATTAGGGTATGACAGGCGTTATTTCGGGGATGCACATATATAAAAAAATGTGGTGGTACCCTTACGCGCAGGCTCAAGCCGCGCCAGCCGCCTGCACCCGATCCCACTTTCGGTCTGCCTGACTCTCTCTTAACGCCGGGAGCAGGTGAGCCAGGGATGCTTCGCAAACCTATCGAGGGTATTAAGACTAAGCTTAACGGCTGCAATGTTCCAGGCCCGGGCACACAGGAGATGAGAGAAGTAATAGGAAGGCCAGAGTCATAGGAAGAGTGAATTCTGTAAAGACGGAAAGGAGAATAGTTAGGACAAAGTTTTGACTGCTGGAGCGCTAGTATTTCCCCAGAGCGGCATGGCCCGAAGTTACGTCTGAGGGCACACATTCGGGTGGCCGCTGTTAGCTAGCCTTGTCTTATGCAGCCTTGAAGGTCATTGAATAGAGCGTATAAGGTTACGCACTGGCGTGGGCGCGCTAGTATGTCATGCATCGGTTTACATCTGGCCCGAGGCATGCCAAAAATGCCTTCGCGCGAGGACCTAGGTTCTGAGTGACCTCGTCTGTGGCGTCAAGAGTTAGGAGAGCGTCAGGCAGCAGCGACCACTACAAGCCTACTATCAAAATAAACTAAGTCACGCTTAAGTCACTGTCCCTGCGTTCACCCTGAGGCCGCATGCATGGTGTCGGAAACAACCTTCTAACCATTATAATTAAATATAAGATCCTTTTTGATTTGAAATGTCACTTGCCGAGACACTGATGAACCTCGGTTCGAATAAGGCGCCTTAACCTGTAAAGAAATGCTTATTTTCTAGTAACTTATTGCATTAATTTTCATAACATAAGGCACAATAGATTAAAATTTGTATTGTATTGATGAAATTTGTCGATTGCATACTGCAGAGCGTGTCACCTAAATGACTCACAGTTCCTAATTCGCTAAAAAGGGAGTTTTTCATAAGGATCCCTAGCATGTCCAGCTTCAACGCTCGACTGTCCTTCGAAATGCTATCCTCAAGCTACTGAGCGATCTCTGTTCCCTGACCCTTCACTCAACACCAAGTTCAAAAATTACAGTTCTACAAACTGGTGTAATACTGAAAGCGATCGATAATTGCATTTCGTGAAATTAGTCGCCGGGTTATTGCTCCTACCATATGGACAGTTGTCATATGTCCGGCCTGTTCTACGGTGCACCACACATACATACGTTTCCGGTCACTAGTCATCTGAACAGTAGTGCCGCCTCTGTCCTCAAAAATGGAGTTTTCGACTACCATTTCAGATGCTACAGCGCACAAGGCGTGAACTTTAGGGGCAGACAATTCACGTTGTTCAATGATTCTCGGACTCTATCGGTCAAAATACTTGGCGTGCGTGCGGCATAGTCGCAGAGTCATTTAGGTGAAAATGGGCCCCATCTGCCATGAGTAGATTTAGAACAGAAGTAATGTCATATTTAGCAATCTGTTGAAACCGAACGGGGTAATTTAGCCAATACTGATAGATGCACAATTTCTATCTTTCATGTGTAGATTTGGTTGCATGTGCTACAAAGAAGTTAATAAGATTCCAAACTCGCTATGGCGGTTTTGAATACATGTATCCAGCCCTTTTTGGATGCCTTTTTTCTTGTGCGCTCCGAACATGATCTCCCGACTTGGGGTAAAGTAGTAGTCGCCTGTTGCTGGGAACGCTGATTCAAGTGATGCATGTTTAGTTTTGGTCGTGGATTCCTGAGTTGTACATAGCGCATTTAATTTCTCTGTGTTAAAATTATAAGGTGTTACTTTTTAAAAGTAAATTTTGTTGACCTCAGGTATAAACGCTCTCCGTACTGCACGCGAGATTGCCCTAAATTGCACCAAGAATGCGAATATCTGCCCTCCCTGGAATTTAACGCAAGGAAGAGGATTCCTTTTCCCATGTCTGACCGCATGGAAAATTACGTTATATTCTGGGACTAGCAATGAGTTTAAAACATTCTTGGAATATAGATGCTGAGGATTTCGTAGGATTAAGGTATTAGACATTCAGGTCAAGTTGCGCATTTTATTACGCTTATATTCTAAGATGTCCAATTCCAGTTTATATTTTGGCGTTATCTTAAGAGCTTCCATGCATAAATAGGACATATTTCATCAAAATCAAGACGATTTCTTAATTCACTACCACAAGAGAACGCTCTACTCCGTTTGATTTTAATGATATTGTGTTCTTATAGCAACACGCTTTTTGCTAACTCTATAAAGACATTGTATACTATTTAATCCTGAGGGACCAGCCGTTCATTTCAGCTGACCCTCAACAGGCTTAAGGGAGCCAGACTTCCTCTTAAGTTGTTCTGACGCATCCATGCCTCTACATATATTTTTCATATCTCAAGGACCTCGAAAGAAGTCCTTTTGTTTTGGTTAACTGTCAAGCGCCGACAACTAGCTTTTTGGTTTTTTTGCGAAACATCCTTTCGGGGACAAATCCATACAAAGTGTCACTTTCTGTTTTGCAAAAACTGTTATACAAGTAAAGTAATCAGGTAACTTTATGATCGGATTATTCAGATTGGATAGAAAACAGATTTCGTATCCCATTTAGTGACATTGACTTAAACGTTTCGAATACAGCCAGCAGACCATGCAGTAAAAATTGCGGTTTGAACTGTCGATATGAAAAATGTAGGTTTTAGTTAATCTGATAGAAATCCCGATGGTGGGAATATTCGTGTATTGAAATCGATATGAAATTTCATCTCGGGACTTTTCAGCGCAGTGAGATTATCGGCGAGACTGAAGCAGTTTATTCGGGGAAGGAGAGGGTAAACCGTCTCGGGCGCGGAATATTTCAAAAGGACCAAAATGTTTACTTTCACACGTTGGTATCGTAGTCATACAATGGAGTCCTAGTTTATCCTCTGCTAAAGTGCCACTAAATCCATGATTCATCTCCGCCAATGCGTCATCGACGTGAGTCTTGGCCGGACAGAGGTAGGAGGCTACGCGGACGGCTGTTACCACAGTGACTAGCTTTTATTTACTTTAGCCTAGTTAGAAGAACGAGCCTTTTGCGCTACCGGTACCTGTCAAGTGGGCCAACTAGAGAGGAGTAACCTGGCGGAGAAGGAGGAGGGGCCTTCTTCTAATTCTCAGCCATTGTCAGAGACGCGCTGGCCTTGCGCTCCACGCAAACTCCGCAGCTGACTGTGTGCATGCTTGCTGGCACTCTGCAAAGGTACAGCCGGGGTGGAGGACTACCGCAGTAAATGACAGCGCTGCCTGCAAACCAAACTCCAAATATGGCCTTAAAGGTGTTTGTGAGGGTAAAAAAATCTCGAGAAGGGTCATATTAAAGACTTGTTGTAAAAAAATTCGGTGACTAACCTCGTGAACGCAATGCTGAAAGGTAGTTTCAATTAGGAAGAATCACATTAAAAGGGTTGCGACACTGATTATCTCGCAGTATACTCGCTGAATATTTCGGACACGTCAGGATGTCGACTTTTGAATACATTTCTATTCAGTCGCCTGAAAAAACTGCACACGGTAAAATGACTACCTAATTGCTTTGCATTTTCCTAACTCTTTCCAACGCCCTCATGCATTCAAATATACTTTGTAGAACACGTAAACAGCAGCATTATTTATTGAAAAAAATTTTGTAGCAAATCATTCCTTTTTAAATGTT
The DNA here is from genome assembly GCA_036362985.1 of Ligula intestinalis. Lineage (NCBI taxonomy): Eukaryota > Metazoa > Platyhelminthes > Cestoda > Diphyllobothriidea > Diphyllobothriidae > Ligula > Ligula intestinalis. The sequence goes on along the minus strand of JAYGXS010000001.1, from coordinate 38,050,544 downwards.
ACACTCGAAGAACGAGGAAAATTTGAGTGTTTAAAAAAGTTTTCCTATTTGCGGATCATTTTAGGCCCGATCTACCGCTGCATTCGCTTTCAGGGTCTTCAACCCACAAGCTGTATGCCTTTAGTGCGAGAAAAACCCCACATTTCTCTATGCTATTTAGGAGATATCATATCTGAAATGGATGTGTACTATGGTGTACATTTCCTGAGGGGCTTTTATAAGCGCAAAAAGAGAATGCAACCTGAATGGACACTTAGCGGTCGTAAAAAGCTCATTCTCCGTGAGACGAATGGTAACCTCTGTGTTAGGGCACTCAAGGTCAGAGGGCCGTCCTTTGACAGAACGCTAACATGCCTTCAGGAGAGAAATTCTTAGCAATATTCGCTTAACAGGAGAAGGTGACAGTCAGACTGACACACTACTAATACTACTACTATACTAGGCCACTATCCTCACTGTAGGAAGAAACCCACCTTCTGTCAGAGACGCGCTGGCCGGGCTCTCCGCCCAGACTTTGCAGCTGACTGTGTCTGTGCTTGCTGGCACTCTGCAGGGATGCGACCGAGGTGGGGGGCTATGACGGTAAATGACAGCGTTGCTAATGAAAAGCAAGCTCAACATATGGCATTAAAATGTTTGTGAGAGTAAAAGAATACGAGAAATATCGTATTAAAAACTTTTTTGTAATGCATTCGGCGGCCAACTTCTTGAAAGCAATACTTAAAGGTATTTTCAGTTAAGAAGGACTACTTAAATGGGGTTGCGAGACTGGCTATCCTGCAAACTTGTCTTTGAATATTTTAGACACGCCAGGACGCTAACTATTGAATACATGTGTTTTCAGCCGTTTGCGAAAATCACACTTGGTAAAAAAGCTACTTAACGAGTATGCATTTTCCTAAGCCTTTTCATGCCAGTATATATTCAAATATATTTTTTAGAACACTAAAAACAACTTTCCTTCTAGTACTCCATTCAAAGGTAAGGTATAGTCAGATTTTGAAAAAAATCGAATTATGAGATTTCTATGACCGCCGAATGTCTATTCAAGTTGTATCCCCTTTGTGCATTTAGTAAAGTCCTTCGGAAACAATACAACACAGTCCACATCCATTTGAATTAGCCTATCTTCTGAAAGGCATAGAAAAAGTGTGATTTTCCTTACAATAAAAACGTACAGCTTGTAGACCAAAAACCCTAAAAGTGCATGCAAAGGTACGTGGGACTTAGATTTATCCGCAAATCATTAACCTTTTTTAAAACCGACATATATTCCTCCTCTCAGCATGAAATTTAAAAAACGTACGATTTTCTACCAAAGGAGTTAAAGAAAAGATTTTGTTGCTTATTTGTTCTAAACCATATGCTTGAATTTATGAGGGTATGGGAAAGTCGTAGGAAAATGCATATTAATCAAGTAGCCATTTCCAATAGAGGAGAATATCCGAGTTCCAGGAGGCAGTTCCGAAGAAGCGATCCCTAGAACAAGAGTTTTATTGTCCTGACGTTTCAGATTCCGTCTGGAATCCTTAGTCATAGGTAATCTTGAACGAGTCTGAGACATGCGCAGACCCCTTATTCCGTCGGGAATCCTTAGTCATAGGTAATCTTGAACGAGTCTGAGACATGCGCAGACCCCTTATCTGTCTTACCCCCTCCCTCCGATCCACCTCCCCTGACAATCACACTATTTTTTCTACCAATCTGCATAGTTTATTTGGTTAATTACGATATAAATGTATAGGCCTGAGGAGAATTTATCGAGAACAAGCGTATGTTCGCCAATTTATCTTCTGAACTTTTCAATGAGAAGTTGCGCAAATTTAATACACAATGCTTCGGTATCACGAGCGATTTTATCCACCAGGTGGTTGACAGGAACGGTGCCTTGCGCTTAACGTACACTCTGATATTTCGCCCATCGATCTCGATGATGTCCACCATATGCACAAAAACAGGGCTGGTGAGTGTAGTCAAGTATAGTAAAAGTAGACGAGCAACCATCTATTACACTCTAAACTCTCTCCCCGCTTGACCCGGTGATAAGACAAAGTCGAGATGACCGGCAGTAATCAGGCATAAGCCGCTTTCTCCAATACAGGTCAGAAAAACCACCTATCTTAGTGACAGAAGCCTTTTGGGCTGGTACTAGTGCACTACCTATCCTCACTCACCTTCAGCAGGTGTTAAAAGAGACTCGAGGAGACCAAGTCTGATATTGCTAATACTGTTGCTACTATTTATACTACTGCTTACTAGCAGTGTACTTGGGTGATGGTAGTGCTGTTACTATTAATGAAGCTAATAATTGGTCAAAATTGACACTGATTAGAACCAGCGCTGGGCTCACGGTCCCCGATCTCAACTAGGTGTTGGGACCTGGATTTTGCCCTTCCAAGTATGTTTGGGGCTCGCAACAAATCAGTAGGATTCACGACAGAGGCAAGGAAACCGAGTCTGGTACTGCTACTACTACTACTACTACTACTACTACTACTACTAATAATAATAATAATACTCTACTACTACTATTACTACTACTACTAATACTTATACTACTACTACTAACTGATAGCAAGATAAGTGGATTGAACCGCATCGATCGGTTAGGGAGCGCAGTCGTCCCGTTCTGCCCTGGGGTTCACTCTTGATGCCGCCAGCAGCTGCACAACAACTATTAGCATAGAAGGAATAACATTACTGACAAAAAAAGGGAGACTGGAATGAAAACTGCGGAACTAACTACCTACGTGGCGCGACTTGGGTTACATACAGTCAGTGACTGGTATCTTGAAATGTTAATCAAAAATTCTTAAATGCGTTTTCAATTAGAAAGAAATGCTTAGGGGTGGAGGGCTATATCAGCATGCAGCATAATCCAAAATCATTTCAAATGCACCAGGATGTCGGTTTTTTGAATGCACGCCTTTCAGTTACCTGCAAAAACTACCATCTGTAAAATGGCTAGCATGCATTTTTTGTATTTATGAATTCAACTATTTTGTTCATGAACGTAAGCAAAACCACCCCTTTCTGCACTCATTTGGTAACAAAGCATGTCTTCCTCTAATGTCATACTCAAAGAAATGGTTTATTTAAGTTTTAGAACAGATTCTGCTCGTGAGATTTTTAAGACCGCACACAGGCCATTCAGAAAGCAGTGTAACTACATGTTTCTTAATGCGCTTCATTAAGTGCGCAAAATAGTTCACAGCCACTGCGGATTTTGATGACTCATATGCGGTATCTTCTTAGTGGCCTGCAGATGTTTATGAGTATTAGTAGTGGTTGTACTCGGATTGCTACAATCATCAGATCGAGTACCAGAGTATTGATAAAACGCAATGTGCGCAGTACCTCGCATTGCTGTCTCAGACAGCCGCGACCGTTGGCGAAGCAAGGACTGGTGTTGACTGCTTCCAATCACGCCTGCGAGTATGTTGCAAGAATGGCATTTGCTTTTACATGGTGGTGAAGCGAGTTCAAGTGGTGTGTGATTGGTGTGTTCCGTTTCCCGACAGGCGTGCCGAATATTAAGGTCCCTGCTGCGTAAGCCGGGGTTTGGCGTGTTCAAGGGATCTTTTGGGAAACGGCGACTATTTAGGCACGAACGTGCGCATGTGTGTATGCGCGTGCATATCGGTCAAGAGTTTCAGGTGAGCGAAACAGCTGTCTCTGCCTTACCTTGGAGTAACGGGCATTAAAGAAGGAAGGGGACAGCATTGTTGGCCATTCGCCACAGTCCCCTTACACTGAAAGCACATAGCCTGTCGATTGTAAACACGAAATGAAAATGCAACGGCATTCGCCAGGGTCGTCCACAGCAGAAAGAACTTTTTTGAAAGAGTGATTATATAAAAAGAATCTGATCTGTAATTTTAGGCCAGCTTTCTTTTACGACGATTATCTGCGTGGGCAGAGGCAGTCATGTGACCATATCTGCGCACACATCCATCGTGCGTGCCCTCCATCCGAAGAATGTTTTTCTCGTGGCTAAAACTAGCCTGTCCCTCTGCGTGTAGAACCTGGTTTGGCTAAGCATAATTTGCGTCAGAGTATACAAATTCGAGCTCTCCTCCCCATACCAACCCCCCCTGTCCTACATCGGCAACTCTACCGTGTAAATACACCAGCCCACTCGTGCTCCGCACAGTTTGCCCTCTCGTCCACCACACATTTTAATGACCTAAAGGGGCTGATTGAAAAGGTAAATTCGCTCTCCAGACAAACTGCTTCAAACGCAGGGGGGTTTTAACCTGCGCCCGAAAGTCACCAGTGCGGTAGATTCAAAGAGATGCCATTTGGCTGGCATCAAGCAGCTTTCTGCCTTTTTTACTTTGGTGGTTTTAAAACATAGCCCTATGTCGCAGGCAAACTGCCCGTTTTTCCCTTGAATGCTGCGTTTGAACAGAATTAAAAAACCATGCGGACTATATTACCTGGACATAGTAGTTTCGGGACGATGGCATGATTGAATTGGGTTCAGCTGGCATGCACTTCGCAAATTCCCTAAACGATTCACTGTCACTGTTGCACTCCGTCCTACTAACAAACGGAGTGCCCACGTTTGGCTGCATTCCTTTTAAAATAGCACCTGATTACTAATCATGATAGCGTTTCAACAACCATGGGGAAATGGGAATTATATCCCATTTTCTCTGCGCACCTGGACTCGTTTCCAAATAGCTAATGCATTTTTACAGGCCACTCATGCAACTCCGTAAAAGTAGCAAATTACTTGAATACTCTCATAAATATACCAGCATATTTCAGTATTTAATGAGCAGATATGACAACTATAGCCGTATTCACAGCATGTGATCTATTTCAGGAAACCCGATGAGGAAATTCGAGAGAATCAGCTATGGGCAAATAAAATATTGCACATTTATTCATTCCTCAAGCCTATTCCGGTGAATTTCCTTTTTTGCGTGTAGAATGTGTTCGTTCTTTTTGTGTTTATTATTCACTATGTTTACAATGTTCAGCCGACGCTGTCCTAAACTAATAGCTATCCTAGGCTAAGTTTGCCTACCTGCGCTTATTCTTCTATGAGAACAAGGTAATGTAACCTAAAGATTGTTTTGCAAAAATGGACGTTGCCATACTTGGTAATTGAGTTTTTCTTCACGTTAACGGGATGAGGCAAGGCGCAATCAAGCAGGGCATTTGGATGGTTCTACTGATAAAGTCCAAACGGCCACCTCTAATAGGAAGAATATCCAAAGGATATTTTATTTCTAAGGTTTCGATAAACACATCGAACAGAACCAAGTTCGATTAAACTCACGGCTCCCGGTGAGGCCTCGATAGCTCAGTTGGCTAGAGCGTTAGCTGTACTCGAGCCTTCTTTTACTGGTGTGGATTCGAATCCCACAGAGGCCACCGAATCTTCCACAGTTGGATCAATTGAATTGTTTAACACTGCCAAACACCTAATAATATAGAACACTGTAAAACTTTATGGGTGGTCAACTGAAAACATAAGACATCGTAAAATATTTGCCACTATTTCAAGGACTACATGAAACGTGTCGTAATCCTACATCAGAAATATCGATAAAGTAATTTTCCAATGGCATCTTCCTCTTATTATGTTTAAGATTGAACCCGACAACTGTAGTGTTGGCTGCACAAAAGCCTTTCCTGCTGTGTGGGTTCGACTTCCACCGAGGCAGTGAGTTTTTTCACAATTGCGTCAACTAAATTAAGCAAAGCTGCCAAACACCCTAAGAATCATATTTCAAAAGGTAAGTCACTGCCCAATGTATCAAACTATGACCTAATGAATTGTTTGTTTTTGTGACGTCCACATCAGCCAAATCAAGCTAAAACCTGTTTGCCTTAATCATCTGCACCTCAAACAATATGAAATCGTAAATATACGGCAAACTATCATGAAACTGCATTGATATCTATACTCGAACTAGAGGCTGCTTGATGATGTTCATACTTGACATTACACCTATTCTTGAAGGGTATCCACATGAAAACTTCAAACAGAATTATTTTAAAGTTTCGTCCATTAATGCTGATTTATTTACTCCCTTTTTGAAGGGGTAAGTTTTCGGTTAATATAAAACGTATTTTTGCCCCATTACAACTATTTTTAACGTTTTCGAAGTTGCCATTCATCTACAAAGAACTCGGAATTTCGAAAAAGTGGAGTATTCCGTTTAATATTTCGTTTATGTTTTAAATTTAATAAAAGTCCTTCATTAATATATCAAGGTTTTTGGTTCCCTTGTTTTTGGCAGTGTGCGAGTGCTTGACGGTCTTTCGTAAATTTCGTCACAATTCATGAGATAGTTCACGTACTACATCAGTATACAATATATAATGCCAAATGCCACATGTTAATCTAGTTCCATGTGCCTACAACTGACCAGCGGCAAAATTCGAAAGTTGTCCACGGCTTTTTTGAATCCAGACCAGAGTAAGAAATGCTTCAGATAACGCCATATTATTACAGTGGACAACTACTGCCGGCTACTGTTTGTGTCCTAAATTTGTGGCAAGAAGAACACAAACAGTTATCTGATTTGACCATAAGATGTTTAATGTGCCAGGACGCTGGCCAGCAAGAGGAATTTTCTGTTTGCCGTTACTGCCATCTCTCAATTGCTGACGAGGGCGTGAGTGTCTCTGAGACCCATTGTGTCTCGGCGGCGGTAGCCTAGTGCCCAGCGCTGTCAGTATGATGAATCATTGAACATTTGCGTCCTGCGGACAGCTTGCGTTGGCAGCTTGTGCATAGGATATGCGATTATTCCGCTGACATTGCCGAATTTCTGCTAAGATTTTTCATTCAAAAACTCTCGAAGAGAACGTGTAAATGTTGGGCCAGAGGGACTTACTCCCGGCTGCTGGTGTAGTAATTTCTGACTAAGTGAAAAAAGGGGCACAATATTGGTTGTTCTACTGAAACCCTCTGTTTTTCAGTCCTTGTGGTAGCCGTCCTGCGAACAAAGATCATATGGCAGTTCCCACCTTTATCCCTTCCTATGATCGATGTCTGACAGAATCCGAATTCGGTATTCACGTAGAGATACGTTTTCAGGCGGACGACTAACACCTATCCACACTTAGGATCGAACTGATGGGAGTGGGACAGAAAGATATGGCTTTTGTTTAAAAGCAAAGGACGGGAAAACAAGGTAATGCACTCGAGTATGCAGAACCTTGACACCAGACGACCTGTTATCAAAAGAAGATGACAATCCGAAATATTGGAATATTGCGCAACATCCATCCCAGGCATAGAAAAAAAATACAGGCTACTTTCTAGTGAACATTTTCATAAGTTTAACGAGATTATCACCCTAAAGGGAGCATGCATGTATTCCTTCAAATGACGTTTATCAGTATTTTGTAATATCTTGGAAAATCAGCATCTCAAACGATATATTTTATTAACAACTAGTGCAGAAGCCCGGCTTCACTTTAAGCTTCCTTACATGTTGCTGTCCCTTATGTAGGCAAACCTTATATGAGAACGTCTTACAATAGCTATGTTCAGTTTTATTAGGGAATTATAGGTAAATACCTCTGAATACCCTCTTTTTACATAGCTGTGATGCAGAAAATGTGGCGTTGCCAGTAATTAAACTGCGTTAAGGGGGCAGAACCTTTGTTGATGTGCTTGCACACGCACTTGATGGACTTCGCTGAGTTGCAAAATTCAAGATTGATGTGGGCGTTGAATACTTTTGACAGTAGGGGACAACACGGTACAATCCAACGGTTATCAATTACAACCCCATCGGTTCGCCTTTCATTGATAACTGTTTCAAATCCGCAAATCTCAGGTTGTCGCCTGTTGTAGAGAGGGTAACCATCGCCATCAGTCTGAGTTGCACCAAGGAATCGCTCGGGATATCTCCTGGTACATTTACCATTCTTCATGCAAGGTGTGTTGGGATTTATCTGACCTCATGGGTCATGCACCATTTGAGTTTTGATCGTTTCAAGCAGAACAGGGTCAACGGACCGGTAAGGCAACTCTGCGCATATGAATTTGTCGACATCAGAAGAGTGCAATTTTTCCTTCAGCCAGACAAAAATGTGAGCATGGGGCAGTCCTCTCTTTTGCTACTCTACAGTATACATATGACACGGAACGTCACCGAAAATTTTGAATTTTGTGATAAGTTTCATCATGGTTTTCAACTTAAGCTGGAATACCTGCGCGGACAAATCATGGCGATCCTTTGGCATTTGACCGGGGAGCAGCTCATCAGTAATTTCAGGCCATGATAGGTTGCAGGTAGAAGAAATGAATAGATCCAGGTGTCCAAAATAGCTAAAGTAAACCAACGCATCTTTAGTTTTCTCATGCATATAGCGAGGTAGACGGCCTTCCCCAGTCCTCGAGATCTTAGCGGCCTCGCCCTTTTTACTCCTCCACCTCACCCCTTCCCCACCCCCGCCCACCCCCTGTGGCGTATTCACATCCGCCAGTCACGTCGGAAGTCGATCGCGAGTCTGAAACAGCTGCCTGCCACCAATGATAAAGGGGACAAACACAGACACAGTGACACTGGCACTTTCCCCTGTGTGATCGACGTACGGACTGGCACGCGAAAGGCGGGCAAAAGGCGCACGAAAGGCAGGTGGCGCGTTGAGTTTGACCAACATACGGACAGGCGCGCATGCCCGCGTGCAGAAGGCGCAGAAGGCATTTTAATCTGATCCCTGGGACCAATGATAATGGAGATTCACACAGAGGCCGGCAAGACTTTTATTTAGTATACAGATACAGTTATTTGGTAAAGAATAATGTTTAGTACGCACATTTTGGGTCTGGTTTCCCAGCTCGTCATTAGACAAATGAGAGTTTTGCAAAAACATTTGACTCAATACGATGACAAATCCAAGATTCTACGGTGGACCAGGGTGTAAGGAGATTATTGTTACTGGCATGCAATTATGCGATCAGGGGGAAGGGGAACTAGTTCTCACCCGCATTTAATCATGCGGTTGGTGGTGACTGCTTTTGCTTCCATCTGAACTTGGGAGATTTGTAGTTGGCATCCAAATCGAGATGCCTGTTAATGCATGTCTCGTCTGAGTGCATTGCCACCAGGAGATCGCGGCCCTTCCTGGTTGGGCAGGCGCCAGCGATTTTGGTTTGATCCCATGCAAACGCGTGTCCAGTGTGTGAATCGCTAACGGGTGTTTTTTTTATGCGGGTACGCAGTACTTTATAGACGAGTTCCTTTCTGTTGAATAAACAAGTCTAGTCCCATGCGTCTATGGCTAAACAACAGCCATTTTAGAGGCTACTTCAATGTAAAGGAATATATTTAGAGTGAGTCAACTACTTCAGGCTACTTATTGCGGTTGGAACTTTCACGAAAGAACACGCATGTAGCCGATTTGACCATAACGCAGTTAATGGGTCAGAATGTTGGGGACCAAACGGAACTATTCGTAAATAAAATCCCATGGGTAACCAACACAATAATATCATGACGCAAACGTTCTTTCAAAGACACTCATATTTTTGACGAATTACGTGGTACAAGTCTGCTGAATTGGTGAAACTTTGAAGTTGAAAATTATCTACACGCACGATCCACAGCTGCATTTTGGCGAGCAAATGCTGACTGCAAATTTAGCTGAGAATTTTGATTTTTGAAAATTTTGGTTAGTCTTCAAATTGTACTTCAGCTTCAACGACAGATAGCAAAATTACGGTTAAGTAGTGAAGGATTCGCAATACAAGCACATTCGACTAAGCTTTCGGCAACCTTCTTGGTTCCGTCTTCAGAGTAGTTTACTTTAAGAGTTAGTTGATCTACTCGATCATCCTGATATCTGCTTCAATCTTTGGAGCACACGTCAGACACTGGTCTGCACTGCGTCCTGCAGTTCGACAGCGTAGCGCTTGGCATGTGGAACCATTATATTGCATCTGCTTATCAATATACGATTGGCTAGCCATGGCTTGATTACCCTGCGCACCATCTTACTTACACGATGTTTAAAATCAGAGGACGGGGAAAACAGGATGATGTGTCCGAATGGGTAGAGCCAGTGCAGAAGATAACTCTTTTTCAATAAAAAAGCAGCAATAAGACATTTCTAAATATCACATCCCATCCATCGCAGGCATAGACAAAAATGCAGGCGACCTTTTGCAGTGAGCATTTTCATCAGTTTAACGAGATTATTACCCTAAAATGAACACGTATACTCTCTTCCTTCCTCAAATGACGTGTTTCGGTATTTGTGGAATGTATAAGGCTATTTCCGTGTGTCGATTTCTAAACAGCAGCCAAATTTAGAAGCTATTTCAAAGTAACAAAATCTTTTTAGACTGAGGCAAACAATCCCCCGCGGTTAGAATTCCAGAAATGAGCACGCAAGTAGCTAAAATTGGCCATATTGCGTTAAATGTATCAGAACATTAAGGACGAAACGGAATTATTCGAGAACGTAATCCCATGGGCAACCACGACATTAATATAACACAAAATATGTATCAAAGTGTACACATTCAGATGTTTGAAGAATAAGACTATACAAATCTGCTGAATTGGTAGACCCTTTTCAGTGTGGCATTATCTAGAAGCGTGAGCCACAACTGTATTTTGGAAAGCAAATTCTGACTAAAAATTCAGCTATGAATTTCGAACAAACGTGTTGGAAACCACAAGGGTGTGCTTAGCTCCGAGATAGTGAGCACTCATGAATCACAGAGCGGTTCCCTATTAAACTGATGTTTTCTCCTCTTGCCACAATCCGTTTTCCATCTTTGTAATATAAACGTTGGCTTTTTATGCAGAACAGACACTGGGACCGAAAGTCATTTTGTTTAGTGAAAAAGTTTGCGATTAAATAAAGGTGCTAGTCTTCTCCGTTTAGGCGAAAATTGTTAGTGCTTTTGTTTCCCTTTAGGTATTCGCATTCTTTTTTTTCTGAAGTCTAATATTTTTAAAGTAATTTGGTCCTGTGCAGTGCTTAGGTGAACGAAAAATTCATAAAAAATAGCTTCACAAAATTCGGCGGCAGTTTCAGCCTAAAATCTTAGAAATATGGTTGAAAAAAACGTCCGTTTCCCCTAGTTCTCCAGTGGATCATATTACCGGTTGCTGTCACCCTTTTGGGGAACGTCTGGATAAATTTTTCTAGGAAAGTCATGCATGCGCATGTGAGTAATCGCGAGCACTGGAGTGGAACGACGTTATTTCTACTGGAACGGATTTTCACCCATTGCAAATTTTGTTGCAACTTTTCAATGTGTTAAAAGCATTCCATTAGTAGAAGAGACAGTAGGGTTTCCGGGCAATATAGCATTTTATTTCACCATCAAAATCCAGGGGCACAGATGGACTGGCCGAATTAAATTCTGCTTTAATCTCATGCTGGACCCTGTCAGCAGCTTTCTGTTTCCCTGATAAAAAATGCATATTTTGACCTTTTTGACATTTCTTTTCAGCACATTTGCATAAATCTCACTTCTTGGGTCTAGGTTGTCACTAACATGCCCTCAACGTCCCACAATGGACACAAGAATAGGAACGCTCTCTGTAATAGAGGTGCTAAATCCCGCGAAGCATATTTATGCTCGTGGCCTAACACATCCCGTTACCCTAAAGCCTGACATCAATCATGGGAACCTCAGGTTCGTCAACAGGAAGGGATAGTCCGGCGTCTGCGTCTGTGCCTGTATCTGCTGGTCTGCGTCCTCAGTACGTAGACAGAGTGTCCACCAAATCTGCCTCCTCCTTCTCCCCAGTATAACCCGAGTGTTCACACGATCACTTCAGGTGAGGATGATAAACAAGATAAGTGCATATTCCTATTTTTATGCTTATGTGAATGTAAGAGGCAGGTCTCATTATTCAGCTATTGATAGAGTCATGGGAAATGCTACGTTTCCATGTTTAGCTGTTTCTGGAGCAGGTAGCTCTCTGTTGGACAGGAGATATTCCGTAAATTTCAAGCTGGAGCTCGATACTGTAGTTAGTCGAATAGGCAGCCTGAAGACGGCAAATGACACTATGTTGCGACATAAAACATGCTACAACTTGAGCTATTATTAAATACCACTTCTGCAACCCACAAACTATTATTTGCCTGATATATTTAGAGACTGCATACTAGATGCCGATTTACTACATGCACGTAAAGACCGTATTCTAGTACACTATTCACTAGCCTCAGTGAGTATAATTACTAGTATTAGCAATGCTAGCATTAGCATATTACTTCCAGCAGCAGCATCCTAATCATCGCAGTGCAAAAATAGTAGCAACTGACAGTTTTTGGTGAATAGAGGTGAGAGGGTGGAATTAAATGCAAGCCCTGATCTGCTCCGGACCTCAAACAGGTATTCACTTGGACGAGTATAAATCCAGGTTTACACTTCTTATTGACGTCAAGGGGACAACAGCCCCAGCGTGGACTTTAATCATTGTCACCTCTGACTAATTTTAGCATCAGTAATAGTACCAGTACCACTATCACTCAGCTACACTGCCACTTATAAGAAGTATTAATAGTAGTAGCAGCAGTAGCAGTTCTTGAGTTCCCGTCGGTACACCAACGTGTTTGGTGCACATGGTAGACTTTATCGAAATCGACGGTCGCACAGCACACACACGCACACACCTTAAACCCTAGCCTTAATCCTAACGTCAATTTCTCTGGAATGTAGGACAAAGCCAATTTTATTACTGGGGGGGGGGGGAGAGGGCACAACAGCTATCCGTACTCTCCATGGTCCTGCTACTGAGACCTGAGCTCCCCCCATTCCTTATCCCCCACCTGACATTCCTCATATTGGTGAAGTTGAGAACAGTTAAAACTTGTCATCAAGTTGCTGCCTAAGATAAAATGTATCACGTCCTATGCACAGAGATCAAACTCGCTTCAGTTACATTATAAAAAATCTCGAGGAAAGGCTTACAAGAGATCAAATATTTAAAATATTTGCTGGGAACATTCACAGTCAAAGAGAAGAACAAAAAATAGATTTAATTACTTGTGCAAACATTATTATTACCTCAGTGGTCAGGAAGTTTTTGAATCTACTCAGAAATGTATGTCTAACGTGAAGTAAATCGTTCAGGACCATTTTTTAAAAACTCGGAACAAAAATTAGTATGAAAACTGGACTCCGAGTTAGCACATTGCTCTTCTGTGGAGACAAAAATAACTGAACTTGGTATAGTGGGGTATATGCCAGAAAGTATATGGTGAACGCTGGGGTACTCAACAATGAGCCGAAATTCTCATTGCTGCTTCATTCACCGGCAAAAATATCGCGCCTTGCCTTGAACCTCGACAGAAGCCCTGACATCCGTAGCAGCTGGTAGTATAGGCAGATATTATTGTCGGCAAAGACAAGCGAGACTGGAATTTTCATTTCTGGCTGATTAACCGCCATCAACCAGTCATACCTAGACCACAGTGGTGTCCCACGCGAGGCTCAAACTCGCGACCTCTTTGATCAGAGTCGAACGTCCTAACCATTGAGCCACGAGCTCTTCGTCTTGTCGGTTTTAGGTTGGTATACTGACACTCTTGATGAATGCTCACCCGACCGCTAACGGAATTCATCCAGCCCGCTCTGACTTGGACCTCGACAGACGCCCTGACAGCCGTAGAGCATTGTTAAGCATTTCTGAAACAAAAAACATAGTCATCCAAAAGGAAATTTAGTGGGCAGGAACATTAAATCAGCATGTCTGTCCGTGGTGCTGCTGCCGGTTGCTGCACAGTTGCGCCTGCGTAGCCCCAACAGCAAAGGAGTTGTCTTTTTGTGTCAAGATAGACAGTTTGACAGTCGTAGTCAGCGACGTCCGCCGCGGCGGAGCGAGACACCGGAGCAGCGTCCTGTGAGTAAATGCGTGCATGGTGAAGCTGCTCTGTGCTGTAGCATCACCACTCTTTTCCCACATCCACTAGTGTCGTGATGACAATCGGAGATGGACGCGTAAGCACAGTTACTGACAGAACCCCACAGTTTGTCTGGGCATGCAGAATACGACTTGGTATCCTCTTTCCGCAGCAAGCTACACCAAAATGACAAGCTGCCTGGTTAAGCGAAATATGCATGTCATTTTTTGCACGCTCCTGAATTGACATGTGTGGTGTTGTTCATAGGTTCCGTCTCGGCCAGCACTGTGGTGAAGCGTAGAATGGAGTGTAGTGGCCCCTAGCAGCCAGTTGGAACACAAGATCAGCCGTTGACGCATGGAGCCTTTGGCCTGCAGGGCCCACCCGCCCACGCCATATTTAGCCCATTTCAAGGTCGCGCCATGATCGCTAGTCTAGACATTAGCCGCATGATTTGCTGTTGCAGCAAAGCATGCGCCGGCAGTCCGGCGATTCCCGACACTGTCGTCACTCCAGAATTGACACCCTCTTCATGTTACCCTCTGCTGCATGCTATCACGGGAAGCTTAGCGCCGTGGCTTGGAATGTTGCCAACTGATAATTTCACTCAGACCTCGCAGTTAGTCCAGTGCATGCTGGTGTGGAGTATCCAACTGGTGGTTTGAGAGCCAGACTGCAATGGCTCTTTCCTAACGCGGTCTATGGCATTCTGATACAGTGCCAACATCGAACCACCCCCCCCCCCTATATTGCGGTCTGAACCTACGCGGGCAGGGAAGTCGCCGAAAGCAACCAGTTTTTGCCACGCGTAGTCTCCGTTGAATTCGTCCTTCAGGACTTGTTATTGAAGAGGTATAAATTCTGATGATGCTGAGAGTTTATTCTTGCGATCATTTCCTCCGCCAGAGAGGTAAGCCAAACTACCAATAACATCGTTCGGGAGAAGGAAGTCGACTCCAGCGTCTCGGCCGGACAACTGTGTGCGTGTACTAATTAAGAAGGCATATCCAGTAGCTGGCTCTTGGAGATGTCCCTAGTCACAGAAGCGCGTCTGCCATGTGCCAGTCTCCGAACGAGCACAGCGGTCCTACTTTCCGGTCGAGCTGTCTGAAAGCGAGCAAAATTTTCAAAGCTGTCAGAGTTGACAGTGCCACTGGCAGACAATGGATGGGTTCGGAGATATTATCGGGTGTTATGGCAGTTCGTCCCATCACCTATTTTGTGTGCACAAACTACGGCCAGCCTACCAACATCAACCTTTATTACTATTTAAGGCATAGTTTTTACCGTACCGGTGAATGGTCAGGTAGCTCTCTCTCTCTCCCAAAAAAGACTGCTGTTTCATTCCAAACGGCGGTTCAGGACATTGGGAGGACACCCCCATGGAAACGCATGTCACCCCATCTATAGGACGTTTATGGGTAGTGGTAAGTGAGGATGGTGATCGATGAAGGGACCGTGATAGGCCGACCATCGATTTCGACTATGTCCACCGTATGCTCCACAACAGAGTGGTTCAGGAACGGTGACCATGCGCTGGATTATAGCGAGATTAGACTTGCGCCGCATCTGCCTCTCTCGCCCTCTTCCCTCACCCACCTGGGCGCGGTGTCAACGCATAGTCAAGAAGGTCGGAGGCGCGATCGGGCGCGGGATAGACCGCTCCTCCAACGCCCACCACAGTACTACCTGGCTAGGATCTCACTTACGTGGGAGTACCACAACGGCCACATTAAGAAGGAGTCATTGCAGCCTGACTCTCAGTCCGCCAGTCAGCCACTTTACACAACAAGGCACACACTGGACTGACTACGCGGTCCGATGTTTCCTGTCTACTGAGAATGGAAACACACATTCCGGGTACCGCACCAGGTTTAACCTGCCGGTCGATTACGGTTACTGAGTTGTGGCGGCCGTGCTGCACTTGGCTTTGAGGAGCCACAGATAACAGATAGATGGTATGATGGGACGAAACGAAAGTTTCCATCGGTGGATAGATGTGGTTGTTGAGCCTGACAGTTTATACCTTTCGATGTCGTGCTATGATCGTGGTGGAGTCTGTGCTGACTGGCCTAGATAGTGTTGCGTATGTTATCGTTGCACGCGTACCAGTCCGCAGTGGGGTACCTAAAACAAAGTAGTTTCGTGCAACGGCCTTTCATCTACATCTAAAAACTGGGAGGTACCGTGTGGCCATCCAATAAAATCCCGCACACCCCCCTGTCAAGTGTGCACATGTAATCATACTAACGCACCCTTGTCTAGACGGTAGCCTTTTCGAACTATGAATTTATGAATGACCATTTACATGTGGCTTGTCGCTTATTAATTCGCCCCTTCAGACCGCTTCTTGCGTCCGTCTTTAGAGAAACGAAACAAGGTGTTTAACTTATTAGCCAGCCAATCAACTCAACCTTCCTGATAGCCATATTTATCTTCACAACAGGTCTCATTCTTAGGTTTGACTTGCGTCCTTCAGCTCTGCTATTAAACACTTTGCGTGTTGGAAATAGTTTTGTGCATCTGATTAGAGTCTGATTCCCACGCCACAATTAGCTCACCCACGGTATGGCTCTTGCTTCAGCAGACAATAAACCTGACAACAAGAGCAAAGGTGTACTTTTCTTCCGGATATTGAGAAGTCATGTGCCATAGTAGTCCCTTATCGAAATGACAGGTTATGTTCACACAGACCAGCAGGGAAGTGACTCACAACGCACGCAGCCAGACTGCGCGTCAAACCTCCTTCACCGGGGCCGATACAGCAAACAAGTTGACCAGCCATGGCATGTTTGCCACGGCAAGCTACTTCCGGTTGTGTCCAATTACCTGCAGTAGATGCTTTAAGAATGGAAAGCCGACGTAGCACTCCGAAACGTCGGAATTTCAATAGAGTTGTCTCGGATAACTTGCCTTACTTCGCAGAACCCATTGTTACGTTTTTGCCCACTTTGACCTGCATAGTTGAAAGGGCTGTTAGGACAGGCAATACAGGAGAGAACCCTCGTTTGTACCCTAGAGTCCTCCATATACCTTGCAGCCCCAATGTGTAGGTATCGATCGATACACCCTCGGTATAGGACAATGCATGC
The DNA here is from genome assembly GCA_036362985.1 of Ligula intestinalis. Classification (NCBI taxonomy): domain Eukaryota; kingdom Metazoa; phylum Platyhelminthes; class Cestoda; order Diphyllobothriidea; family Diphyllobothriidae; genus Ligula; species Ligula intestinalis. Next base: position 38,033,604 of record JAYGXS010000001.1, on the reverse strand, counting down.
CACACTCAAGATCGGTTACGTCCTTCCGATGAGACAGCAGGCACTGGTGTAGGCGTCACTTCATAATCGATTAGACAGGCAGCAGGCCCCGTGAACCTTTACTTTCGGTGTGTGTATGCGCCTCCGTATAGGACCCTCGCGTAGCTACCTTTGTGCGCTGGGTGAGTGAGTGATTACTATGAAAACTGATTATTCTTACTCCTTTCATAGCCTTTCTGCGAGCGGTTCCGCCCATTTATCATTAATTTGTCTGTTTGGGAGTGTCAGGGAGTGAACGTCTCAGCTGCAGCGTGTATGGGCTTCTAGCTAGTAACCGTGCTGCCAGACTGGTGAGCCATTCAACATTTATATCCTTCTGACCGGGGTGTCGGGTTAGGGGCCACCACGTGGATAGCGTTTGGTAGCTCCACTTGCTATGTACAGGTGATGAATACTCCTGTATCGACCCTTACCTGACACCAAACTCTCACCTGCAGTTCCTCGAAGCTAGGCTCCGCATACCAGCCACATCTCCCTTAACCACATCGCCCAAAGGGCTAAACCACGCGATGGTATCCGGTGTTGCGTATTCGCCATACCCGGTAGCCTCATTTCCCACCCCATCGCCCTACTTTCAAAAGTCCTATGGAAGAGACGACATGCAATCCCGTAGGTGACCTAGGCTAACTTTGGTCGCTCTTCCACTAAGAACCAAACTGGGGCATTATGCAGCCATCTGGAATGTTCAAGCAGCCTTACTAAGGGGCATTACTACCTACCTCTATGTGGAAGAAGGGCCTAGAAGTGGTGCACTCAATAAAAAGTGCGAGAAACACGCTTTATTTTGAAGATGACATCAAAAATGATAAGCAAAACCGGCTCCATTAATAAATTCTGGGCCTCACGTTCTTCGCCAGCAGACTGTGGCTGACAGATTGCTTACTTGCGGTCAAAATAACCATCAACAACAACTACCATCCCCACCCTCCTGCTGTACTCTCCGGGCTGCTCCGGTGGCTGGATTGTTTGTTTCATTTTAGCCAATCCGAAGAGAAGCCGACCGGGACAGAAAATGGCGCTAGTCACATAAAAATTGAACATCGCTGTTCTCAGCGAGGTCCGATTCCCTGAGCAGGATTAGCTGAATGAGGTCGGTGCCGACTACACCTTCTTCTGTAGCGGCCGTCCAATGTCAGAGCGACGCGACGCTGGTGTCGTTTTTGCCATCCGGATCAACAACGTGGGACGGCTACCCTGTCTGCCGCAGGTCATATATGAGCGAATGCATACCCTACGCATACGTCTCGGGGGGTCACATTTCGCTCCTTTCATCAGCGCTTACGCACCCCAATGAGGAGCCCCATTGAGGCGAAGAACAAACTCTATGAGGACCTTCACAACCTCGTGACGGCTGATCCGAAAGTGGACAATTTCAAGGCCCACGTTGGGACAGACCACGCTGTCTGATAGGCAGGGCTGTATCCCCATGGTCTCGGTGGTTGCAGCGATAACAGTATCCTACTTCTGGGAACCTACATGGAGCAGCAGGACTTGCTGGCGACTAAGGCAATGTCATCGATTGAGAAGAAGTAGTTTCGATCACCTGAATCGTAGTTTAATTAGTCTGAGCTTTCGAACTCTGACGATAGACTGATTGTTGGACTAACCACCGTCTTGTCAGCTCCAAGGAGGATCTGCAGACTCCAGATGATAAAAACACCAGGGAGACACGACGGTGTCAGCTGCGAAACCTCATCCAGTCCACCGATCCCATTGTCCTCAGACGTGCCTGCCGGCAACACCACGACAAGTTTGGCAAAAACAACATCGACGCCAGCAAACTTCTCGCTAAGAAGAAACAACTACATAAATCCTACATGGCCCGCCCATCTGACGCCGACTAAGCAGTTTTCTTCAGATGGGGCTACCTTTTACATTGCTGGGTCGATAGCTTCTAAAAAGTCCTTAACCACTGCTCAAACTTTTCTGATTTTGCCATCGACCGGTTACACTAATTGGACACGAACAGTGACCTTCCGATTTCCCTGTCAGCAACCGTCCGGGCCGTGCCACAGGTTTCCAGTGGGAAAACACCGACCTCGTCAGTCTCATTTTCACTGCCGTGATGATGGACACCTGGCATGCTGAGCACCCTAGGAAAGGTATTGCCTGCAGGACTAAAAGGTACCTTCTCGATAGCCGGTGCAGGCAGATCCCAACGCGTGTGTCTACGGCTACAGTCCATGACCTGCCCCTCACACACGACTGTTCACTCCACACCGCAACGGAAGAGGATATGTAAAGGGGTATGGACCTCTTCGCGACCAGCTATGTCAAATTTGTATTAAAAGTCAACAAGGAAAAATGTTGTTTATGCACCAACCGTCACCCAGCGTGGAATGCAATGCCTGTTGAATTAATGTCAAAGGCACCCAACTTAACTCAACGTCCGCAAAACAAAAACTGAGGAAGGGATTGCGCACCGGATCTCAAAACCTTGCTTGTTGCAAGTCTCCGTGTGGAATCGCCACGGCCTTCGACTGAACACCAAAATGAAGATTTACAAATCATTTTCTTGACGACACTCCGCTATGGGGCAGAGATCTAGATCGTCTACTTCAACCAAGTCAAGAAGCTGAGCCACTTCCATCTCAGCTGCCGCTGCAGAATACTGAAGTTGAGATAACAGGAGAGGATCTCGGGCACGAGATTCCTGGAACGAACTGGCATCGTCAACATCCATGCCATGTTGGGCAATGTCAACTGAGATATGGTGGTAACTACCCACATGTCGCCACAGGTGCTCGCCAACAGGCAGGATAAATAAGAAGTTACAACGACACGTTTATTAACACTCTGAAGTGACTACAAATCAACCCGACGACCTGGTGGACCTCGCACAGGATCGATCGGCCGGGAGAAGAGGAGCGAAGACTGGTGCAGCGATCTACGAAACAAACCAGATTGCCGCTGCTAAGGCCAAAAGGGTGATTCACAAGTCACAAGAACCGCGGATCCACACCATCAATACCTGCCCTCTCCCAACATGCCCACGCTTTCAACGAATTTTCCGCGCGCGAATCAAACACTTGCCGACGCAGTAAAACCACATTCCGACAAAATCAATTTCTGCACAATTGAATATCCGTTCTGCTACCGCTGCTTCTAGTCCCACGGGGTCCAGGATGACATCCACCCTCAGTACCGGCTATCATTCTACGGATACCTCACCGCCTACAGAACCGGTAAGATGTTCTCTGACGCAACCTGTTTGTCACTCACAGCAAAGACCACTACTGACTCCACCTCTCCCGCTCTCACTACCCCCTACGACCACCTCAGACCTCCCGTCCACCGCTAACGTCATCACCAATGGGGACGCGATTCTACCTTGTCCCCGTTGCGCTCACACGTTCATCTCAATCATCGGCCTGATTGGTCACCCGCGAATTCAGTGCACATAGACTAGCGAGCCAGTAACTTAAGCGACAACGCACAGCAGAGACAACCGCCTCCACTGCCCTCACTCATTTACTCACCATATAGGTCTACTCGGTCACATGTGCATCCATGAACGCGGAATCCACCACGATACCGACGGACAAAATACGTCCTACCCACTCATGAACACTCCCGTTCTCGGCCCTCCTATAAACGCAACCACCAGCACCAACACCGCAAACCTCTCCCACTCAGCACCTCCTGGCCTACCCTGTCCTTACTGCCATCGCACATGTATATCATGCATCGACCTGTCAGTCGCTCGCGACTCCATCGTACAGAGGCTGGCGGAACAGCACCAGGAGCGCCAACAGACTACCATCTTAACTGTCTGCATTGTTCACGCATATTAACAGACCACATGGGCCTATTAAGCCGTAATTGCATCAATAAAAACGTGTCGTAGGACGCCGTCGGTTATACCACCTTACCACATTATAACTACAGCATCTACATCACACGCGGCCACGCCCAACACCACCCAAAACATTTTCGCGACTAGCACCCCTCACCTGGGAGGGCGGTATGATTCTTGGCTTCTTCTCCATGTGGCTCCTCTGCTGTCTGTGTGATCCAAGCCTGGGACTATCATGGTGCGCTAATCATCGTGGCTTGGAAGGTGGCCAACCGACAATTGCACTCAGACCTCGCAGTCAACCCAGTGTGCGCTTGTGCGTAGGGGTCTGAAAGCCAGGATGCAAAGTCTCCTTTCTAACGTGACTTCTGGTACTCTCAAACATATGAGCTACTTAACCGTCTTTTGTACGAAATCCAGGGGCTTTTGTTTAGGGGAGGGGGAGGGCAGGTCATGTACGTAGTACGCGTAGGCGATATCAGCAGGCATGTTAACAGGTGCGCCCATTCTTCGCACCATTACCTAGCTAGAGCAGTGGCTGGGGTCCGGTATGCCTAGTGACGGCTGCGACCGCGCCAGCCACCTGCGCCCTCTTCGCCTCCAACCCTCTTGACTTATTCATAACACTAGGCCCGAGTGGGGGAGAGTGAGAGGGTGCGGTAGAGGCAGCAGAAGTCTACTGTCACTGCAATCTAAAGTACGCGCAATTCAGCACGCTTGCTTGCAGCCTGCTGTGAGGTACGTGGGGACATCATCGAAACCAGCAGTCGAACTACCGAACTGCTAGGTGGCAGCTTGTGAATGGCCCGCGGTTATTCATTTGAAGTCGAGGGATAACAGCTCAAACATAAACTTTCGAACTGAGTATTAAATTGCTTGTGCCGAAGGATTTCCTTCCAGTTTGAGTCTTAATTTCTGGGGAAATGCAAAAATGCAAAACTAGTTTGTATCCCTAAAAGACTCCGCATCCGGCTCTTTCGGGAACAACTGTAATTATTTCTGAGACGGAAAGAATCGTGGGATTCCCTGTGATCTGTTCATAGTCATCATTGACGTTGACCTAACGAAATCCCATGGTCTTTACTACTCCAGGAGCCAGGCACTCCACTCACTCCAGTATTAATATTTCTGGGAAGTTCATGTGCAGCCTTTTTAAACAGGATCCCTTTTGCGTAGATATTGAAAAGCGCAGCGTCTTTACGTTATAAGTCAGGCACACCGATTACATAGAATAATTTTCTATGATGGATATAAAACCGGTTTGGTGTTAACTCGAAACACTATTTTTGTGTCCGCCACTTAATCAGTTCAGTGACATGTAACGTCCTGTCCATTTAATGTGACGTCCGTGAGTACTGTTTCGCTCAATAGACTGGCGCGCGAATGCTGGTAGGTTCAGTATCGTACGCCAGGAACGGTTGTGGCCGCGAGGGGGTTAATAAAGAGCCCGTTTGAAGGACTGCGTCACCATCAGTTTGCAGACGGTATTCCCGAAAACAGCTCACGAACCCCATCCATCCCAGCTAAAGAATGAATTTCAGGGAGCCGCTGTGAAGAATATGACAGTTTCGCAATAATCGCAACCGAAACAGATGTAGCCGTACGCTTAAATGCCATCGACAATCACATTTATCCATTAAATTCACTTTGGAGGTGGAAACGGCAAGCTCGCTTCCTTTCTTGGATGTCCTTTTAAGTCGCAGGACTGACAGTAACCTCTGAAGGAGCATTTATTGAAAGAAAACCTGCTCTGGACGCTATGCGAACTTTAACAGTTTTGTATCCCTCCAAAAGAAGCGAAATCTAGTTTGCAGTTTAGTGCAAAGGGTTAGAAAATTGGCTCAACAGACTACTGAGGAAGAGCTTAAGAAAATCCAGGACGTGCTTCGCGAGGACGGGTAGCCTGACAGATTTCTTACAAGCAATGTGGCTGCAAAACAAATACAAACCACCACACTTAATATGGAAAAGAAAACAAGATTCTTCAAAGTCCCCTTTCAAAGGGATGAGGCAAGTGAACTTCTGAAAAGACACGTTGACCAAGCTAGGTCACGAACATTCCCAGCAGCAAGAGTTCTGGTACTATTCTCAACTAACCCGGTCATGCACGGGGAAGGTAAGGTAATTTACCAGTTCGGACCACCTCCATGCGCATCTACTCCTTCACTTGCTCTTGTGGACAAGTTAATAGTGATCGCATGAGTCGGCGCCTATCCAAATGAATAAGGGAACAACTCCCGCCATGACTGAGAAATGTTGAAGTCAGGATCATAAATAGTGCTATTCTGGCGCATATGGTTGATTCCGGACATCTTGTACACCCCAAACGAAGGTCCCACCCAATTACTCCAAATCTCTGGGTCATCACTTGCTAGCAGCAGCAGAGGAAATCGCTATTCGGTTGAGAAGCCAGTCTTGTGCGCGCATAAGAGCCTCCTGCAAGTTCCGAGCTTGGCATGGCCAGTCTCTGATGACGAATCCGCGACGGATATCGAAACGTCAGGCGAATAAACATATTGTCTCAGCGATCGAGTCTTCTTCTTCTTCTCAGTCGCCTAACTGCCTACATTTTCCGCATTTTCTCTCTCGCTTCCACCCCTTCCTTCGACAAACCCTCACCGCCGCATAAACAGTCGCCTATTCTCGACCCCTAACCCCCCTTCCTTAGTCCCATGACTAATTTGCATGTAAGAACGAAATTAACTGACTGCATGCTTACATTTGACCCCTTTCCCATATAAATTTGACGGACCGATGAAAATTTACAGAAAGCTCACTTATGCTCGTCAACTGCTCTTCAGAAGAAGAAGAAGACTCGACTGATGCTCCAAGAATCCTGCTACTCGTCGATTTGGATTCACACTCAAACTCATCCTGAGAAATATTAATAGGGTAAGGCAGCAAACGCTGAAGGGTTGTGGAATCTATATGTTGAAGGTAGTCTATAGCCCAATGACTAGGAAAATTAACTGGCCCGCATTCATTTCCGATTGTTACACTAAATGTGCTGATTAGTTGCTCCTTCATAATTAATTCTCTCAGTTTTGTCCTCAGTATCTGGTGTTGGAAACTGCATCCTAAAAATACCTCAACTCCTGCTCGTCTGCCCCACTTGACTGTTGCCGTCTCTGAACGTGAAGCCGAAGTGTCAGCTGAACAAAAGTCTTTTTACAACGATCCAATCTCGAGAAACTCTCAATTCATTCTCACACACCTGTCAGAAGTATAGGGCACGCAAAACGATTCTGAATGAATAGTGGTCCCATTCCGCGTCCGTTTTTCCCAAGCTGACAAAAGCTGCGTCTGAAATGTCACCGCCTCTGCAACGAAAATGCGAGTAAATTATGCACTCTCTCAGATTTTGCCCAAGAACGTCAGAGAAAGTCGTAAAAACAGACTAACTAGGCCGAGTTTTGTTCTGTAGTCCACAGAATAATCACAGCGGGTGTCTCTGATCATGAGTTCGAGCGAGAATCCGAAACGTCAGGCGAATAAACTTCTTGTCCCAGCAACTGCACCTGCATCTCCTTCTGCTTTAAGATCGTTGCCTTTATTAACTTACAGATGTCAACACCATGAAACAAAGTTTAATGCTGGAACTTAAAGCAATACTCCCATCTATTAGGAGGTTTGGCAGATTTGTTCAATTTGAGTTGGTCTAATTGTGACGAAACTCGAGGCATTCGGCGGGAGTTGAACCCGCGTATCGGAGCAGGCCTTTACCGAAGCCAATGCTCTAACCGCTAAGCTATAAACGCCCCAGCTCGCGTCATGAATTTAATCACACTTGGGTCGATATTACCCGCCCAACTTTACTGCTCGTGTGGAATCCACCAATACGGAACAGCAAGTTGACTGCCCAGGCAGGATTTCCTAAGCAATCATCTAGAATTTACCAGAATGACTACTAGGCTGACTTAATTAGTAGCAGCTTGGCTTAGTTTGAGTTGACCCAATTTTGAAAAAAACTCGAGAAGTTCAGCGGGATTTGAACCCGCGCATTAGAAAAAGGCGTTCTCTAATTCATGGGTTCAAATCCCGTCGAACGCCTCGAGTTTTTTCACAATTGGGTCAACTCAAATGCTCCCATTCTCATAGGGCGAAGGTGATATGACTTACTAATACTCGGTACAAAAGTACAGGTCCAGAGAAAGGTTTCATATGCAATATGTCGGGGGCTTTTTCTGAACCGTCGACGTACTCCTTTTGATGGAAATTTTTTGTTATATTGAAACCATTGGTCTCCTAATAAAGGGATATTTCAGCGTCTGAAAATAAGTGAACACATCATACATCAGCATACATCATCATACCAGCAGCAAAGATACTAACTAAAAGCCCAGAAGTGTGTTTTACGATATCCTGTCGTTGCATGAGGTAGCTGCGAGAGCTTCTGGTGGTCAGTGGGGTCCTGAACGTTAAGCTCTCGGTATGTGACCATAAATCTTAATGCACACTAATTGACTCTAAGTTTGCCATAAAGTTCCGTGGAAATTAAAATGCAGTAATTTTAAAACTGAAGTATCTACCAAATAGCACATGGGGACGCTAGGGGACCCACTGGTGAGCCGAACGCCTCGTAACTGTGTCAAGGAGCGGAGGAATATCGGCAAAGTTGAACATATTATCTTACCTAAACACTGCCAAGTAATTGGCTAAGTATAATTTTTTTCACGTTAAACCACGTCGTGTAAAGGAATGTGCACAAGTTTTCCCCTTATTTTTGTGGCAAAGCAGTCTTATGGACAAGTCTTAAGCCGACTGATCATCATTCAAAAAATGCTCTGGATGTCCTACCAACGGACGCTTGATTTTTACGGAAGCAAGGTGATGGAAGTCAGCCGGATTATGGCCTGTAGCGGTCCTGAGATCAGCACCACTACTGCTAACGTACCTAGTCTGTCCCGCCAAACCTTTGCTCAGTCGCGCGTGACAATCGTCTCCCATGCAAACTCCTGCCCACGCGCGCTTATGGCCGACTCGCTGCAGGTCCCCGTGTGACTTATCGTGCTTTCGCCGAGAAGTCTTGTAGTCCTGCGTGCTCGCAATCTACCCCAGATGCTCTTGTTCGACCTGCCGTGGATGCCGCCCATGCGATCAGTGTGACCCATCTCCCGATTGACTTGAGGATGCCCCCGGATCCCGCAACCCTGCGCAGAGGCATATTGCACACCCACATCAATTGGCTTCTTTACTGTGAGCAGCTTGTTTCTACAGAGCCTTTTATTAGCTACTTTCCTACAGTACACTGTCCAACCTAATCGGTCTTAACTGACTTCTGAATTGGGGGAACCTTCTGTGGTTGACGATCACTCCTTTCGACAGGCCTTCGTATAGGGCAAATCTCCTAGGTTGGAACTGATCCAGTCAGCCCTTCCAGAAATTTTCGCCATTGATCGTTCTTTCGTTCTCCCCTTCGAAAAACTGACATAGGCATACTGGTGTGGAATACTGAATCTTAGAAAAAATAGGAATCCCCGAAAAAATTCGCCTAGCAATAGTTTCCCCGAGCCACTGAACTGTATGCGCGCATGACGGAGCTGTTATTTTAGGTAGACACCGTCGAAAGCACTCTATTTTAAAGTTCATGGGAAGTGGACGCCTGAACCATACCACAGTGTTGAAGACGGACTGGTCCTGCCTATCTTCAATCTAAAAATTATTTCCACCTTGTCACAATCCTTATCACTATCCATGTTCTCCCTCACTGGACGATTAAACGCCAAAGTTGGTAAGTACGCACCGTCGAAAGCACCCTATCTTAAAGTTCATGCAAAGTGGGCACCCGAACCATAGGGCAGTGTTGAAGGCGCACTGGCCTTGCTTACCTCTAATCGCAAAACTATTTCCACTGTGTCAATCTCTACCACAATCCATGTTCTCCTCTCGCGTGACAATTAAACGCCAGCGTTGATAGGCCGACCCTACCCCTCGCTTGCGTCGGTGGAGGCTGGAAACCCGAACGCGGTGTGACATCCACTTTCCAATTCAGTGAATTTGGAGGGGAAAAAACAGCCCCACGACCTCGCGTTGTCTACGGTTAAAAACGGCAGACAGACCAATGGTTCACCAGCCAAAGGATACATTACGCTGAGAGGTCAAAACAGGACTGATTTTGAGTCCTTAATGAGCAGTAATCACAATGTACATTATTTTCTCATGCTACAGTTAAGATGAGTCGTGCAAGAAGAAAACTCAAAAGGGCAAAACGGCGCGAAGTGGGGAGCAACAAGAGAGACAGAGAGAGAAAGAGCCCGACCCCACATGAGAACAGAAGAAGTTAGTATTATAAATACTGTGAGATGCAGGGATCAGGAGGGCGAATACTGCGCTCCGACTGCGAAGAAAACGCATTAGGGGTGTGTGTGTGTGTGCTCGTAACAAGTTACTGGGGAGCCAACAATGGAGCGTGTACTTGGGTCAAATAACAGTTTATGTACGAATAGGAAGAGAGAGCGCCAGACACTACCCCGGGTGGTCAGTTAACAGCAAGTGTGAGGCAACCAGCAGACATATGCGCCATTGGTTAGGCTGAGGAGACAGACACGAGGTGTTAGCTCGACAGATGAGAGACAGGGTATGGGGGAGAAAATGGCCACCCGGCGGGGGGGGGGGCGGAGGGGGGCGTACGTTTGGTAGAGAAGGTGCGCGCAGTGGCCTGCTCGCCTCCGCCTCCTTAAGAGACGAAGCCTACGGTTGCAACTGGGTGCTCATAACCGGCGCAGCTTTCACCCTCATCCATTTCATCATCTCCATCGCGTTCACCCTCTGAGCTGTTGACCTCCGAGTAGGTCATGTTGTCGGCAACGTCGGCTCCACCGACAGAGTGAACATAGGTGTTCATCGAACCCACGGTAGCTGTCGCCGCCGATGTGGCCCCACCACCGCCGCTGCCCTCCTCCGGTATGCGGGAACCCGCAGAGGAGGAGGAGTGCAGCGACTGTTGAGTCTCCATCGGGTGGAAGGAACTGGGTGACAGGGAGCCACCACCGCCACTGCCGTTACCTCCCCCTCCACCGCCGGCGCTGCTAGCACTGTGGGATTTGGAGAGCGGCGAGAACTGGTCGGAGCCGAAGCGGGCGCGCGGAGCGACGTTGGCGCCGCGACCGCCCCCGGCTGCAGACGTGAATCGAGGCGGTCCTGAGTTGGCGGACTCGTTACTGGATAGTGTTCCACTGAGATTGCTACAAACGGGAGGATGTCGGGGGGGGAGGGGCAAAAAGAAGACTGATTCAGTAAAAGTGAAATCTTGTGAAGAAAAAAATATACCAGGGTACCGACACAAGCGAAAACGCGATGTGTAGAGAGCAGTTGAACCTGGGCTTCATGCTCGAATCGATCGAGCAGGTAGAGTAGCATAGTGACTGCATCCCTGCGTATGAACTACCCGTATCTGATGCTGTCCCTGATGTGATGGGTTCGAGCATGAGTCCGAAATGTCCGGCGGATAAAGTTCTTGGGGCCGCCTAATGGTGATAGGAGTTGCTCTAATAGTTCTCTTGGTTTATAGGCTTCCTTTGTTGATCGATAGCAGTTGCTCTTACAGTTTTCTGGACTTTTTGTTCATTCCACAACCTTTTCACCCATATTTTATTTAAGTAAAACAATTAAAAGCAACTTAAGTTTTTTCCTATTGCTCACTTATTACACACTAAACATGCATTAATCAAGCATTAGGCCTTTACCCACGAATTCCATAAAACACTTGGGCCGGGAGACTTCTGTAACTGGGCTGCCCTATGATGAATCCCTACCAGTCCTTGTTCCCGAGACGTCACCTACTTCTTCTTTTCATACAGTCATTTCTTAGGATGTGACGAAACAAAGTCAAATATGAATGGTGCAAGCAGAAAAAGAGCAAGGTACTGATTACAGTTGTTGATTCTGATATGGAAAGTTCAGACAAGTCAAAAATGCGAGCAAATAATATTTTCACGTCAAAATAATCATAGAAATGTATCAATTCGCAAGAATGAATGGCTCAACGTGATAGGATATAAAAACGCCTAGATTTTCTCTACACAGAGCCCAAGGCCTAATGGCCATACAAGTCCAGTTTCGGAGCTGTGATCTACCAGACCCGGGTTCGGTTTATGGATGGTTGGTATCTAGGGTCATTCAAGCGTCTCCTGCTTGTCGCCAGCACTTTTTGATTACCGATTGCTACTCCCAATTACTACACCTGAGCCTAAAGGCTAATTGGGAATATTCATGGGCCATCCGTCTACGTGAATTAGAACATTCAAAGTCTCCATTGGTATGGTTTAGGATAACAGTTTAAGTGGGCAAGCGTTTGGCTTACAAAAAAGCCCATGATCAATTGACTCGGGCTCCAATCTCATGAGCCTGGCCTAAAGACGTGGATGGATCGCTGATGAATGACGGCTAGTCCACCAGCAATGGCCGTTTCCGTGTCCTTTTGTCGGCAATATCTATCGAGAGGGAATACTTAATTATGTCGTTTTTCCCCCCACCAAAATCCCCCAACAGGGCAAGTTAAAAGAACATACTAACACAACACATAATATAAGATCAAAATGTCTATTTCGACCGCTTAAAATGGTTCGCAGACAGAAGTGGTCCGTTGCTACGCCGCGGAGCCTCCAATCTTCTTGACTTTGTTATTGCACCGCGCTTAGGTGAGGCAGAGGGGAGGAAGTGAGATAGATGCTTCGTAAGTCTATCACCACTACAATCTAATTCACGCGCACTTCCCCGTGCTTGCTGTGAAGCACGCGGTGGAGATAGACGAACTCGATGGCCGAATTGCCAGCGAACGAAACAGCAGGTTGGAGCATTTAATAACGAACACAGAGCCTGTCAACCATCTTCAATTTCCGAGGCTATCGAAAAAATGAAGGGGCAAGACCAGGAGTAAGAAGACATTTAGTGCCCACCCATGAATTTGATGTGACATTACAATTCCCAGCTGCGCCTTCTGTTGTAAAAATAATAAGATCTTAGTGCTTTCTAAAAAAGATGCTGAAAAAATCAAAAGCATGGACGCTAAATATCACACGACGCACATATTAACGCCACCAACTACTGAAGAAAGAACCACAAGACCAACAAATACCAACGATTAGTAGTCTCAAGTAATGTGCTTTCACGTTTATAGTGTCCAAACGGTGGTCTTACAGTTGTATTCGCAACGTTGTCAGAAAGGCCAGACTAAGCAGGGTTGGCGGCCTTAATTTCAGGGCCCCGTTACCTGAAAACGGTCTGTGACCCCGCTGTGAGTGTGCAAGGCAACCAAACGGTTTCAATTCTTGCCTTAGCGCCCACTTGGTCTGTGGCCTCTGGTTGGCAGGTCAAGGTGCTTTTCATCACCGGATGACGCCAGTCGGATGCGGCGTTTAGTAATAAGCACCTGGACGGAGATTCGTAGAAAGTAGGCGATACAATTTCTACGCGATTCGGAGGATTGGACTCATACATTTTTGGCTAAAAGTTGCATGCCAACGACATACGACCGCCGACTTCCACGAGGTTCACCATGTGCTCCACAGTAAGGTGACGAAGGGATGGTGACTTGCGAAAGAATTAGGTTATAGCAGTAGTGGACTTGCGTTGCATCTACCGCACTCTGTCCTCCTTCCCCGCCTGGGCCCACAGTCACAACCAAGTCACGAAGACTGGAGACGAGAAATGGCGCAAATGGCCGGCACGGCCGGAGGCGCCGATAAGCGTACCGCAACAAATCTAGCTCGTATCCCAAGAAGTGGGAGCGTCCATAAGGCAACATTAAGAAGGAGTCATCGCAGCCTGACTCGTAGTCCACCAGTCAGCCACTCCACACAAACACACACTGGGCTGACTACGGAGCCGACGACATACAGCCTTTAGCAAAATTGGCTTAGTAATATTTCAAACAGTTCGAGTTAAAAGATGAGACAAAAAACTTAGGCCTACACCTATCAAACTCAAGGAGAAGACCAATCGCATCCTAAAGCTCAGTCTTCCAAATTCCATAGTCTTATCGGCACACAGTAATTTAACCTTAATGGTTCATTGTGCGAGGATAGAGGGGGACCAGGGTAATTAGGCTTACAACACTTGTACAACATACATTATGCATATATTCAGTATCCGGGAACAAGCTCTTATAGAAAGCATAAATTTTAAAAATATGGCGGTGAATCTGTGTACCGTACGGTGGTTAAGCAAGTCAGTTTCAAAGAGTAATGCTAACTGAATGACCGAAACACAGAAATTACGCCATCGTAAATGCATGCGAACGCTTAGAGAGGCCCTCAAAATAGCTAAAAAGCGACTTTTCTTAGTTCATAATCACCATTCGTTTCTAGTACGTACGTGTGAATTCGTTTACTTGAAACGAGTATGTAGACTTGGGAATCCTGAGGTTTGATTACTTAAAGGTGCGCTGAAATAAACAGTCACAGGAACCAGATTTTACAGACAGATTTTGCAGCGTGAAAACAAGCGTGAGACGGGGGGAGGGGGGCCGCACGACCCACTCTACGTGGCGCCTGTCAGACTGAGGATGTTTACGTATAGAGGTGCGCGGATGCGATCAGCAAAAGCGAGCTGCACAGCGGATCCCCTATTACCGGGGGCTCATCAGTATCCCATGACAGAACAGACACTGAATCATAAGAAGCCAGACAGAATACAATGGTTTGCCGGAAAAGGCTCCGTTTCCTGACTCAAGTTACGTGTACGGCAGCGTGCATTGCTGGTTGGCACCCCTACGTTCACCCCTATCCGACTTAATCCACCGATCGAAGCGGCTATAAAGGTGTGTGTATTCAAGGTCCTACGGAACTATAGATGGCAAGTAAATTTTGCAGAAAGGTAAAGGCGAATGCTCAACTGCGTGCGAATGGGCAGATGGGCAAGTCAACAATGCATAAGTGAGCATTCAGTACAGCCCAAAACACGATAGTTCGCCCATCACGCCAACTTGGGGGCATTGCCATATGGAGGACAGTGAGAGCCCAAATATTACAAGGATTGCAGTGAGAAAAGTTTGTGCAGTACTGACTCTCTCTCTCTCTCTCCCTTTCGCTCCCTCTTTGGTGGGCTTTTGAAATTGAGCCACCATGTTTCTGCGCTCCATTCGCTTGTACAATTTCTGAAGTCATTGGCGCGAGACGCTAGCCCCGTTTTGTGGAGAAATCCAACTTTGCCTACATTTTTCGACTTTTTCAAGTTGCAGTCGTAGGCCATTATGCGTCGTTTGTTATCTGCCGGCGTTGTGTGGTTTACGTGCCTAATTTTCTTTACGATAAAAGGAGGACCTTTTTCTGAAAGGTTTGGAACGATACTTTCAAATAAAGCAGAAGCGCAGACTGATAAAGACCAGGGGGACCGGAGTGGTCCTTTCTTGTTTAGTTGCCGTCAGCAGCCAGCCATACGCAACCCCAGGGGTGGTGACCCCGAGGCTTGAACTCGATTTATAAGCTAGAAGTGGTCATTCTAGTCTCCGATGCATTTGTCGTCATGTACTCCTGCTAGCCGTTGAGCGGCTGCTGGTGGGGCTCGAGAGCAAGTCCCAGAGCACAATGGGACGAGTAAGTTCGCCAACGGATCGGTGAGCGTGTATATATATGTACTTCAGACATATGCTGGAGTAGAACCTTTGAGGTTGGGTATGACTGGCTGATGACGGCTAACAAACCAGAAATGGCCATTCCAGTCTCCCTTGTCTTCGTCGGTCCCACGGTGGAAAGACTGTCACTTTGAGCAACGAATATATGGGTATATCGAGTAAATAAACCCAAACGTAAACCAAAATGAACCAGAGTACGCCGACAGACTGTCTAACGCAGAGTATAGGTGTCGATCGGGTTTGCATGCTGCAACTCCCAATCAATTTTACGGCTCAGTTGTACACGCAAAGGTTTGAGTGCAAAGAAGGTAAAAACCGTCATTATATTTACTTGGCCTGTGCAACGAATCAAATTACCCAGTAAAGTATCCACGGTGATTGCTGTTCCGCAGGTGGTTGCTTCCGTCACCACCACTTCCACTGCTGCTGCCCAGGCTGCTACCGGCGTTTCGATAGCCCTGAGCCGAGTGCATGTAGGCCAGCTGCTGTGGCGTCTGTTGGGGTCCGTTGCCCGTCTTTGCGGAACCTACCGGGGTACCACCATGTTGAGGACCGGAGCTCGCTGAGAGGGAAGACATGCCGGAACCACTACCCATCATCATGCCATTGCCCGTAGCCACCGCCGTTTGTGCAGTGGGGCACTGCTGTAAGCCTCCGTTCGTCAGCGCTGGTTGTAGGACAACGCCATCAGGGGCGTAGTATCCGGTGAAGTAACCTGAAAATACAACAGGAACAGAATGAATATCAAGATATTTAAATATATCCTGGAAGGTATCCTAAAGGCATGTCGGAAAACTGGCGTATTCAGTGTGAACGTTACAATTATCATCACCCATAACTGAGTGATTAGGGCTCTAAGGACTCAGCTCGAACGAATCTAATCTAGAAATGAGTTAATAAGCCAAAAGAGAGCAACTTGGCTGCATCGGGACTATAAAAAGTCCTTATTGTGAGTCGCCATTCTTTTAATGAGCACGATTTCACCCATCACACATACGGGAAATGACGCCAGACCCGAATCAGGGGTTGTGAACCAGAATTTGAGGCCTAGAATGGAAAAGTTAAAGTTGGGTGACACCACACTGGGTATTGGTGATGCGACAGGTCAGCATACTGTTTACAGATCTGATTTGATTACGGGATCGAATGTAGGAATTCCACGTGAACTTGACAATCCAATAAAGCGCAATCGGGAACTACTTACAGTATAAGCAACCAATAACCAATGAGACACGGGAATGTGAATTCCATCCCTCTGTCAAGAATACAAGTGATTTTTGCTAAATCCCAGAAAGGGTGTCTATCCCCGTTTTCCAGCCCTAACCCTAACATCAAGCTCTAAGCAAACCCTAACCCTAATTTCCTTGAAATTTAGGGCAAGGCCACATTACAAGGGGTATTACAAGGGGTTCCTATTTCTATATCATACGTAATAATCAGTAATTAAAACAGAATAGTGAATAGAGCATGGTCAGCTGAAGGCAAAATTCAACTCGGAGCAAAGAACTAGGCTATTTGGAAAACCGGACGTTGCCATGATAATCACCAGTCCTTTGATTTGCGCACACTTCTTCGTTACTGTCCTTTTTCTATCGCGTATTTGAGCGACCTTGTTTCTGAATTATAATCCTTCTGTTTCCAAATTCAAACTACTACTCGTTGCTCATGTTGTGAAGCAGCAAGAACTGAGAAGCGGTCGCAAGACGCCTTACTACCAATAAAAGATTCGGCCATTGGTCAATCAAATTTCCAGTCGCACGAACTAAGTAAGACCATGAATCGTCGCTAATCAGGTAGCGATATGTCCCGATTTATTTTCGCGATTTGTGCAAATCCAATAATATTCTTCAGGTGGGATATGGTGAATTTTCATTGTTTGAACACTGCAGGAAGCCATACTTTTTTTCAACTGTATTCCCAAAGGAAGCATATAGCACAATTTTGGATTTTCTTACTTGTGAGAACATTTAAGATGCTTGTAAGACTATACCCCTGCAGTTTACTGTTCATGGTAAGCATGCCAAGAATCGAAAAAGATTATGAAAATTTCGTAAATTAACGACTCGAATGCGGACTAATACGGAATCCTATCATCAGGCACGACCACCAGCGATGCATGCGAGATCTGCACGTGGCGGCATGGCACCTGCATTCTATAAATACTGCATTCCTGGCGTCTTCATCGTCCTTGTGACAATGGGCTTGAGCGAGAATCCGAAATTTTCGGCCAAAAAACGCCATGTTCCAGCGACCGCCTCTTTTTCTTCCCCTGAAATACTTCCCAGAATTCGCCTGTTCACTTCTACCGGCCTTTCTTTAAGGCTGTGAGTGTGAGATACAGAAATACGGACCCTCTCTCACCCGCCCAGGAACGCACGTGGGCGTGCGCTAAATCCCAGGACGAATACGTATTCCCGTCTTCGAGCAATGCAATGTAGAGCAAGACCACCTGTAGTATGGGGGTCTTTCTTTTGCGAGCTTGACACCTATGAAGAGGATTTCTATGGGGGAGTCGCCGACCCCTCACTTCGTCGTGCTAGGATGAGGCTATGGCCAACGTGAGTGTGTGTGGGGGGGGGTATGGGGTGTTCAGCTGGGGGCTGAAAGTGAAGGTCGTGGCAGATCGCATCATCCTCCTCGAGGAGTGGTGGCTACGCCCAGCGTCCTTGGCTGGCATCCAACTCTCACTTGTGGCTCCCCGTAGCTAGGCTCTGCCTGGCGGCCACCCCCGGCTCCCCGCCTCGATCAGCGGGCTAAACCAAGTGTGTGTCCCCACGCCCGGTATGCCCCCGGATTGCAGCGGCAAGCATCCTAGTAGACGTAGTTGGTGGAAGGAAGCTACTTACTACATACGGTACAATTGTCTGTTTGTATTTTATTGTTTATTTTCCTTTTACTCTTGATTGCACTCTTGCTACACTTGCTATCTCCAGTTGCTTTTATCATTATTACCACAACTGCGATCATTGCTTACCTCACAAGCTTCAGCATTTCAGTACTCTCGTAACGTTGCCTTATCTGCGTAATCTACTCGGTATAAGCTAGTCTTAACATTGCATCCTTTGTTCTTTATGCGTATGTATGCCTGATTCCATATTTACTTTATCTTACTATTTTTTCCTAATTGATATTTGTTATCTACCACTTTGCCTGACTTTCTGTAATTTTGTCTCTACTACCATACATATATCATTTCATTACCTTACTGTTACAGTGACCTCATTCCATCGTAGCCATTGTAACGATGTTTACCCAAATAGTCGTCCTCCGCCATGACTAGCACTCTTAGTCTTAGCAGAGATTGCCTCCTTAGTAGCACCAGTAACAACTACTCGTAGCAGCAATTCTATCCACATTCAGATGCAACAGCACTAGAATGCGTTTCAACCTTACATGAAACACAGTCCCCTTCACCGCTACTGCTACAAGGATAATTACTGCTGCTTCCACCCCTACTTCCCAAATACTCTCTCCCCCCCCCTAAAAAGTCCACTTGTAGGCGGCTCACAGCCAAATGGTCGTTCGGCACCAAATCTATCGTGGCCCATGGTGTTGTTCGGCAGCAGTTGTAGGTGACCGGCAGTCCTTCATGGAGTAGCGCTGCTGCCCCTCGCGAGAGGGTTGATGGACCTAGAAAAGATGGTTACCAAACACGCTGGGTCACGACATCTACCAGTTGACCGTAGGTGACAGATTGCATACACGCGGTCGAAACTCTACAAACGCAAATCAAAACCTCGCACTTCCCCACCCCCCACCACCCACTAACCCGTTTCCTTCACGCAGGACAGCTCCCAGAGCTCACAGGACGACAGCTCAGAGAGTTCAGGTAAGTCCTATCATCTTCGGCGCTTGGAATGTTCGTTCCCTTTAGATAACCCGAGGAGCATTCGACCGGAACGGAGAACAGCGCTAATCGCCCGGGAACTAGCGCGCTTCAAGGTGGACATCGCCGCACTCAGTGAAACCCGCTTCTACGGCGAAGGTTCCAGAGAAGAGGTGGGTGCCGGCTACACCTTCTATGTGGGCCGTCCGGCGGCAGAGCGACGCGAGGCCGGCGTCGCCTTTGCCATCCGGAAGGACATCGTGGGACGACTACCCTGTACGCCGCAGGGTATCAACGAACGCCTGAGGAGTCTCCGCCTGCCTCTCTGGGGTGGCAAATTCGCCACCATCGTCAGTGTCTACGCTCCTCCGATGACCAGCTCCGACGAGACTAAGAACAAGTTCTACGAGGATCTGCACGCCCCCCTGGCCTCTGTGCCAAAGGCGGACAAGTTGATAGTCCTTGGTGACTTCAATGCCCGCGTCAGTACAGACCATGCCGCCTGGAGAAGAGTGCTCGGACCCCATGGCCTACGAGGACTCAATGACAACGGCCTACTCCTTCTTCGAACCTGCGCGGTGCACCGTCTCACGCTGACCAACACCTACTTCAGCCAACCGTTGCAGCACAAGGCGACCTGCATGCACCCCAGATCTCTTCAGTGGCATCTTCTGGATTATGTCCTCGTGCGGCGGCGCGATCAGCAGGATGTGTTGATGACAAAGGCAATGCCGGGTGCCGACGGTGATACCGATCATCATCTCCTCATCTCCAAGATGCGGATTCGTCTCCAACCACGTAGGAGACCCCAAGGTAAGCGACCCCCAGGTAAGTTGAATACAGCATTGTTAAACTTGCCTGCCAACCGTTTGCGTTTCAGTAACGAGCTGACCCAACAGCTGGACAACCTTGCAGTCGCAGAAGAGAACACCCCCGTGGAGACTCGATGGTGTCAACTACGGGACGCTGTTCAATCCACTGCCAAACGTATCCTTGGGCCTGCGCCCCGCCCAAACCAAGACTGGTTCAATGAAAACGATGCAGTCATCAGTGCTCTTATCTCTGAGAAGGATCGCTTACGCAACGAATGCGTCAATCACCCCATCGATGCCGCGAAAGCCGCCTACTACCAAAGTCGTCGTCTTGTAGAGCATCGGCTACGGGAAATGCAGGACGCTTGGGTGGCTCGTAAGGGTGAGGAAATCTACGGCTATGCGGACCGCAATGAATGGAAGAACTTCTTCGCTGCGCTCAAAGCGATCGACGGCCGCGTAGTCAGAGGCACAGCCCCACTTCTCAGCGCGGACGGTACCACCCTCATCACTGAGAAGACCCAACTTCTGAGCCGCTGGGCCGAGCACTTCCAAAGTGTACTCAACCGGCCCTCTACCACCTCTGAGGCTGCCATTGAGCGGTTGCCACAAGTGGAAATTAATGCTGACCTCGACCTTCCACCCACCCCTGAGGAAACAATCAAGGCTGTGCAGCAACTGTCCAGCGGGAAGGCACCCGGGTCCAACGGGATCCCGGCGGAGATCTACAAATATGGTGGCCACCAACTCATAGCTCAACTCACCACCCTGTTCCAAGAGATGTGGCGACAGGGACAAGTTCCTCAGGACTTCAAGGATGCCACAATTGTCCATCTCTACAAGCGAAAGGGGAACCGTCAAGTCTGCGACAACCATCGCGGAAGCTCGCTGTTGAATATTGCTGGCAAAATCTTTCCTCGCATTCTCCTCAATCGTCTGAATAACCACTTGGAACACGGGCTTCTGCCTGAAAGCCAGTGTGGTTTTCGACGTCACCGCGGCACCACACGTCAGCTGCAGGAGAAATGTCAGGAGATGCGGACTCACCTCTACACCACGTTCGTGGACCTGACAAAAGCTTTCGACACGGTGAACCGGCCCGGACTTTGGAAAGTTATGCAGAAGTTTGGCTGTCCGGAACACTTCACCCACCTGGTACGACAACTTCATGACGGGATGATGGCGCGTGTCACTGACTATGGAACGCTGTCAGAGGCCTTTGCAGTGACCAATGGATCGAAGCAGGGCTGTGTCCTCACATCCACCCTCTTCAGTCTCATGTTCTCTGCCAGGCTGATGGACGCCTACCATGACGAGCGTCCCGGAATCCCCATCAACTACAGAACGGACGGAAACCTCCTCAACATTCGTCGGATGCAGGCCCCCACGAACGTCTCCACGACCACAGCCCACGATCTGCTGTTTGCGGACGACTGCGCCCTTAACACCACAACAGAAACAGACATGCAAAGGAGCATGGCCCTCTTCGCAGTGGGCTGTGCCAACTTTGGCCTCACCATCAACATGGGCAAGACGGCGGTTATGCATCAAACGCCGCCAGGTGCTGCCTTCAACTCCGCACACATCAACGTCAACGGGGCCGTACTGCAGAACATGGACAACTTCACCTACCTCGGCAGTACGCTTTCCCGCAACACTAAAATAGACGCCGAGATTGCCCGCAGAATCTCCAAAGCCAGTCAAGCCTTCGGTCGGCTAAAAGCCTCCGTCTGGAATCGTCATGGTCTTCAACTGTCAACGAAATTGAAGATGTACAAGCCTGTTGTGCTGTCAACACTCTTGAACGGAGCGGAGACTTGGACTGTTTATGCTAGCCAAACGCGGAAACTGAACCATTTTCACATCAGCTGCCTACGGCGCATATTGAAGGTGAAGTGGCAAGAGAGGATTCCGGACACAGAAATCCTGGAGAGAACGGGAGTTCTCAGCATCCAGGCCATGCTCAGGCAGATACAACTGCGCTGGAGCGATCACGTGGTACGTATGAACGATGAACGGCTACCTAAGCGACTGTCCTAAGGCGATGTCGCTGTCGGTACTCGTCGCAAAGGAGGACAATAGAGACGTTATAAGGATACTCTGAAGAACTCCCTGAAGCGTCTCCAAATCAACACGATGAACTGGAAGGAGCTAACACTGGACCGATTTGCGTGGCGAAGAACAGTAAAAACGGGCGCCGCAATCTACGAAGCCAGTCGGATCGCCACCGCCAAGGCAAAACGGACGGCACGCAAGTCTCACAATCCACGGACGCACACTGCCACCACCCAAGCCCTCCCAACGTGTCCGCGCTGTCAACGCACCTTCCGTGCACGCATTGGCTTGGTCGGTCACCTCCGGAAGTCATGCTACCCTCCTCCGACAACATCCACGTCTATTGCACCAAACACTCCACCTGACCCTTCTCTGCCCTCCACCTCGACGGCAAGAATCGATGTCACAGATGCCTTGTTGCCCTCATCCACCGACTCCAACCCACCCGCAACTCTCCCCACCCGTTCCGACACATCACCTCCCGCCACAAATCTCATCACCACACCTGAACCCTCCACCAGCTCTGAGGGCCTGATATGCCCTCACTGCAATCGCACATTCACCTCACGCATCGGCCTAGTCGGTCACTTGCGAATCCATCGCACAGAGACTGGCGAACTAGTGCCTGGAGCACCAACACACAGACGAGACTGTCGCCTTCACTGCCCACACTGCCCCCGATCATTCGCTCATCGCATAGGCATCCACGACAGCGGCATTGACCATGATGTCGGCACACCCAGCACCTCACACACCCCCACCACCAGCCCCAGCACCACTTACTAGTCGCTTCATTTCACGATTGGGTCGTCAAATTTTCAGGGAATCCCAGGTAAGTGCCCTCAGGTAAGCTGCAATTTCTTATTTCGTCGGCCTTACGGTCCTTATGTAAGATGTTCTTTGCACTACTGCTAATACTACCCTTGAGCTTGGTCTACTACAAAAGCCTCACTAGAATTAGGATCCTATAACGTCACTAGCAGCTCAATCTCAGCCCCTTGGCAATCAGGTTTTACTCGTCCTTACTTGCAGTCCTTTCTATGACCTGCAGTGCATTCATTTGCACCTTCAGCCCTGCCCAAACATTCCTGTTCTCTGCGGCAATTTAGAGTGTGATCTTAAGCCTCATTCATATCATTGCGTTAGCATCACGCCTATAACAGTCACCACTGTGGTGGATTAATTTGTCAGTCATCACCCTCCTCCCAATTTGCGCCTCTAACGTCGCTATTTTGCTAATTTATGCCTAAAATGCCGGCACGGCTCTGGGTTCACAGAGATGGGGGGGGGGGGGGTTACGGTCGCTCTCGCCAGTCAGGCTTAATCTACTAACGTGACTTAGGGGGAGAACTGATCGATTTCCGTGGTGCGCTTGTCATGAGATTATCCGGGTAGTAGTGCATGCCAATCGCTGTTCTCACGCCAACTTTACTCGAGGGTGCAACTTTTGCCGCCTGGGTCAAGGGGGGAGTACGTGGTGGCCGTGCACGGCTTGCGGCCCACAGTAATCCGAAGACCGGCAGAGCAAGCTGGCAGCAACCGGTTAATCAACGCCGGGGTTCCAACCAACTAACCTGTCTTTTCATGCTGTATCGTGAACTGCCAATAACAAGTATGGGGGTATAGCCTTTGCCTCAACGATACTCCCTACCAAACCTAACCTGCACCAGTTCTCTAGCAACCTTAGTCTTGCGAAATGTGATCTCCTTTCCTATGCAGCACTATTAGTCCTTCTGTCAATAGCAAATAAACACTATTAGCCAGCACCACAGTCACTGCAGTCGCGTCAGGCTCCCCCCGACAACCCCGATGAAAGGTAAGCCACGTTCTTGTTCCTGTTCTACCTGTTTCCGTTCTCTTTCTCTCTCTCTCTTCTCACTTGTTCGTTTCGCTCTGCTCTTTCTTCTCACTTTTCTTCCCTCTTCCGTCTCCTTCCTTCTTACCCCTTCTCTGCATATCTTTGTAATCTCTCTCGATTTTCCTCTCGTTTCTTGCACTCCTCTCTCTCCCTCCTCCCTGTTCCTTTTTTCTCCTTTCTTCTTCTGCTCATCCACATTGCAAAGTTCACCATTTGTCTCTTGCTCTCCTTTCAGCCCCGCCCACGGACGCCAACCGACGACGGAGCATGGGTAGTGCCTTTCAGTCGTTGACTGACTGGTTACCCCTCTCAGGAGGGTGTTGGCCCAGGCTTCATGCAGGGCTGCTCTCACCCTTCTGAGATCCAATTGTTTGCATGAACATGCAATGCCAGTCTTCAGCCAACCACGGCCCTGCAGCCTGGTAGGCGCTGGCACTTTCTCTCACTTCTGATTCCCTGTTGGTGACTGCGCTCGCGCTCCCACTGGGTTTCAGGCCCCACTGCGGGTGCCCAGCGGTCACCAGGCGGTGGGTGAGAGAGTGAGGTCGACCCTCGGCACGTTTCTCCCCTCACTATAATAAATCTGAAAGCGTCTGAATCTATCACGGTGCGCTAAAAACCGTGGCTTGGTGGGTTTGCCAACTGACGGGAAAACTCGGGCCCCCTACGTTGCTGCTCCCTTTGTACGCGTCTGTTTGTGTGTGCATATGGGAGGAGAGGGAGGACTGAGAGTCAGGCAGCAATGGCTCCCTCTTAATGTGGCCTTTATGGCGCTCCCGCGCAGTCGGGAGCATACCTAGCGAGATGGCTGTGTCAAGTGTGTGTGTGCCGAGTGATTAACGCGCCAGCCATCTACACCCTCCCTCATCCCCAGTCTTATTGACTTTGTCTTTACACCGGATACAGAGGTGGGAGTGGCGAGCGAGTGGGTAGATTCTGCGCGAGTCTGCCTAAACTCCTGTTTTCTCTCGTGCCAGTTCTCTGCGTTGCTCCTGCTTGCTGTCGCTTTCGTATTGCTTGCCCAGCTTGCCTCTCTGTATGGTGCGGCTTGCTTCAGCGTTTGCTGCGGCTTGTTGGAGCGCGTGGTGCCCATCGTCAAAATCGACGGGGGAACTGTCGTGTGTGTGTGCGCAATGACGCGTTCTCTACAGCAGTGTGTCACGCAGAGCTCCGGCTCGTGAAGCAAACCCCAAACCAAAAGAAGATATTAAAACCGTGGGAACTGAGAGAACCACACACACGCAGATTATCGTTCGACCGTCGCGAGTGGCGGACCCCTCCACAAGCTGGACGCGCCGTGACTTGCACACAGGCGCATGAGCACACACACACAGACGACGCGTGAGCACACACACGCATTCCGCCTCGGGCTTGTCCAATTTGGTTACAACGTGGTGCTAAGTGTGTGTCTGAATCAGCAGTCTAAGAGAGAGCGATTAAAAAGCTTAACTCTGCTTTGCAACGCTTGCAAGCGCAAAAGACAACGACTGGCAGAGAGAGTATGGGGCCCACCGCAACATCAAAGGATGTGGCGGTGGGTCGAAGATGCAGTCTAGAGACTAGGCTACAGCCAATTGGTTAGCTAGCTAGTCAGCCAGCCAGCCTCCCCCACTTCCGATCACGGTAGCAGTTATCACCCATCGGCATCTTCAAACAATGTACATCCACGTGCAGGGGAAGCATCACAAAGACTGACTGCGCAAAGGTTTGTGTGGAATTGGTGGACAGAGCTTGGCCAAGCACAAACTCGAGGTGGTGGGCGGTGGAAAAAAGCAGATCGAGTAAGCAGTAAAAGACCCCGTGCCGTTTTCTGGCGCTGAGAATATTTTCTTCCAGAACAAACAACCAATTAGAGTGCACTGGATATAAGCAGCAATGCCTGTGCTCATTAAGTTCAAATCGAGTAACCCCATGCTCGACTAACACCCATTCCTCTACTCTTAGCAACAAATACAGGTTCTAGAAAAAAGGGATTTAAATGTCAGTATCCAGCGTGACCGAAAATGGCAACTTATTTTCTTAATCAAAAAAGACCGCCGGTTGTAATCTGTGTGCGCTGACAGACTGATTTTGGGGGCTACCTTAGTTGAGGAAAGTACTTACGCCACAACGGAAGAAAGTCAATTTCTGTGGCGTTAACTCCCCGTACAGTTCCCGTCACTACTGTAAGGATTCACTGGTAGGAGGAATGCCGTCAAGTTGTGTCCGCTGGGCTTCAACTGATGGCGGAGAAGAAAAAAACTGCCTCACATAGTCTTGGTGCACACGGTATTCGCACTTATTCTAGGGTACGTAGAGCTGAAGATGTCCTGTCAACAAGAGTTTAAATAATAATATGCAGCAAGCGCTTGCTACCAACACTACAAGAAGAAATTCGCAAAGAGTTCTTCACTAAAGCTCTAAAATGGGAAGGAATGAGTGCTTAGTAAAAGGCGCCAGTGCCTAACCATCCCTCCAATTGTAACGATTACAGGCACCAGCCCTCTATTTTAGGTTTTTTTAAAATAAGTTCGGATCCATTGCCCAGTCAGACACTTGATGTGGCCTGTAGGCTTTATTATTAGGATAGACTTTTGGAACAAGGGTGTGTGGGCAGCCAGGAAACATTTGAACACCCGTAAATGAACGTTCACTGACCGCCAACGGAACGCACTTGTCCCGCTCTGCCTTTGGCGGCATTGTAGTTCAGCGGTTCGAGTCACTGTACCTAGTTGGTGTAGCATTTTCGTAGCCGGCCTAAAATTAAAGGTAATCTATTTATTAGAGATTAGATATTACCTCAAACGGCTGACGAGGGGGACTGAAATGGCCATTTCTGGCTTATTAGCCATTGTTAGCTAGTCATACCCAACCCTAAGTGGTGCACCATCCGAGGCTCGAGCTCGCGATCTTTTTGAGCAGAGTGTAGCGTTCTGGTCATTGCACCACGAGCTCGTTGTCTTGCCGGTTCAGGTTGGCAGATACTGACCCTAGATGATGAACGTTCACCGACCACTAACAGAACTCACTTTTCCCTTTTACTGCGAATCACCCCCACAGATCTTGAGTCAGGACAAAGGAATGATCTATAAACTGGCACAAGTGGCAGGTTTGGCTGCAGCGGCCTAGACGTAGGTCACCCAACGTGAGTGGGGGGAGGATTGCGCCTCACGGCCGTACGCGTTCTGCTACGGCCCCATTTGCCGTACTCAAGCCTAGTAAAAAACTGTTTTAGTTATCCCGGTACGCTTTATTGAGCAGAAATAGATGTGATCACTGGAACAGGAACATTATCCCCCTGAAGTTTGGCATTCGTGCTGCAACGCATCGCCAGAGACTGCATGAGATATGATCACCTCCTTCTTCTACTTCAAGTACCCCCGCAGTTTCGAAAATTTTTTGGACGCGACGTGCTCCAATTGGCCCGAAGATGGGAGAAAATTGCGCTTCGAGGGACCTCTACTTATGCGCACTAGGCTTTGTATCCGCTATCGGACGTTGGTTTTTCCATGACGGTGAAATGGAACAAAGGAAGGGGGTAATTGAGATCTTGGAAGCTTGTGGACGACTCAATCTCCGACGCATTCAGTTTGGAGATTGTATAAACCTGAAGGGCACCGAACGTAAGGTCCTTGTTCGAAGGCAGAGAGACCCCTCTTTTCATATCGTCTGCAGACTGCGAAATTCTCACGAAATGTGAATTCCGTTAAATCTTACTGACACTCTCTTAAGTAGGTTGGCTCAACGGCCTCAATTGTCGGGCTTCCTGACGGTATGAAATGTGGTGACTTCAAAAAGTGTGTTTTCTAATGATGAGGTTTCTAAACTACCGATGGCTTGGGGGGGTGTAGGTTTCATGAAAGCACTTCCATAATTTTCTCCTATTTTATAAAAAAGTTACCAGATATCCGGACAAAGTGACACTTAAAGGCTAGGCAGCGTGCATTTCTAGAAGCGTTGAATATTCTAAATTTGAAAAAAATGGTGGTTTTGATGGGAAATCATAGCCAGTTTACACACGCACAACCCAGTCCCCAAATCCACACGAACCCGGCCTCATGGCAGGAGATGCCGGTTCATAGACAAACCAGCATGTCAATAAGGCTGCATTAGGAAGAAATCGTGACAACCTGACTCCCAGTCCTAGGTAGTACTGAGTCAGGCGGCCGGTTGGTAACCTACCAAACCACGACTATTGGTGTGTATTGGTAGTTTCAAGGCGCAGTCAGATGTTAGCAATGACAAAATAAACGTAGGATAAGAGTTGAGTTTACCTCACCCTACCCGGTCCACTGACGGGAACTCTATCAATCGATATATCGATTTGGCACCGGCATACAAAGCCCTGGAAAGTCACCTCCAGACGTGCGTCACTGATAACTGATTGGCTAATACCCTCATTAAGTGTAATCCGTGTTTTGTTGCTGCTACCCCCGACGATGAACCCCTGTACGAGTTTAAAGGCTCAGGACAATAAACAAACTGTTTAGGTGCTCTAACAGCTTTCCTCATTACGTATGACCTCACTCTTTCCTAATTTCGTATCCTTCTTGCCGACTGAGGTCACACACACACACACACACACACAAAGGGTTCGGAACGAGCCACGTAAAGTGTGTTACGGGCCAGATTGGCAGCTAGTGAAGTGGTGCGATTTGCTAACAATCAGGAGTACTAACTCACCCAATTCCATGCACCTGTCAAGTTCTGTGAACCTGCTCGTTCATGAGAAGTACGCAATACCCTCAAAATCCCACAATCAAGCACCTAGGATGGGTAAGGAAGATACCACAGAGATCACCACAGAATAAAACCCTAGGCATTTGGCTAGCTGTCCAAAAACAATTGCGCGCCAGCAGATAAGGAAGGCCTTTTGAGGAAACTTCACACTGACAGAAAATATTCGATAGTGTGTTCGGTTTCAACGACAACTTGATTACCCTTATCAACACGACATAGGAGAGAGATAAGCGCAGATCTGTGGAATACACGCATACACGCAGCAAACCGAGCGCGTAAGGGCAAAAAACTGTTGTCGGTGCAGCGGTGATTGGTTGGCAGTCGAACACTATTTGCGAGGATGTGGCGGGCTGAGCTTATTCTCGTGACATGGCTTCCAGGTGAGGCATACAACCACTAACATAGGGGGGTGGGGAGGGGGTTAGAGTTAAATCGGCGTTTGCCATGTCTGTCAACCGCCTGTTTGATGTCGCTGGAAGAAAAGAGGAAGAGGAGGGGCGACATAAGATGGGGGCACGCACGCACGCGGGCCGCCGGAGGCGTCAGAGGACGGACTGGCTAAAACAGCCACCGAGCCGGAGGGCAAATTTGATTGCTGATAACATCAGTTACAAGCGTCGATGTGGTGGTGGGGGGGGGGGGGGGGGGGGGGAAAAGTTTGGCGGGGAAGGCGGAAGGGGGGAGAATCCGGACGGAAGGAGGGGGATGGGGGCCGGGGGGGGGGGGGGGGGGGAGGCAGGTTGCGTCAAACCAGATCATGCCGTTAGAGAACTCTGTTTGATCTTGCGCATGGGTGTCGCAAGGTTCGGTAGGCAGCGAGCTCGGTTGCCATATAGTACAGATCAGGGTAGCAAATTAAAACAGTCCCTTTCCCTTGCATCGGGGGATAAGCGCTCAGACAGAGACACCGCAGAGTTCATGCAATGTATACAGAACAGTGGAGGAAGCGAAAATATTCCGAAGCAAAGGTCGTAAGAAAATCAAAGAAATATAACACCTCATACAATCGAAATGTACGATATCACTTTAGGGGAAGGGGGTATGAGACCCGCGTTAACTGTCTGAACGTGTGACAATCTTCGAATACAAAGGTACACAAAATCTCACCCAGTTGCTGATATGTAAAAACTAGGAAAGTTTGGTGTTCAAGAAAGGGTAGGATAAGGAGGACCACATCAGGGAGCAAACAGCACTAACATAATGGGTAATTTTGGAATAGAACACAGGCAGTTGTGCGTCCCTAAATCGGTGGCTGCGGTGGATTCGTCCTTGAACGCGTCAGTACATGGAGATGCGATTCGCAGGCGGTAAGTCAAAAGAAGAAGGAACGTTCAGTGACAGCGGTGAGCCTGAATATTCAGCATCTGAAGATGGGTAGACGAAACACCTACCCAAAATGTCAGATATCTAATAGACCCTGTCGGTGAACGCTTCTTCTTCCTCTGACATGCATACGAGCCTGAACCGTAATGATGAGTCTTCAGTAAGTTTACATTTCAGGAGGCGGGTCCCTGTTAATTGAACTTTTTACTACACCTGTGACACTAAACGGTGAGAAAAAGCCCTTTATGTGAGATGAGAGCCGAATAAAAGGTGTGTACGATGGGGTTGTCGATTCGACTGCGAATTCACCTGCGTTTACCGCCCCTTCCCCCTCGTTTCATCTTCCAGGACAATGCGGGAGTAGTGAGAGTGGATTATCGCACAGATGGTGGTCTCGCAATCAACGCCAGCAGGTGGATTTGGCCAGACGTCGCATCGCCTCGCGGTCCCGCAGCCTCAGCCAACCAGCCAGCCAGCCAGCCGCCTGCACCCACCGTCCAGTCCAAGTCGGCCATTTGGCGCGACGATGCAGCGCACATGTCCGTCAACTGGGGAAGCCAGATACAAGTTGGCAGGCGACACAATGAGTGTGTGCGTGTGCGTGTGTGAAATCAGGGGCGGGGGCACGCATCAAGGCCGAGTCGCTTGACACTGCCGATGATAGGTGAGGGGCGTAGAGACTCGTACCCACACGCACGCACACGCTGCGGGCGAAGGGAGGGGAGAGGGTGGCCTAGCAACAGGAGGAGGAGGAGGAGGAGGAGGAGGAGGAGGAAGCGATGCCATCGGGGTGGACGGGGGAACCTCTGGCAAAGACGTCCAAGCGGCGGCGGCGGCAGTCACACGCGCACAGACAAATGGTGCCACGGGCCCTGAATGTGACGCCCCCCTTTCCTCTATCTCTGGCGGCGCGCGCCCGCATGCACACGCACATGTAACTGGACTGGATGGTTCGCACAAAACCGGGACTGGCCTCGAGCCGCAGGAAAATCTGTTAGCTAACGATAGTCACCGAGGCGGGTTCCACACTGACGGCGAACAGCAGTAACTCTAGCGGGTGGGGTGGGGGCCGGTTACACGCTGTCATCATTCTCACGGTCGCGCACAAACACCTGTACCTCATCAGAGCACTGCGCCGCAATTACCTGATCTCGGTTTAGGTTAGTGAGCAGACGGGGTTAGCAGAGGATAAGAGATCACCCACAGGAGTTTTCCGTCCTTGCGGTGGGGCTGAAATACTGTCAGGCTAAAAAAAATCTGATAGAAAACTGAACTAAGGAGATCGAGTTCAACTGGAACTAAATTGTCCAGCTAGTTAAGCGAGTGCCTTTGGAAGTCTTGATCGGAAGAAGAGACTCCACGTAAATGCAACCAATCGCCATGCGACTGCCTGCGGGGCCTACGGATTAAGTTCCAAGGCAAAAAAGGACTAGCATTCCCGCAACCTGATTGGTGAGTGCCTCTCTATTATAATTACTAGTACCGATCTCAGGTGCTCCACATTTAGAGTCGTGCATAGCCGGCCAGGAATGGTCATTCCGGCCTCCTTCGTTTCGCTCTGTTCCTAATAAGCCGCAAAATGAATGCATTTTTTCACCGTGAGTAGGCGCATTGTCTACTTCTTGAAAGAATAAACATTTCGCGACTTGAGTTATGTCCTCATGGCTCTGGGGCAGTCAGTAAACGCAATGACCTACTTTCAGTCTTTACAGAATTAACTCTATGCATACAGAGGAATCCCTCACCCGGGCGGCGCACGAATAAGCAGTACTCAGGGAAGGTGTTGAAGAGCAAACCTACTGAACCATTAAAACGAAGAGCATCGGCACAAGTAACGATGGCTCGGTTAACAAATATTCTAAGGAGACAAGTCAAGCACCTATCCCGCCAAGTAAAACCTATGACAACAAAGGTTTGATGATCAAGACCCGTAGGCAACTTGCAAACCGTTTGTCCATCGAAAATAGCAGGGGAATAAGGTTACAATGTACAGTTGCTCGGCCGCTACCAACATAAAACTGTCTTTCCATGTGCGACAATTCGACCGTCACCAGCGAGGATGTTCACGGCATGACCCACGGAGCAAGCGCGATGTCGTTGACTTGTAAATGCATTTGTTTATAGTGAGACAGGTCTGCATAGCATCGATCGCATTCTCATCCACGTTCCTCGGATGACAAGACAATGTTGAGAGAACCAAAGGTGGGGGGAGGAGGTCTGATGCAGTAGCTTTAGAGTAGCCTTCTCTCTACCTCATACATCTGTCGAGTGTAACAGCCTGTCGACCATCCGGTGGTGGGATTGGCTGCAGTAGCTAACAAAACTTAACAGCCTGTCACACACAACTTTTTCACCGAGTAATGTACCAGGATTGATACAGCAACGGGCTTAACAGGTAAAGACAGCAAAACGTAGCCCGATAACGGACTTGGGTCGCATACGTCGATAGGACTGCGCCCATCCCACCGCAGGCGGCCGATCAGTAAGTCGGTGGCCTGTTTCTGGCGGTGGGGGAGAGAGTAAAGTCGACCCTCAGCACATTTCTTTCCTCACTACAATCAATCTAATGTGCTTGAAACTATCAGATTGCGCAAAAAGCCCTGGCCTGGAAGTTTGCCAACTGATGGGATAATTCGGACCACGCAGTCAGTCCAGCGTGTGTCTTGTTGTGTGAAGTGGCTTACTGCAGGCTGAGAGTCAGACTGCAATGGTTTCTTGTTAATGAGGCCTTTATGGCGCTCCCACGCGGAAGTCTACCTTGGAAGGCGATGTTGTTGTGGCGCGTGTTGGAATTTAATACGCCGACACCCTCCTCCCTCCCCCATCTCCGGTCTTCTCGACTTTTGTCTTGACACCGGGTCTCGGTGTGGGAGTGGTCAGAGAGTGGGATAGATCCAGCGAGTCAATTTTATCGATAATCCAGCTAGACTTACTGCGTCTGTCTTCAGCTTGCTAAAGCTCATGGTGGACATCGTCGAGAGGGACGGTCGAACTGTCAAGTCGATGGATAAACAACCGTACAGCTGGGAGAAAGTGGGACGTTACGGAAGTGGGAAGGGAACCACTTCGAACGTCAACAGACAGCAAGCTATGCATAACCAACCTCGGCACTTTAACTCACGCGTAAGGCAACGGCGTTAAGATGAGCTGAGTTAGCCTCGTCGGGCGAAGATGCAGCCCCGTTAACTTTTGGTGCTAATCCCCCTCTGACTGATACCCTCACTGTCGGATTCTGCATTCAGCACACATTGGGGGATGCTGTTATCGCATTTGTAAAAGCTCTCAATCTGACTACTAACCAAGCCGCTAAATCTGGCCGGCTGGCTGGCAGCCGCTGAATGATTCCGACGATGTCAAAGGAAATCTGGTGGCGGTCAAAATGCAGCATAACGTATCCTCGATGGCTTCTACCGTGGCATATTTTCGAGGGATGGAATTTTTGTGGTTTACGGTCTGTCTAAGACGGGTACTAAGCAATCCCCGTTGCAGGCTCCAGTAATTATCTTTTTTATTACCAGTAGATCTACTGGTATTGACCGATTTCAAAGACCAAAGACGCTATAAATAACCACATGCAATCACATGCACGTACCCATATGGCTAGGGCGGCCAAATGCCAGCTTTCAGCGATGGAATGGGAAAAAACTCGGCAGATTTTGAAGGGTTCGGGCGGCAGAGAGTATCGCATTAAAGCTACCAGCCAGGTCACATAAATATACACATGCAGGCCTGTGTACAATATAACGGAGACCTCGGTAGATCATAAATGCGTGAAGAGAGGGAGAAGGGCAAGTGCATTTGTTAACACCGTGGAAGAATCGGTTCATCTGCTCGCACACACACATATGCGCGCGTCCACAGGTAGCCAGCGCACGCATGTTCAGATTGCAACTTCAGTCCCTGAAGGTTAATTGTGAACAGTACGCGGAGTTCCCAGCTTACATTTTATTACAACGCAGTTCAATGGCCCAGAAACACAATAATTAGACTGAATACCAGTGGGGAGACAACAGAGGGAATGGGAGTCTACCGACGCGGATGCGCAATCATCCAGATCCGGGGAGCGACAGGGCGAAAACTCCAAAAAAAGTAATTTGAACATTTTATTCAGGGCTGATCGTCATCCTAGATGATGTCCACCACGAGCTTCAGCAAACTGCAGGCAGACGCGGTGACTATAGCTTGATTATAGGGACAGTAGATTTGCCGGATCTACCCCACTCCTTGACCACGCCCACACCTGAACCCGATGTCAAGACAAACGTCCAGAAGACCAGAGATGAGGGAGGGCGTAGGCGGTGTGCGCGAGACAGACTCCAACACGCGCCACAACAGCACCACCTTGCTAGGTAGGCTCCCACGTGTGTGGGAGCACCATGAGGGCCACATTAAGAAGGAGCCATTGAAGCCTGACTCTCAGCAAGCCACTCCACTCAACAAGACACATACGGGGCTGACTGCGGTGTCCAAGTTATCCCGTTACTTGGCTACCCTGCAAGCCGCGGCTTTTTGGCGCACCGTTGTAGCTTCAAGCGCATCAGATTGTTTTCAGTGGGGAGGAAAATGCGCTGAGGGTTGACCTCTCTCTCTCCACCCAAGGCCCAGCTGATCCATCGCCTGAGGTGGGACATTTAGACCCATGGCGCATAAAAATAGCGACTCTGAGCCCAACTGTATGTTGGACACAGGAAACAACAGCACTAGCTAGCGCGGAAGGTCCACTTCTAATCAATTCCGTGTTACATAAGTAAAGCAGGCAATTGTCAAAACTTGTTCAAATAATTCAATTGACTCAACTGCTAAAAATTCGAGGCCACGAACTTTTCACAGATGAGTCAATTTTATCATTTAAATCTACCAAACCCCTTCCCCTAATACTTGTTCAAATGTCAACCGAAGATTTAAAAAACGCAAGTGAATGTCCACCTAAACGAGGACAACGGTAAGCGAAAGAATAACAGGGGACGCTGTTATAGGGGAGAGAGTGAGGGGGGAAGGCGGCAGGAAATGGATCGAAGTTAGGGAAAGAATAAGAGGAGGAGGTGATGGACACTTAGCGAAGACGCAGCAAGCAGTGGCGCGCAGAGGACGGCAAGTCGACGCCCGCAGGCCTTAAATGCGGGTGGGTCAGTCTGGCGGCGAAGGAACGCTGATGTGGGGGGAGGGGGGAGGTCTGGCAGAGGTCAGACGCGCATCTGCCGGCACCAAACTTTATGACCAGCGGCCGCCGCCTTCCCCCCCCCCCACCCACACACATCGGAATAAAAGGAAAGGCAATCAGCGGACTACCTTTCAAATCCTCTGCCACCGGTTCTCCCCAGTGTGTGTGTGAAAAAGCTGCGGAGTAACAAAACACCGAGAGGAGGAGTTGTCCGCGACCTGGCCTGGGCAATCATCAACAGTTGGCCTCGTCGGCGGCTTCCACTCCATTTTATGTTGCATTTTTCTGCCCCTGGTTATTGCTGGTATGCACCATTAGGGTAAAATAACGTGTCAGGGGAGTTAAATCGTATGGCACTGGCCCGAGACGCATTAAAAAAGTGCGTCACTCAGGCGATAAATACGGCGTCAAGTGTCTTCGTCGTGTTAGTGTAGAACAATACAGAGCTCCATTTTCATACGTAATAATTCACTAAGTACTTGCTAAAAATCCAGACATACGTGTTGTCCCGATATTCTGCCACTGCATGACACAGATGCGAGTAGTTCGGCTCATCAGTGGGTCACCCAGCATTAGTTTAAGCCTCTATATATGCGACTCAGGGCCGTTTTGATATCAAATAGCTTCTCCGTGTTTATTTCATCGACAACAGTCAACCATGCAGCGGCAGAATCTTAGCGAAACACGTGCACCAGCTTTTAATTAGTATCTGTGCTGCTAATATGGTCTATCATACAACACTGACATATAATACTAGCTTCTTGTTGACGGTTTGATGCATATTACATCGTTATCTCACTGGGACTGTTGGATTTCGGCTCAAACATTGATTTCAAACTTCCGTCTTCGTCTACGGACCTGTAGTGACTCCACCGCCGGCAACACTCCAGACATGAGGTCACGCGATCGCAAGTCTCTACTCGCCTCTGAGACAGTCAGTCACATGTGCCGCAAACTGCAACCTTTGCCCTCTCACGACTGGGCGCACATGAGCACATTGAAGTCTGCGGCAGTGCGAACTAACCAATCATCTCCCTGAGGCTGATTCCCGCAAAGGCCCCTTTGTAGGCGCTTGTGACTACCCCGCGCTCTCCCACGTCGGATGCCGGCTCACACGACTGAACGCATGCCAGTCCGAGTGTCAGATTCCTCGTACCTATTCTCCACGCCTTCTGTACAGAATTAACTACTCCTTGCATCTGGCGTCTCACTTCTCTCCTCCCACAAGAACCGGGCCTGCAGATCGTAGTGGCCGCCTTCGATAGATCCTCGGATATATTGATCTACTCTAGAGGTTAACTTCTGGGGAAATTAAAACAAATACAGTTTCATTTTTCTCACACGGCACGGCGAACATATCGATCTATGCAGTAAAAAGCATTTACACCTTAAAAGATTTATCTGGCCGAGCAAACACCAAATTTTGAAAGAAGGACTAGGCAGGCGACTACGTAGTGGATGACAGGGTGATCAGTAAATGGACAAACAGGTCACGAACACGTGACCATTTATCACGTCACAAAAAGAGACAAGCAACCAGCAGGCTTCGACCAAAAAAGACAAGGGTTTACATGGCACGGAAAACCAAAACATAGCACTTTTGAAACTAATTTTGAGATTGTAGTTTCAAGTGGGAACTGAGTTTTAGAAACAATTTCCTTTCGTTATACTCCTAACAGTGGTACTACGCAAAAGTCAACCCCCAACTTTCATTTATGCATGGCAGCTTTGGTACAAATTACGCTTGTTCGTGCAAATTAATAGAAAGAACTACGACTATTTTAAATGCTAACCTGCAATGGTGTAACATAGACTATGTGCAAACTTAACGATGGAATGTACAGGTGGGATACGTGCAAGATGACTCTATTTACTACCATGAGCTAATCTTAATATCAGAAGAAGATTTCTCTTAACAAAGAAGTTCTAAAGATATTGTATTTTAACCTTAAAATATAAAGAACGAATTTTCAATAAGTAGGCGGTTTTGAAAATAAAATCACGTCGAACAAATGCGAAGGAAGCCCCGAAAGATGGGAGCAAAGCGAAAGCTCAGAACGCCGGCTTGAACAAGATAAGTCCGACGTCTGAGTTGAAGAGTAGCTAAAAAAATACCTAAGAGGCGCGAGAGGTGTGCTTACGAGAAAACCGACGAAGTTCAATATGGTTTTGGAGGCCGCGGTGTCGGCGTCTGGGGCGTTCTAACTGGAATAAAATCGGACTTCCTTCAGCGTATTCCTCCCCCTCTCCATTCCCCAAAAACTAAGGCAAAGCTCACTGAGTGCAACTCACGAAGGCCTGCTGGTTGCGTACGGGTAATGCGGAGCAGGCGTCTACAAGCGTTTGACTCAGCTGGCCTTTAGCTGTGACTGCGCAAAGAGCAGCTTTGGGCAGGCAGCGAAAGGGGGCCGGCAACAATAGTTTGAGTTAGGAGGGGATTCGTCGTTTCAGTGTGATTGACATATTTTTTTAAAATTTAGCCTATTCTTCAGCCTCAGTGGCCATTTAAAACTTTTAAAATAATTTTGCTGGCAGTCATGCTGCTATTTCGACAGGTTTGACTGAGACACTTCTCCACAGAACTGAGGCCTTCAGTTAGACAGTCGCTATAGTCGAACCGGTCCATATTTCCATGCCACATCCCCGGTCCAACTTCATTCAAAGCAGTGCTCCGCGCAGTATCGAGCAACACATGCCAGTTTTCTGTATTCCTATCCTACTCGAGAGTAACTGCTTTCCGAGTTTTCCAGTTTGACCAATCTCATGAGATGGTAATCAAAATATTCAACGAATTTTTCGATTAAGAAGGATTAATTAAGTTGAGGTAAGAGTAACCACCGTACAGCTTAATTTTCAAATATTTCGGACAGGTGAAGATGCCGTCTTGTGAATGCTCGTTCTTTTGTCCGCCTAGAAAATTTACACGTTGTAAAAATACAACTATTTAGATAAAATGTTTTTTCTAGTGATAGTTTATTTAAATAAAACTTATGTTCAAATATTCATAATTGCATTTATTTGGTAACAAATCATGTTTGCCCTATTTTTACAGTTGACGGGAGGATGTATGTAGATTAAAAAAAGATTAACAATTTCCGAATATCTGTTGAGCCCCATCTGTTGTTGTCTTCAGGATCTAGAACTTTCAGCCTACAAGATTTATGCCTTCGGCGTAGGGAAAATTATACATTTGACTATGTCATTAAGAAGATACTATAAAGTGCTAATCAAAATTTAAAGTGGATATGAACTATGTTGCATAATCTATAAGGGACATTAATAAACAGGCTGATACCATGTTATTTGAATGGACACTATAGGGTCACAAAAAATCCCATGATGAGAAATCTTTTGCAACCCGAAAGATAACCTTTTCTGAAGTAAAAATATTGAAGAAGAAGCGATAAGTTATCAAACGAATACAAGAAGGGATACTTGTGAGCACTTTTTCTATAAACCATTTTTGAATCTATAATGATATCGAAAATCAATAAAATAATTACATACTACTTAAGCAGGCATTGTCCCGAGCAGGGTTTTTCCCGGCGACTAAAAAGAAGGGCCCTCAAAAGCCAAAAGCCCGTTCTGTCTGAACTACCAAGGCAATACGCCGCAGGATGAAGATCGATGATTATAATCATACGTAAATAACGTTTCCTCATCGAGAGTGCATTTCAGCAATTCGGTGAACATGCCTAGAGGTCAGTCACCTAACTCTAGACGCAAAAAGTTTCTATATTTATAGTTAATACCGTTGTCAGCTCAATCTCTGATGGGTCCATCTGTTCAGCATACCTGACCATGGAGCTTAGCGAATACGACTGCGTGCTCGAGAGAGAGTGTACGCTTCAATAAATACTGCTGCTGCTACTGCTGCTGCGACCAGAATCTAGCCTGCAATGCGTCAGCCCAATGCTTTTTTCTTCCTGCCAAAACATGCATGCCTAATTTTTTTCTGCCCACAAGCGTGTTTACGCAGGGAATGTGTCACGCTTGCTGGGCTCCTCCAGCAGCGAGGGGACGACAGAGGCGGGGGGAGAGAAGTCAGCATGTGCGCAGGCTAGAGGGATAAATTCTGACTAGTAGAAAAGAGCTATAGTATTTGGTGCCCGGGGGCGGGGGTGGACGAAAATGGAAACCTTGAATGCAGGAAGCACAGAAACGAAGATGGAGGCGAGCTCCGCTAAAACAGCATGTGAAAGAAGAAAATGAGCGTACCCCCCCCCCCCCCAGCTCCCAAAGGATTCCGTCTTATGCGAGATTTTAGCTCGTGAAAACTCGCGGTTTGATCGCGCTGAAAAACGGGGATGCAGAGCCGATCACCGGAAGAGTTCATTGGTCTTACGCATGAACCTATCGTCAGGAATGAAAGGGAGAGGAAAGGTAGCGCGACGCGTAGGCGTGCTGGATAGACTTGTAAAACGAGCCTATGAGTAAACAAGTGGAGCGAAAAGGGCTCTAATACAAAGACGCAAGTGAGGTCTTTCATTTGGAACAGGAAACAAATCGCCAACTTTCAGGAATGTAAAAAAAGGTGGCATACGTCCCATTTTTTAAATCCTGACTTTAGCTGGCAAAACGGTACAGCACGCGAACATCCGTCAGCAAAATACATGAGTAAAATATATTTTTTGAGGGGGAACCTATTCGAGAAAAATTTTGAATTGCTCTAAGGCATATTCTTTACCAAATTTAGTGACGGACGTTCATTTTTCTCGACGATTAAGTTTTATGTTTGGGCAACTCTACAAATATGACCCAAACGACCAGCTGCATTAGAAAGAATGTCCAAGAGCTCACTACTTCGGTAAATGCTTTTAAGAATTTTGATAAGCACATAGAACAGAATCTACATTTACGGGTAATCGATTGAAAGCAATGAATATCGTGCAGTGTGGACCGCTATTTCAAGGACGAGCTGAAAAGCATCCTACTCAAAAACCAAAAATACCTATAAAGAAATGCGATGGAAAGAAAAATCTCTTAACATGCAAAAATGGCATATTTACGATTGTACCTGACAATTATATTGACATTTATTAGTCACTGACCGGCGTGTCAATAGGAAACCTTATGAAAGTTTGAATCGGCAGAATCAAGCTAAAACCCGTTTGCCTTAGTCAACCGTCTCTCAAACAAAGTGAAAATGGAAAAATACGTCCACTTGTTGTGAAGCTGTGCTTAAATCTATACTCAAACTGGAGGCTGTTTGCTAATGAACATACTTCGTATCGCAGTTAGGGCCAAGGGATCATTTTCAAACACCATTCTACTCGTGCTAATTGATTTAATCGGTTTCAGGCATGGACAGGCTTTCCGCTTTTCTATAGAAATTAGAGCTCCTTAACAAATGAAGATTACTTTTAATATTCATTTTATGTTTTTAGTTGGCTAGAAGTAGCTTAGATAGAAATAAATAGTGAGGTCGCCTGATGGTGATATGAGTTGTTTTAATAATGTAGTTGCTCTATAGGGATGTGTTGTTAACCAATAGGGGTGTTCTTCTAGTTTTCTTCGGTTATGGGCGTCCTTTACTGACCAAGAGGAGTTTCGATTGGTATTTTTTTATCCATTTCGCATGGTTTTTACGCATATGTTTATTTCAGCAAAACAAGTCCAAGCGGCTTTACTTTAGTTCATACTGCGCACTTACCACGTATTATCTGCTCTTTAATCAAGCATTAATCCTTTGCCCACGAATTCCCATACAAACTTCGGCTGGGAGACGTTTGCCGTTGGGCAGCCCTCTGATTTATTCCTACTATAGTTTACTAGCCATTCAAAGCTTTATTCCATTCGTTTATGCCGGAGATTAGCAATCCTTCGTTAATTTCGGCACTTTTTATGAGATAGATAACACTTACTGTATGTCTACTGGTAACTAAAGCGTTTTCGAATCCGCGAGTGCGTGACGTTAACGGCAAATATTTGTGGTCGGCGGAATAATTACGTGAACGACTAAATTTGAGTGGCTGATGGCCAAGCCCTCACTCCTGATAGGGCTAGTTGGCATGATGACTTGACAGCTTTTCTCCTCGCTGGCGTATGTTTAGTAGTACACCGCCCGTGCTGTTCGGAGCGCTGTCAGCTAAACGAATACCCCCTCCCCCTGTCAAATGGACTTCCTTAATATCTGAAATTCGACTATTGGGATGTGTCAGTAAATGACTTACCTGTAGCTTCCTCGGCTTTCCAAGCTAAAACCATGCGTACGCGCTCGCGATCCACTAGAAGTCAACATTCTGGACTCCGGTATTAATCAGCCAGCAGCGCCATAACCCAATCCTTCCGCTCTATGACACCATCTTAGCAAGCAACTGTTTCTTCCATCTGTGCCCCCTCCTCCCCCCCCTAGACGATAAAGACCGCTTCTGACCTTAAGCGACCCGGGAAGCGTGAGGAGCTAGGGCGTGAAGGAGATGCGACAGCGGCGGCCTTCCTTCCATCCCCCCTCCGCCCTCCACAATGTGTGATTTGGTGTGCTTCTGTGTGTGTGTGTGTGTGCGCGCACACATCTGAATAAAAGAAGTGTCATAAATTCCCACTTGCCACCTCACCGCCCCCCAGCTCTCATGAAATCGCGCCCACGCGGACCTAAGACGACTACGCCGACCGCGCAATCTCGCCCTCGCCAGCGATCATAAACGGGTCGGCCATCGCAGAGCAGAGATGCCCTAGTCAGATGTGCGCGTCTCCAGTGAAAGGAAGGACGACGGGTGGTGGTGGTGGTAATAGCAGTCATCAGGTCGGCAACGCGAGGAGCCTTTTCATGTCTGACCTCGTCAGAGCGACAAAAGACCACACCATCACTACAGTGGAAAAAGCCAGAAAGAAATTACACAACATGATAACGCACTTCCACTGCTGGGCAGACTGCCGTCGTCAGAGAGGTGACGAAACTGTTCTCCGGTGAAGGGAGCGGAGGCGCTGGTCACGCCGCCGCCGCCGCCGCCGCCCATGGGCAGGGGTGGCGGAGGGTACGGCGGGGGTGGGGGGATTGATGTGGACACAGCGACGACGTTGGGAATGTTGGCGGACTGGGAGTTCACCATTAGCACCGGTGGCAGCACCCCCTGGTGCTGGAGTTGACGCTGCTGTTGTTGCTGCTGCTGCTGCTGCTGTGTCGGGTGAGCTGACCAGTGAGACTGTGAAGCGGAAACTGCGTCCAGATAGTTCAGTTGGTTTGTAGTGGGAATTGCTGTCGTAGAGGGCGCGAAATCCGGTTTACCATCGGCCTGGAAAAGAAATGCACGCACCGGAAGTGGTATTTTAAAACACTAGAAAAAAATAGGTGTGCTGCTTAAAGGCTTAGGCAGGGTAAACAAATTTCATACTAGATGGAGACCCTTAGTAGGGATTTGATGTCGGCAAAAAAAGAGAGTAATTCCCTATTCCGACTAATTTACTATCTTCATTGGACTGAGCCAAAACCCGGGGTCGGGAAACGAATGTAGTAGTAGTAGTAGCAATGGTAACAGTAGTCATAAAAGTAGTAGTAGAAGTAGTAGTAATGAACTAATAGATCATCGGAAATTTTACGGTCGTAAACTGATATATGTACCTCCCCTCGTTTTTACCCCAGGTGGCTTCGTGTAAAATTCTAGGGTGTCGTCCATTCCGTCTCCCAACTGTACTCCTAACACTAAGCGTCATAGCCATACTCCCCCGGGGACTCAACGTAAGACCACACGCAATACGGAAGGGTCCGTAATCGCATTGCCTACCACTATTATTTCAGTTAACTGTCAGGCCACTTTCCGCTGACAGAAGTCAGAATTTTAAAAGTTATCCCCCTCAGCCCTTAGGATCAGCCAGGGTACTTCTACAGAAGAAATCAGAAATTCTTGCCCTCAGTTTATTAACATATGGAGGGTCCTCTGCCTTAAAAGCTGAATTTGACTGGTAGGATCACCTATGCATGCTAGCTGACAATAAAAATAGTGAAAAATCAGCTAGCTCGACTGAACAAAAGAGGCTTTGTAGATGAGCGCTATTATATAACCAGAACTTCCGACAATAATTCCTAATGTTCAGTGTCGGATTCACTAAAAAAGGAACTCGACTTCGAGGGAAGTTAAGGTAGCCTTTGTGTAAGTGTAGCGACTGAGGACTTTCCTATGCCACAGGAGAACCAAATACGCGGCACTCGCCGGGATACGTAATTTTTGATTATCCCTGTCATTTAATTGGACAGCATTTACTGTAAGAGCAACAGATGGGGAACAAACGGCACAAAATCAACAAAACACTGTTGTCGGAATACTGAAATTAAAAGGTATTTAGAAAGGATAAATCAGGTAGGGGTCAAATGCTACAGTTCACCTCAAAAAATGCAAGCTCATGGAGACAGAAAAATGCCTTCAAAAACCTGGAATAATACTAGCACAAAGCGATCTCAGGAGACCTCTGAGACAGTAAAAATGAGATGTCATCGGCGTCTGTGGTACAGAGGGATCCCCACACACGTACACATTAAGCAAAATGATGCCTAGTTTGGGTCCCGCTCAGAGAATCTCGACACCAAACAGAGACGTTGGCAACAGTAAAGTGGTCAGAAATCAGAGGGCGCCTATCTGCGTCCGGTGCAGGCGTGTCGATGTAGCCTGTCATACAACAAAAACATTTAAATGTTCTGTGTACCCTTCCTCTCCTGCCTTGCTAGTCCGGCCGCCATTTCCTCAAAACCCTCGCAGGAGTGCTGAGGATCTGTCAGGCCAAGCCGACAGTTCACTATCAAACCGATAACGGAGAGACAGCTCGGTTATGTTCGCTGTTATCTGCGCAAGTCGGCCTCCGAGTAGCAACCATAATGACATTTCTGCGGTCGTAAAGGCGTAGAAGCTTATCATGACAGCGTGGGCGGGCGGGCGCACGGAAAGTCAACCACACGAAATTTGAAAGCGACACGCCAATTTTGGCCACAAGGAGAGAGTTATGGGCGGGAGGAGAAGGGAGGAAGAAATATGGTGGTAAACTGTCCGAACTGTTTTGCCCATCTTGCGCAGTACAAAGACCA
Source organism: Ligula intestinalis (assembly GCA_036362985.1). NCBI lineage: Eukaryota > Metazoa > Platyhelminthes > Cestoda > Diphyllobothriidea > Diphyllobothriidae > Ligula > Ligula intestinalis. Next base: position 37,989,427 of record JAYGXS010000001.1, on the reverse strand, counting down.
GAAGAGTGTGACTTTATTCAATTAACAGAAGAATATGTACGCAAATAGATTCAAAGCATGTTGTTGTTGTTGTTTCTAAAAGGATAGGGTACGATTCCAGGTGCGTAATATCGTGTACTGCGTAGAACTTCTCCTCAACTCAAAAAATAATTCAAAGGACGAAGTAGCATACAAGATAAGCCTCACGCTCACCTTCCAGTGCAGATATAAAGGAGCTGGGAGTGGTCAAGTAAGTAAGAGTTTGTTCGATAAATTGTTCCGACAAAGGCCAGGGAAAGTGCAGTGGTTTTCTTTACCTGCGAAGCATACGCCCGCGTAGTAATGCAACGTCCTAGCCAAACAAACAACGCCACGAGGCCCATCGTTGGAGAGTTGGGGATGCGTCAAACGGTGTGCACGGCTTAAAAAACTCGGGCTCATCCTTCGGTCTATGTTAATCGACTGCTCAACCATTCTCAGGTGTCTCTGACAAGACAGAGGTTTACGAACGTTCTCCCCCCTCCCCCCCTGAAGTACTTGTAGCCTTGTCCTGCGCCATAATCACAACAGAAACCTTAATCGTCACCCCAAAAACGTAATCCTAACTCTGCCCTTAACCATAATCTTGACAACAACGCACACCCTCATCTACTTTCCTTGGAATCTAGCTCGAAACTACATGCATTAGAGGGCGTTCCTATTACTCTGTCATGACAAAAGTCGCATAAACTACCTCTAACCACCCTCGTCTGGCTAATAATGTTTTTTTCTGAAAGCAAGGAGAAATATAATTTTTATTCGAAGTCAAATACCAGGCCAAACTTAAATTCCCTCCAGATATGCTATTTAGGGAAAGTTAAATTACTGGATAGGAGATAGGAAAAACTAGACACAAAAGATGGCAGCAGCAACATAAAATGTTCAGAGGCATGCAACCGGCGGAGGAACATCGGCACCCGGTAGTCGAAGACCAACAAAATGTCCTTCATACGCTATCAAATAACGACCCGGACAGAAACAAGTAACAAACGGGATTGCAGAAGACATCAAACTGTAGGTAAACAACTCAAAGGTAAACACGTATGGCTAGTCACTACCCAATGGTGTCTGAACGAAATGTCAATGTGCGAGAGCAAATGTGCTTTCCAGAAAATCTATTTACCGTTATTAGTTGTAAACCGTCGGTTTGAGAGATTAATTAATGTCTCAAAAGCAGTCACAGAGACGGCACGACAAAGCATTAGCCAGTAGCTTTATAGTAACGTATTTATTTTTCGTTAAATATTGTACCGCTTTTTACTAGGATTTTCAAAGCTTATGCCTATTATTCGTGCATATGCCGAACTATACTGAACTAATACTTTGTAGCGTCGAAAGAGTTCGGAACCCTAACTACTGAATTAGCACGATTTAACGGCGTTAGCGAAATTCGTGACCTCTTATTTAGATGCTAACGGAGCCTTGATAGAACTTTTCGTAGGTTGTGTCAGAACATTTTGGAAGTTAGCTGTGAGTAGGAAATAAATAATATGAAACCCTAGTCATGCAAATTATAAGAAACGGCGAGGGAGCGGCTGTGTTATGTGAGAAACAGGTTAGCTGTCAGGCGCTATAAGCAATATATAGTTTAGAAGCCCAGTTAGTAATGTCAGGAGAACTACAGTTCGAGAAAAAGCTGAAGGAACCACCCAAAACGACATCAATACCAATGCATCCTGAGGCTGACTACGTGATCCAAGTGCGAACGTGGTTCTGGGCCCTAGATTTGAGGGGCGTCGTAGAAAGAAAGAGCACCTTATGCGCCAACCCCGGATCAACCATAATTAGTGCTTACAAGGTGCTTTGTTGCTGAATATCTCGGAGCCTTTTTAGCCGTCCCCAAGAAACCTACAAATGTTCATCCAATTTTCGATCAACTGTGACTTGAATTGTGATCACAGAGTCGATTCGACTGACGAACACTCTTTCAATTAGTAAATTAATCCATCTCTAGCCCAATAAAAGCTGTGAGTGGAGGTCAATCACCAGCCGACTGGTTGTTGATGGACAAAGGATCTCTTAAGAACTGACATCTGTCGGAGAACAAGCATTCTTTGCGTGTGAATTAAGTGCCTGCGTACCTTCATTCAAATGGTGATGTCAAACGGAGTCAAGGAATTGGAAACTCAGGCCCAACGTATCTGGGCGTTAAATTGGTACTGGTGTTGTCAGTATGGTGAATCATTCGAAATCTCTATTCTTATTACTGTCTGTTGGCAAACTGTGGACATTACGCGGTTATTCCGCTGAAACGGACGTATTTCGGGTGAAACATTTACATCCACTTTCAAATGACGGGTTTACTCCACATGTAGTCCGGGTCGATCACTTGCGAATCCATTGCACTGCGATGGGCGAACCGTCTGTATTTTTTCCGCTCATCTTCCTTGCAAACCTCATCTGCTTAAAAAGCCTCAGGAGACTACGCTACCAGACAGGTCTAATCGGTCATACGCGTATCCATAACAGCGGACTCCGGCAGCATTAGCTCATGCAGTCCCCCTCATATACCTCTACTACCAGCAGGTTGTACTACGAAAACAGCAGTTAGAGGGCTTTGTGGTTGGAAAATTAGGACATGCAGTGGATTATGATTTAACAACTGCTAAATCCATTTTAATTTTATTGTAGCTAGAAGTGTTTTTAATTTATATCTGTAGACTTTCCTAATCTGTATTATCGTTTAACGTGTTGTGGAAAAACCCGATGATCAAATTGCAGGTTTTTTGAAATCCCCGAAAAATAGAAAAAGTGGTCAGGAGGTCGTCTACTTCAACTTACCTGAGATCCGACTCACCGCTCTGAAATTAGATTATTATAGTCCGCAGCGCGAAGCGCTGCGCACACCTTCAATTTACATGCGAAACAACCTACTCCCAGTAGCTGAGGGAAAAAAATTCCACTAAATTTTTTTTCACTTTAAACTTCTTAAAATTTTCTTCTCTGCCTATTGTATTTCCCCACCCCCAAAACCCTATAACCAAAGTTTTCGTAGGACAAATGCTGGGACTAGGGTATATGAGGGGGACTACATAAGCTACTTTTGCCGTATCAGTTCTAGGAGCCTTTATATACACCATCATAGCCACTTTACCAGATCACACTACACAAAGTGAACATAGAACGTCGCCCTCCCCTCAATCACGGGTTGCTATAAAATGTCGCCTATCATGCAGAGGCCTCTGTCCTGCCGGTAGTCTTTCACAACGCACTCTTAGGTCAGCAGTTTTGGTGGACCAGTTCGCAAGCCAGCCATCCTAATCACCCCCGTTGCCACGCTCCTGAACCCAGCCACAGCGTTTGGCCGTCTATTGGAGCTCTCCACAAGGAAGCTGTCATGTCGTGCCTTTCGGATATACCCATTGATGGCTCTATCATCATGACAGGCTTCCAGTGCCTTCACCAGAGAGCCGTTCTTGAAGCAAAACTCAGCTACCATCCAACGGTCCTTTTGGCAGCTACCCACCTCCGATTGCCGCCTCGGATCAACAAATGCTGAGGGTCACTCGCTGTACCTTGGCTCAACTACGCAGCGGCTACTCAATGCTTCTTCGTCAGTACCAAAACCAGCTCGACCCATCCACATCTGACAGCCATCCCGATTGCGGTGTCTTTCGGTGTGACTGTCAGCATCTTTTCGTCTGCATTTCCCGGCTACGCACCCAACTCACCTAACTCACCCCCGCGGACCTTTGGCTCAAAACGGTTGAGGTTGCGGCTTTTCTCCGTCTTCCAACTACAACCAGTTTGGACTCCGGCGGGGACCCTTGATTCAACAAGGGCTACGATACACACACAAATATTCGGTCTTCGCACACACCATATACGCCGCCATCTGATGCTGCAATAAAATTGATTTCAAAACTGCATCAACATTTATTGCTCTAGTTGCGCGAACACACACACACACATATCCATAGACCACATTTATTAAATTCCTGCACATCCCCCGCCACATACTCTAACAATACCTATTTCTGACAGCAAGCCTGCGATCCGTTTCACTTTCTCCAGGATTGCCGATGCCACGTCACCTAGCAGTATATGCACATTTATTCCCCTGATGTACTATGGTGCACGAAGGAGTTATCCGGCCGTATGTGTTGTGCGGTCTGTTTTTAACTTTGAAATTCACCGCGCCCTGCGCCCACACCTCAGGTCTTCATCTTGACTGCATCGTGTCACCGGGTGGGGGAGGAAGAGGGGGAGGGTGTGCTGCAGGCGTTGCGTAAGTCTACTATAAAATAATAAATGCGCAAGTCACCGCCCTGTGTCCACCTCATCATTCGGTGGACACGGCGACTTTCGCGATGGCGATATCACACCTGCGACCGACTTTCGCGCGAAATTGCCGCTGGTAAACGATGGGAGGCGGAAAATGAATGTAAAGCCGACCCTGCATGACCTTTCCCCATCAGGACACATTTTATGGGGGCTAGAGCTAAAAAATTAATAAGCCGAGCGACTGTTACCTGACAGGAGGATAACTCTTTCCAATTCAGGACTGAGAGTCAGGCTGCCATGACTCCTGCCTCATGTAGCATTTAGGCCGATTTCCATCAATGTGACACATTGTTTGCGTTAGCGAATGGCTTGTCAGCCCCTGCGGTCAGACCAATCTTCAGTTGTCTTGGCTTGTCTCTCCATTAAACACGAGGAGTGAAGAGAGAATGCGGTATTTGCTTCGCTAGCCTCCCTCCCTTACTCCAAGTTAACTAACGATAAGGTAGTACACCACAAGCCCTACTCTGGCAATTTATAGATGCCTGCATTCTCCCCCCCCCCATAGTTTCCTGCTCTCCAGATATTTTTCCAGCTTTACTTAAAAAATACCTGGTCACTCTTAAACGTATCCTCTGAATGCTCTCTTCAGCTGCCGGTGTTTCCTATATTTTTTTAGCTGACATTATATTACAGCGCTACTTTAAAACGGTCAATCAATTTGCTGGTCACATCCTCAGTGAGGTTGCTCAGCCTCTCCACTCTGAACTACTGGCTGCGAAGTCTTCCCGCCCAATGCGCCCAGGCTTCCGTCGTATGCTTTGCCGTACATCGGCATATCACCACCCTGTACTCCCATTCCTAGCAAGCTACCTCGCGTGTGAGGAAGCGGAAATTGAGAAGTTGAAATCCGACCTGTCTCCATAATTGATGTGGATATGCAGTGAACCTTTACTTTTGAGTATTATATGACATTTGACCTTTGACCCCTTATCTATCTTATCCTTTGCTCTCCTAAAATGGAGTCATTTTTGCTGAATATTTTGGATATTCCCTTCTGAATCAAGCATTCCTCTCTCTCTCAGCACTGGTTCTTAGGATAGAAGTGTGTCAGCCGTCACTGAATAAACACAAACGATCAATGGCGAAGACGTGGTCTAGACGTGAATTCAACCATAATGGGAAAGACTTGCACAATAAAAACCTCACCCTTTTTCTTCCTCACCGGCCGGAACCACTGGTATAACAGATTTAGCAGGAAAGACGAGACGATTCTTTTGAAGTGGTCGACGAGTCATAATGCCCTGAGTTGAGTGTGTGCACGCGGGCGCGCGTGAGATTTAGTTTGCTACCACTGAACCCAGCCTTAGACACTTAAGCATACATTTGGCCAAGCGAATTCACCCCTCGGTAACGTTTCAGGTCACGGCCTCTGCTGGGCTGGTATTGCCATGTCTGACCACCACGAAAGCGTTCATTAGCATGCTCGCATGTTCGTTCTTAGGCGCCGGAGTAAACGAAGAGCAGGCCTGCAATTTTACAGATAGCCATATTTGCCTGTCCAAAGTTCTTAGTCGTTTGATACCAAATGGGTTACAGGGCGAATCGTCAAGGAACTAGAAATTTACGAGAAATAACCCTCCTCCCCCACCTTACCTATTATCATGGTTTTGAAAGTTGTCTATCGACGATACGCAACTGGGTCCGACTGACAGGCTGATTGTAATATCTGCCTACCTTGAAACTTACGGCTCTCTCTCAGTTAAACGAAATCAAAGGTCCTCTAACTGTTAGCATTGGGATCAGCGCATGTGCGAAGACTGGAGGTATTTGACCACCGGTGCCTGAGGACGATCCTGCGAGTTAAGTATATAGACTTCATCTCGAATGACACAGTCCACACCCGCTGCAATCGTATCACGAGGCTATCTCAGGCCATTCAAGAAAGGCTACTGAGGTGGTTTGGACACGTTCTCCGTCGTCCGCCCCACGAGCTTAGTTATGCTGCCCTCAACCCGGCACAGCTGCCCATCTGGAAGCGGCGAAGAGGAGGGCAGCTGAAGACTTGGCTCGACACCGTCCATCAAGACATGGAAGCAGTTCTTGGACCTTTTATCTTCCACCTCTGTCGCTGGAGAAGGGACAGGGTGGAGCTTTCCAGATCCGCTGCCACCAATTGTCACGCATTGAGAGGTACCTTTCGTGACATCTTTGAGGCCGGCTAGATCAGGCATGATCATAGCCGAAACAAGCACAAATAAGCGTGCGGAAAGTGTAGACACGGCCTCAATCTCGTCAGCAACTGCAACCGCGTGGTTTTTAACAGTTTTGTTGCTGAAATATGGCAGGTTTGGGAAGAGTCAGGTAGGCGCAGTGAAAATCTGCTTCATCAGAAGAAATCTGACGCGATGTTCCGGGGACAGTGGTGATTCTCGTCGTTTGCGGCAAATGAAAATATCATGGTAGATGGGCGCTCACGGATCGGTTAAGCGACTCACTCATCCCGTCGTGTCTGAGGTCTTACTCTCGAGCCCTGCCACCAGCCGCACAGCGGCTAATAGTGTAGGCAGACAAGCATTGCCGGCAAAGATGAGTGAGACTAGAATGTAAATTTCTGGCTCATTAGCCATCATCAGTCTGTTATACCCAACCTCACGTGCTGCGCCGTCCGAGGCTCCAAATCGCGACCTTTTGATCAGAGTCTAACGCTCCAACCGTTGAGCCATGGGCCGGTGGCCTTGTTGGGTTAGATTGGGAGATATTTGTATTGGTGCAGAGACAGAGGAACACTACCGATAAAGACAAGGGAGACTGGAATGTTCATTTCTGGCTCGCTAGCCGTAATCAGCCAGTCAGCCATGCCCAACCCTGTCAATACAAGCGAACATGCGAGTCCCAGGAAGTACTTGAGAAGAAGACGACTCGATCGTTGCGGAACCAAAGGTTCTAACCCGCAGCCCGTTGGTTAAAATGTAAACGCTCTAACCCACTACGGCTAATAAACCAGCATGGCCATTTCAGTCTTCTTTGTATTTGTCGTAAATGTCAAGCATCAGTATTGTCCAGTAACACACTACTATGAACTTTCGAAAGTAAGTCGATATTATGGTGGTGGGGCGCAAACCGATCAGAGCACGAGAACTCGTCTTATTGTGAGTTCGAGATCAATCTAGAGGCCCGCAAGCAGTAACATAACGAGTGTTAGTATGGGCAAAGGATTGCCGTCCAAGACCGAGGAGACTGAGGTGGCCCCTTTTAGCTTATTAGTCATCTTCGGCCAGAGCACTGGACGTACTAACCATATAAACCCAGGTTCGCATCTCAGGTGCTTCCACGCCCAGGATCCGGAAGACTATCTGACAACGGCTACTAAAACAGAAAGGACCATGCTACAGTAGTCGCCGGTTATTAAGCCCACGGTTAATAGGCCCAGCCGCGTATTAAGCCCAAATCAGCTTGGGACGGAATTTTACATAGCAAAATCCGCCGGCTACAAACCCCAGTTTGCCAACAGGATGGAGTGGGATTCTCATCTCTCTGCGTGCCCAACTGGCTACAGTACGTGTGTAATGTATAGTGCCTATCCCGCGTTTGCTAATCAAGAAATAGGACTCTCCGGTTAGTGCGCCCGCCGCTTATAAAGCCCAATTTGGTCTGGGCCCGAGGTGGGCTTAATAACCGGCGACTACTGTATTAGCTGTTCTGCTTGTCGGTAATCTCGGTCAGCGTGCACTAAGTCGGTATTCTTCGTTCCTTGATGCATCCATTGGCACTGTTAAAGTTTGAAGCAAAGAATAGAATACTTGCTCAACTTTGAATGACTTTTATTACTTGCACCAAGTAATGACACTACATACTCATTGAATTAAAATTTCATTAATGACAACTAATTTAGCTCGCTACTTCCAATTCCAGAAGCTATGTAACTGCTGCAAAGATTATTGCGGAAGTTAGAAGAACGCTGTTACGGCAAGACGGCGAGCTCGTCAATGATTAGGGTGCTAGACCCTAATCAAACAGGCAGCGCGTTTGAGGCTCGGGTATGATTGGCTGGCGACGGCTAATAAGCCAGATATCGCCATCCCAGTTTCGCTTGCCTTTACGGGCAATCCTATCTGTCGGTGAACGTTCATCAACGAGGACGCTGTTTCTGTTCATACCTGAGTGTTACTGAGTAATCGGCTCAGGAACTTGTAATACTAGCTGTGCTACCTTCTGCGTGGAACACTATAATCAACACACAGCAGCGCTTGCTAATGTTTCTTCATCCTGTTTTATTTCAAAGGAAATTTATGTCGAAACGTGGAGTAACTCCTTCGGTTGACCCATTCAGGCGCGGACCGAAAGTTTATGTGAAAAAACAAAGAAAACGCTGTTGGGCGGAACTCCTTGCTACTGCGTCATAAAAGAACATAAGGCATGTGTGTCTTGGCTGTCAGTATCATAAATACTAAAGTACTAATTGTCAAGTCGGTCCTTTCGACAATCTGCGGGACTAGGGATCGAAGGCTGCTTATAAACCTAGAAAATCCTACTCGTATTTTTTAAACAGCATGGTGACGGCTAAGATGGGGTAAAGAGAGGAAGTGGCAATTCGATCGCATACCTGATTTCGGGCACACTCCGGTAACATGAGGCAACTGCTTGCGTACGGCGGCACCTCATCAGTGGCTGAGGTCATTGCAGGCGTGAAACCAGGCGCCCACTGGGAGGCAGGATCGTAGGCGGACATGAACTGATGCATCGCATGCGGATTCTGTGTATTCGGTGGCATTCGGTAGACTGCGTTATTCATTTGCTGTTGCTGCTGCTGTTGTTGCTTCTGCTGTTGCGGTGGCGGCGTATGGAAGACGCTCCCGTCGGCTGAACTGTGTAGATGCGGCACCGGCGATGAGAAACTGCTGGCAACACCTCCGCTGGCAGACATTCCACTACTGACCATACTGTAAGCCGGATCACCAACCACGTGAGTACTTGATGCCGCTTCAGCACCCGCGAAATCGGTGTATTTAATGGCCATAGGGGTGGGAAAGGCCATGTTGGTAGGCGGAGGAGGTGGTAGTTGGACTCTCTGACCGTTGTAGTAGGTGTTCTGACCATGCGCAGTCATAGAGCTGCCCGAGGAGGAGCTCTTGGTGAAATTCTCCTCCTGTGAGTGGTTAGCACTACCCTGTAACATCGCCTCCGCGGCAGTGGTTGCAGCTGCACTGACTCTAGGGCAGCCGGTGTCGCAAAAGGAGTTGTTGGTGTTGTTTGCCTGCGAAAGCAGGCGTGCCATTTCAATGTTCCCCTGTGTGTCAGGAGCCATATTTTTCGGGGCAAAGGACGGCCGTCGCTGGAAGAGGTTGGCAGCTGCAGCGGCATGCTCGCTGGTTCTGACACTTGACTCGTAGTCTGTCAGATGACTCGACTTGGTACCCGAGGAAGCGGAGGAGGGTGGGAAGGGATGCGTTATTGCCCCGCCTGACGACGCTGGTGGGGGCGTGATCAGAAAAATGTTGTCCGTTCTTCGCGCGGCGGCGGCGGCTGCGGCGGACGCACCAGCTGTCTTTGTCTTGGCCTCGGCGACAGAACCATGTAGACAGCAACGAGGCTCTCGTCGGCATGCGCAGAGGTAGACCAGCAGTCCGACGGCGATCCAGACGACAGCGATGCCACAGACCACGCCGTAGGCCCAGGAGGGGAAGGGCGGTGCTGCGAAGAGTCGGTTGGGTGAGGAAGCCAGCGCGGCTAAGACAGGCATCCGGTAGCCAGGACCTCGGACGCCCTCGCCGCGGCACGTTATTCCAGCCAGGAAGATGGTGTACTCGACATGTGGGTTCAGCCCATGTATATCATGCATATGCACATCAGGCGGCACCTAAATAAGGGAAAAGGAGATCAACAAAGTCCAATTACGAGAAGAAGAAGAAGAAGACGAATATACGAAATGGCAAGACTGTCTTGTAGGGCCGCCTAAATGTCTATCCCTCCCTCCCCAACTGTCTAACGGAATTGGTGGTTAAACATTTAATTCTCGGTTAACAAGTGTAAATGAATACGTAATTGTGTCGAAAGTGGCCAAATAATATTCAATTAAAGCCAGTTATAGTCATTTTAATGTGGTTAATATGATCAACTCCATCAATATTAACTCCTGTTGTTCAGGCAAGTGGTGCCGATGGAAATTCGACCTTATATTGGCGGAATTTAACTAAAAATATAAATTCGACGCTAGATTGGCGGAATTTAACGAAGAATGTAAAAGTGGATTATTATTGTAATTCAAAGGCAAATAGGACCTCTAAAGACAGTTTTACACACGAAATTGTTAGTTCTCACATACAGTCATATAAGCCTTGAGAATGAATCTATCAATCATTGGCAGTCTCCTACAGACGCCGACGAGGTAACAAGCGCAAATCATTATATATATTGGACGACCATTTGCAGGCATTGTTGCGTTGAAAAAGTGAAATAATTAACATCAAATGCTGCACTGATGACAGTGTGTACCTTCCTAACTAAAATACTCGTTCGCTGCATAAAATCCCCGAACTGCTCTTTAGTGGACTCGGAGTCCAGTTAAGTAAAGGAAAAAGAAGGCATTTTGGAAGCACGGACAGAATAGTTACAAGGACTGGTAATTATACACTAAAAGTCGTATTCTCCGTTAAAACTGAAGGGCTGCTGTTAGTCAGCTAGGTTTCAGTTTATTAGCCGACTTACAAGGTAAATTCCATTTATAAGCCAAGTTAACTTACGACAGACAAGACCTACAGACGTCAGGTTACCTTTCGCCGTGAGACTGACTACAAGGGATCTAGTTTGAAGCACCAAGGTAAAACAGTTAAGCAGTCATGCGATTGGTTCAAGACTAAACTGGAGTCAGGTTGGAATCTTGGTCTTGCCGAACGGGATTCGGGGCATGTCCAGCTGACAATAATAAATGGGACAAAAAAGCTGTTTCAGCCTTCTTTGCCCTCGTCTGTATACCTGTTCATCAATATGCGAACGAGTGCTCTAAGCGGGAACTTAAAAGCATCACAAAAGTCATATTGATCAAGGTAACTATCATATTGCAAGATTATATGACAGGATGTCGCCCTATGCTTTGAAGCAGACTGGTTTCGCTCTTGTGCGCTTCGCAGGCCATCGGCATCTTAGTCTGCCACAAGCACGGAGGTGTCTGTCAGCGTAGGCCAACTTAACTGCTCATAAAAGTGCTCAAGCCCACGTTACAGTTTACGACCTGAGTTGATGAGATAAATATACTCTGCAGCCGCGAAACCTTGAGGCATACAGGTCGGTACACCCGAGCGCATCGATCGGTGGCGGGGGTTGTGATAAGGCCCGGACAGCTCTTGTTCCCTGCGGGCGCAGGCAATCTGGACCAATTAAATTCGAACCTGCAGCTGGAAGGAAGGCAGCGACTGCTCGGCCGTGGCGCCCGGTCCACCAGGTCATCACCGACGGTGCAAAAGAAAAGACAAGAGTGATGCTGCACCTGTGCACGCACCTCCGCACGCACGCACGCAGACAGGCAGCGTCAAAGCGGGGGGGACGACGACAACCACTGAGGGGACAGGGGTGATGAGACGCTGTTCGGGCCGGAGAATTAGTCACCAAGGCTGGGTGTGTGCGCACATGCGCCGGCAAATATGTGAACGCATTTGCGGGCGCGCGCACACAGCGAGGGGTGCCGCCCAAGTTCACCGAGAGGCGGCACAGTCACCCTCGGGGCAAAGGCGAATGCGAGGATCGCTGAGGTCGCGCGAGCGAGCGCGCGCGCACGCCGTAGGTGGGTGCCGAAAAGCGGCACTGCTTAATTGACGGATGAATTCCTAAAGCGGCGTCAGGGGCGCTCCACGATGGCTTAGGGGCACACAGGGTTGTCGAGCTCTTGCTGCCTAAAAACCCTCGTTAGGAGAAAAGGCCCACCAGAAAGGAAAATTGCCGCGTTTCTGGAGTGAAAAAATTACGAATTCATTTGACTAGCTTGTGAAAAACTCGGCGGCCTCCGTGGGCTTCGAGCCTACGCCAGCAAGGGAGGGGCTTTAGCAGAGCCAACAGCCGACCCAACTGAGATATTAGCCCCCCAAACCCACGCATTCTCCTTGCTGGCTTGGGTTCCAATCCCGTGGAGGCCGGCAAATTTTTCACAAGTGGGTCAAATGAAATATTCAAATCTGCCAACGCCCCCTCGGAGCTAACGCTACTTCTAGACAAATCGTTTCATTGCCAATAAAAACGAACCCGCGAGTCCCAAGAAGTAATTGAGAAGAAGTAGATGTGATCGCTGGGACAAGATTTTTATTGCCCTGACGTTTTGAAATCCGTCGCGGATCCTTTATCAGCGATATGAGCAGAAACAGTAGCAATACTGAGGCTCAATTTGGCCAGAGCAAGTCACCACTTGGGAAATGCACAAGCCGACGCGTCGTCTAACGCCAGCGGTGGGGGAACCAGATGGCCAAGCAAACATCGCGTCCAATTCCACCACGTGTGATGAAATTTCAGCAAGTCACAAGTGGGCTATTATCCTCGGTAGGGAAATTGTTAATTGTCATAAGCGTGCAATAACATACTCCATCTCCCTGCCCATGACCCATTTTTTTTCTATTGTTTCTGCCAATGTCTGTGATGAAAGATCCGCGACGGATTTCGAAACGTCAGGCAAATAAAAGTCTTTTCCCAGCGATCACTTCTTCTTCTCAAACCTTTTCATGTCCAGTCTGACCGTGGATATGAATGCTTGAGCCGAAATCCATCAACGTCAAAGGGCTAATCGCGTGAGATCCATAAAGTGCCAACGGGCAGGCAACAGTATACATATGGCGCATGATTCACCATACTGAGAAGTGACGAATTTCGCTTCCAATATCCATATCGCCTATCGGATTAAGCCTGTCCTAGAGGACTTACTTCAAGTCACCACGTTGCTTTTGGTAAAGATTAAAAACCAGAAGGTTCAAAACTGAGTTCGAACTCGCAGCCTAATAGACCTACTATTTCAGTGACTGTGTTTCCATCTTCTTTGTAACGAGAACCCAGGATTCACATATTTGCCTGCATTCGTGAAAAAAAAGAGTTTCGCGAGGGTGCCTGTGTTATGACGAAGAGACAGCGTTAGATAGTGCCTGGTCTGCATCTAGCTTCCGCTTGCCTTCCAATTAAATTAAGGCGGCACTGAGGACATACTCCATTTCGGCAATCAAACTCCGGTAGCAGAATCCCAGATGTTGTAGGTCACTATTTGAATGTTAGAAGTCACACGCCAGCAAGTAGAGGGGAAGGATGACAGGGAATGGGTGTCGATTGACAAAGTATTATCTCACTATTATCGTACCATCATTCAGTCAAGCAAAACTCTGACCACCAGCTGGACACAGAAACACAGCCATGCGTTAGTACACATCACAGATGAGAATAAGTAGATTTGATCGTACGTGGTGGAGCTGGGCGTGATGATTGTTCGACTATCTGGCTCTCTGGCGCTGAAGTTGGATGATGTGCTGGCCTGTGCGCTCCCCAAATGGCGACTTGCATTGGTCAAATTGAGCCTCAGCACCGAATATGGACTGGGCAGGTCGTTGCACTTCTTTATAGACTGGGAGCCCATGAATCATGAATCAAGTAATTTTCGCTCCCAAGATTATCATCTCTCGACCAGGCCAAGGCGTCGTCTAAAGCCAGTGCCAGGAAGCCGGATGGCCGAACAATCATCAGGCCCAACTCCACCACGTCCAGTGAAAATTCAGTAGGTCATGGCCCGTACGCCGACCATCAAGCAATTGGCCAGCGGAAAATTATCTTCGATAGGGGAATCGCTGATTGTATTATAGTGACGGTACCCCTGTCAAATCCCTGTGTAAGAATTACCCGTTTCTGGTATTGCCTCTGATGATGGATCCGCGACGGATTTTGAAACGTCAGGCGAATAAGATTCTTGTTTCAGCGATCACATCTACTTCTTCTTCTTCTCAATTACTTCCTGGGACTTGCAAGTTCGCTTGTACTGACAGCGCAGCTGGTTTACAGACGGGGTCTAGCAGAGATGAGTCATGAAAATGTAATCGAACTGGAGTTTGTGACCCATCTGTGGATCGCCTGCGCCATAATTGTACTTTTAGTCTCTTTCGGTGGTTAGGGCTATGAGCCGAGAACTACTTGAGTCATGGTTCACGGGCCCCCAATCCATAAACAAGTGCAACGATTTGCCCAATCCATATTCAATGCTGAGACTCAATTTGGCTAAAGCAAGTCATCACTTGAGGAACGAGCAGGCCACCACCTCATCGTACGCCAACACCGGAGAGCCAGACGGCCGAGCAATCATCACGCCCGAGCCTACCGCCCGTGATGAAAATTCAGCAGGTCAGAGTCCGCGTGCCTTCCAACAAACTATCCACGCGCAAGAAGGCAAGTAACGTTAATTGTCGCTGTATGTATGCAGTTATGACTGTATCCTATAAATACTGCAAACTTCTGCGCATGCATTACCCTTTTTTGCTACTGTGTCCTTCTGATGTCTCTGATGATTAATCCATGACGGCTGTCGAGACGTCAGGCGAATAAACGCATTTTCTTAGCGATCGAGTCTTCCTCTTCTCAAGGGCTATGATTGGCTGAATGCAGAAATAATAAGCTCGAAAGAGTACTGTGTCCATCTATTTCCATTCTCTGCCGTCCTCCCAACTCTGCTATCAAAAATTGGCCGACCTCCGCCAGGCGGTTGGTTGCCTGTTCGTGAACTTTGCCATACATACGGATCTTGTTTGCTTCTGGAACTCAATCATCCACACACGCCACTCCTGATCACAAAAAGTGTCAGACCATTTCCTATTCGGTTTTGCTAGACCTGTGAATTTTAATGTGAGTTCGGGTGGCTGAGGCTGAAGAGCTAGTGCGATCAGCAAAACGGTTAGTACTAAAACCCCCTCCAGTATTGAGAATAACCTAATTCAGTACGCGAGCAACCACAACGGTTCTGAGCAAAAAAACGTGTTTCGTGAGGTCAAAACATAACCTGATCCCGGCGAATGACTACAGCCAGCCTCCAGTTTTTCAGTCCATTGTCCAGCGCAAGCATACAAGACAACAGCATTGCCTGGATTGAGTGAGTCTCGACACACTCAGGCATTTTTACCTCACCCTGCATAAGTAATGTTCCTCGGGAAAAGAAATAATGAGCTTATCGTACCAGAATAGTGCTGACTGACTGGAGAGTAACGCGATTGGCTAAGCTGCGAAACGCTCGTTGGAAGTTGAGTCAACCAGACAGACAGGACGATCAATCATATTCCTTTCTGCTAAGGGGGGGGGGAGGGAGGATGAAGGCGTCCAAGATAGACGCCAGAGCTGGAGCGAAAGAGCGCGGGCGGGAGATGGCGTGTTCAAGCATCATCATCAACAGCAGCAGCAGGACAGGCTGTCGACGGATTAGAGAGCATATTGAAGACAGCCCAGGTATGAGCAAATGTCCCAGCTCGTGGCAGCCTCAATGCCGAGGCGGCGGGTCGGGTGAGAGCAAAGACTGGGTCTTTATGTTCTCAGTTTGTTTTCAACCAAATTCGAACACCCCGCCCAGACTCCCCAGAGAGATATGAACCGTGATCGGTAATAAACCACGCGAGCAGGCGGGCGAGCTACTCAGCTGTCTGTGTGGGTTGGGAGCAAACTCCGCCGGTGGCATGTAGAAAATCGAAAACAGCAGGGCCAAAAGCAGTTGGCAGACCCGTAAACGTAACCCACACAGAAGGCCAATCTCGGAGCCCATATCGGGTTTCGAGGACCTGTTGGCAGGCAGGCAAGCCAAGCAAAGCCCTTGCTCGCTCCGCCGCGCCGCTACGCGCCCATTGTACCGGATTCGGGAAAGTGAGGCAACAAAGCCGGGGGAAGAGTGGGCGTGGGGCGGGGGAAACGAGGTGCTGAGTCATGTCTGCATGCTCGCCGCCGCCGCCGCGGGTGTCCACACGATTGTCGTGGGCGAGATACTTCGGGTTACGAATGATACAATTCACGCTCTCAACCAACTAACCGACCGACAGCACGACGACCGTGAGACGGGAACTGGCCGCTAGAGGCAATAAAATATGGCTGCGCAATGGACGAGACCGGTGTTTGCTTACTGTACTACCGGAAACGGTCTTTGTTTCGTAAGGCTGCTAATCAAACACGAATGCCTACGGCTATCCTCGACTATCCGATCTAGTCCATGGGTCAGTCACCTAAAAATACGCCCAAACCAGGCGTAAAATAAACGTTACTGGTGAGATTAAGATCAAATCGTTATAGCACGCGACCGGCGGTCGCCGGAGACGTCGTTTTGATTCTCCTAGATAAAATATCCTTTCCCAAACAAGCTCGTCCAGTTGGCTTAGGAGGTGTACACTAGAGAAATTCCAGACGCTTTCGAGAACTGCTGATTTCAAAAGATAATTTGCCGAGCAGACGTTCGCTTTCGATAAATTTTCTTCTGGCTTTTACATTTATAGCGTTATGTTTCTTCCTCCTTACCCGTCTATGTTACTTAGTTAAATAGTTACTTACTTAAATAAAAAAGGCCTGAAGATAATTTACCGAAAGCAGACGTATGTTGGTTAAGTGGAAAATTTCGCAAACTTAAAACCACTAATTTTCTTAATTGCCGCTTGCAGAAGATTTCCGATTAGAAATCTGTAGAAATCAGTCAATCCAACTTACCACAAAAATGGAGCGAAATATAAGAACTTGACTACACGCCTACGTCAACCATACTTCAACGCCATATGCGGAAGATCCATGGTTCGAACCTCTGTCCAACTGACTGGGTCCTAGCAACCAAATCACGGATTCAAGCTCTGCCAGTCGTTGCCTTCATAGACAGGTTGGTGTCACTTACCAATCTAGGCCAGCAGATGGAGGAGACGGCCATAATAGAACAGATGTCATAAGACAGCGTCTGGCCAAACTCGCTCTTGTAATGACTCTACTCAGAGCTGGATCAGCGGATTTCAGGTTACGCACGCAACATATTGCGGTTTGATCAGCCAACATGCCAGGCCTGCAGACCGAAGGACCAGAGATGTACTTAAAGTTAGTGGTCAGTACACCCATTCGCGTCTGAAAGTAACCACCGTCACCGGTCGGGGCCGATTTCGGAGGAGAAGATATCCCGGATGATTCTGTCTTTGAGTAAGCCCAGCAGACAGTCACAGTCAGCACATGGCCCCACTAAACAGGCAGCGTGGTAGATGCGCTGGACCCTGACGGAGGCCAGGTCAGGGCATGACAAGCGTTATTCGGGTAACAAATTCCGACTATGGAGGGGGGCGTTGGTGGCACGCGTAGGTGCACGCTCACGCCGAAAAAAAAACAACTGTGGCCTTTATGGTACCTCTCTTCCGTAGGATCGGAGTCGGCTCCGGCTGCGCCCGCCACCGGCGTTCTTGAATTTTGTCTTGACACTAAGCACAGGCGGATGAAAAGAGAGTACGGTAGATGCAACCCAAGTCTATTATCACTTAAAACTAATCCACAAGTAAGTCACCGTGCACAACGCTGCGGAACAAACGGTGGACGATCGAACTGTCAGTCGGCGAACAAGGAGTACGTGGGTAACCGGTGCTGTTCGTGAGTGACTGTATAGTCGTTCGCTAGAGACGCGACAGGAGGTATGAATTTCGAAAACATATAGTAAGAACCCTCAGTTGAATAAATTCAGACGAGCCGAATACACGGAACATGTATATACATTCAGACAGCAGAATTGTCCTGACGAGGCCCTCGTAACTTGGTTATTAGATTAACCTTCAGCTGATTCCAGAGGTTTGGAATGATTTGAGTGAACTGTCAATTTTGCTCGGAAGTTTTCCAGTAAACAGAAAAGTCGACCACAGCTGGTCAGTAGTCCACGAGGTCGTCGACCGCTTTTGTACTCATAGTCGAGACATTCTTCGAATGGTTAGAATCACCGGTTTTTCGACACCACGGAGAAAAATTATGAGCGGACTAAGTGGATGATACCAACGTCATCGTTATCATCGAAGGGGATCATATGTAGGTATTCAATGAACACCTGACCATCACCTTACTGGATGGACATTACAGGATAGAGGAAGAAAACAGTCGGATGACTTTTTGATGGCCTCGACTGGTATACAGATTGCGGTTACCTAAAAATTAGAGCGTCCGGAAAGGCAATGAATACGGCGTAAATGCGAAGTCCAAACAGCAACCAACCCATCAGGCAAAATACGATGGCAAAGTGGCTCTCTAACTACGTGTTTAGACGTGCTGCAGTGAACTGGAAGACAACGCTGTCGAATTGCGACACATTCCATGGGTCCTTGGGAAGAATGCCCACCCGCGCAATATCGATAACCAATAGGGACAAAGACCATAGGTCCAACATTTCGGCGACTCTTCCATACGCCAAAAACGCCTCAGAAGCCGTCACCTGCCTCCTCATACCACCTGGAATTCGGGTTACACACAGATCAGACGCTATCAACAGGCAGAAAATACTGAGGTCGAATAACTAGCAGTTGAAGCGAAAAAACGGTTGGAGTAGTTTACCAGATTTAGTGCAATTGTGGGAACAATAGCTACAATGGAGAAGTCGGAAGAGCACCCCGGATGTGACTAGCTGAATACGCACTACAAGGGTGGAAGTAGGATGCTAGACCTCTTTTTGCAGCTGACTGAAGGGGACTTGACCACGTCGTAAGCTCCTGTGAAGCTGTAATCCTCGCGTTAGATGATGACCGAACTGTTTAAACCACGATTGTTCGGCCCACAGTCTTGAAGCAGCCACAGTAATCTTCCTCATCCCTATTCCGTGCCAAGGTCTAGCCCGAGCAGGTTATTAATTTACATATGAAGTGACAGATTAACATTATTCCTAACGACGGTAATGGCGAGCCAGTATTGGTAGTGAAATCAGAGCAATCAACTCGGATACTGAGGATTAAGTAATAATTGCACTAAGCACGAACGCCTGCGATCAGTGTGGAGATTGCTAATTTTGTCAGGCGTAAAGTTGCGTGATAAATCCTTCACATAAGTACTGCAGCATTTGTGGTTTCCACTACTATTATCTGCTGACAGCTGTAATTATGAGTAAGAAGGACGTCGTCACCTCAGGTGAATAGAACTCTTGTTCCAGCAATCAAGTCTACTTGTTAACATATTGCGGTAACTCGTCTTTTCCTTCGCATTGTTCGTTGGCCGTGGTCTAGCACGTCCTTAGAGTACTTCCGGAGAGTATGCTTCGGTTCAAGTTAGCATCCTTATACTGGGGGAAAGGCAGTGTGGCGGCAGTGTGACGAAGCAGTCGGCGACGGCCAGAAGAAAACCCCTGGTAGCCGCACGCAATGTCTTTTCGAAAGCAGGTGGCTCGGGACCTAGCCGAGCTTGCAAACGAGTGTGGCTAGGGTCTTTCGCCAGCATCAGCACCACGTGAGATAGCATGCGGTTACAACTATCAAATAAATCCATTTTTCTTTCTCTTTGTCTTATGAAATCCTACACAATTTCGTCGCAGTTCTTACCTGTAAAGTTGACCTAGATTTGTGAATATGCGCATAAATTGTAGTCATAGAACAGTGCCCTCAGCAATCGGTTGCTCTCGTATTTAGTCAACGTGCTGGGAGTTAAAGTTAGCTAGCAGTCATTTTTTGAATGACCCGCTTGGCATCTGGCCACCCTAGGGTTACAATGGAATGCGACGGGCGAATGAGGATCAAAGCTAGCCAGTCAGAATTCGATAGAAGTAGTGTCGAGAGGAGAATTTTCTACAGGTTGGTAAGGAAGGTGACTTTTAGGCAATAAAAGGGGAAAATGATATTTTGGTGGGATCCGTTGGATCGTTGAACGGCGAAGTTTCTGGAGCCAACATAGGGGGCTGTTGAAATTTTGGTGGCTCAAAGGAGATTCCTGTTTGTCTAGATAGAATTACAAATACTCTAATCCTGTGGTATTTTTTTGGACTTTCGTAAAATGATAGCCAGATTACGAGGACGGCTCCATGAGCGGTCAATCCTAATTACCTGCAAACTAAACTCTGCCCTTTGAAGAGATTTGTTCTGTAAATAGCGTGCCGACATTTGTCCAACGAAACTGCGTCCAGTTGACGCCAGTCATAATCCATCAGCGCGTTTCTCTATAAAGTTCTTCGAACGTCTCTGAACATTTCATCATCATTTTTCAATGGTTATATGATAAAAAATGGTCGCCGTTTCAAACTTCAAGTGATGCACCCCTTGGAGTTGGGTATGACTGGCTGACGACGGCTAATAGCCATTCCAACCCTCCTGTATTTGCCGGCAAGACTATCTGTCTAGAGTACTAGTCGGTACGGCTGCTGTCAGGGTCCGAGAAATAAGACCCAAGCCAGAGCGGGACAAGTAAGTTCCGTAAGCAGCCGGTGAACGTTCATCAATGAGTATTCATTTTTCATTCTACAAAAATGGCGGCGATTTCGTCGACCAGGGTGAGCCAGTTCGTTGTGCAGTTCGTTGTGCAGGAGCCCTGCCAACCAAGGTTCACGTACTCCTTAAGAGTATTATGGGTAAATTCCGAGGACCGAGTTATCACGAGTAAAAAAAGTAAGCCTGTCCGTACACGGTGACCGAAAGGAAATAAAGCCCTTTGCCCAGGTAAGTCCTGGTAACACGGGCCAACTGTCGTCGGATTTGGCCCAATGCACTGAGGGGACTCGGAAGATTTTTTCTAACCGTGCATCACCGTGCACGCGCAGACACAGCAACTGCCTCTTTTTCAAATTCGCGATGGTGGGTCAACACCGAGCACAAAGAAGACAGTCGTGAGACTTTTACAGGGATTTTAAACAAAGATACGAAAAGGTGTGCATGGGAAACGCCTCTACAGAATACTATTCTGACATGAAATTGACATTTTCGCAGCTGACCAGGGTAATTCCACTGATCAAACATATGTACATCTTCCCACTACTATTTAGTGCCCCTCTGAGTGATGACCTTTTTGCTAGAGGTCTGGTAAAAAGTTAAACCTCTGGATATACGAAGGTACAGAAGGCCTCGGTAGATAAATTTTAATGGACCCGACAGTCCTCGAAAAAAGACCCGATATTTTAAATTTACGCATGTGTCTCGATGGCCTTTCCGTATTATTTTAATATCATGCGAATATACTTTGACGTCCGTCAAACTGTGTAAAGAAATTTCTACCAAAAACAGAAAAAAGCACCCTTTCTAATACGCATGCTTTATAAGTAACTTATAAAATTGTTTAATATAGATGCGATACAAACCACAGAAAATACGCTACTTCAGTAAGCTAACTACGAGTGATACTTGTCATAGAAAACAAATAAACCAACAAGTCTGAATAAATGCGAAGCCCATTCGATAATTACTCACACTTTAATCTTTCCCAAATATGCTTTTGTACGTAAACTTATTCCTAGATTTCAGTCGGTTTGTAATTTTAAATATGCACAATCAGCCAAAAATGGTCTTTGAGGTTAAAATGTAGGATGGTCATTGGTTTCGCTTATTCTCCCCGCGGGGCTAGAGGGGACTAGGTGGGACTGGCGTTAGCAGGCAATTTATCAAGTTCTTCTTCAAATATTCTTCGTGAAGCTGCAACACACAGAACTAATAAGTGTAATTATCACAACTTCAGTGAGTATGCGAACCCGATTAAGGTTTAAGTTTTAGATTCATTGCTCAATGGTTGAGTAATATTGAACGCACAAAGCTTGTTGAATTACGCTCAATTGCCTTAGTACCAAAAACATGCATGAGTTTCAAAAAAGTCCTATATCTACGTGCCTTTGTAACGGGTGCCGATTTTTCTATCTCCAAAGAAGACATTTAAGCTGGAGAAGAATGTCCAGATTAAAAGTCTAACTCTTCCCAATCTGAGGAGTGTGCTGTATTTGGCTGATGTGGGTAATAAAACAGAATCTAGAATAAATCAGTGGGCTCCTTTCTGGCGAAAGTAGACAGTTTTAGTTGTGGTGCCGGAACCTCACCTTTACAACCCATAGTAAAGGATAACATGCACATAGGTACCAGAAGTCATTAGTAATATAATGTTAGTACGTTTCGCCTTAATACCCATCAATGCTCTCCGTCAGTACTATTTGCGGTCTTGCCAGTCTTGCGGTCTTGTCATCCAAAACAGTTAAATAAAAAGTCCCCAGTGAGTAGTAATTGAAAAAACAATTCAAGTGAAACAAAAATAATTTTATGTTACCTTCTTTGACTGACTGAATTCCGATTCGTTGGCGATTATGTGTATAGAATAACCCAGGAGGGCTCCATGGGAAACGTGAAGGTCCAAAGGAGCCCAGTTGAGCCGAATCCCGTGAGAACTTATCTGGTACGAACTGCCAAATATCGAGCGGTTTGACGGAGATCCATATGAGCGTGAATTGAAGTTTTGGGATGTTCCCATGAAAGTCAGGTCAACTGAAACTTGTGAAGCCCTGTTGCCTGATTTGGTATCCATATGTCCAGATAACCAGCTGGCGGACCGAAGTTGTGGAGCTTGACTAGGTGTAGAATCCAGACTTAAAACGAGTTCAGCTTGGGTTTCGCGGCTCCAAATCTTGCCGTAAGTGAAATCGTTCTTAAACGCCTTCACAGAAACCTCGTAGCAAGAGAATGGGTGTAAGTCTCCAATCACAGCTCCACTGGTGGGATCTTCGCGTGAGACAGAGCGGGGCACAAGAACCGTGCGGTCGGGAATAGGTTTGGCACGATTTGAGGTCTCATTTCCGGACGACGTAGAAGCTGGCATGTGTCCGACACCACTTAGCAAAGCATCTTGATGAATTTTTTCGAGAAAAAATTCATTACGGAAACTGCAATGGGCTCTGTCATTTAAGAATGTGTTGCCTCCACCAAATGTCCAATGTTGCGCACTGACGCCTCTGTTGGCTTTTATATTCGAGGTTGCCGCTGCTAAGCATCGCGACATAAATACTGGTTTGGCTGAGATCAAAAATCCATCAATAAGTTTCAGTGCTCCACTTGATCCCTTAATTGTCCAACTAACAAGTACTTCGGAAGAGCTCAAACTTCGAGCGGAAACGCGGGGAAACGCAATTGCATGCATACGAGCAGCCATGTCCTGGAAGTCTTGCGCGAGACGACCACCTTTCGGCTTATCTATGAGCGCATTTGAAACCTCTGGCGAGTCGGAATTGGGAAATGCATTTGGAAAGATAACGAATGAAGACACCTGAGTGTAGATAGGACGGGGAAAAATTGAACCTTGACTCCACCCATATGTATTAAATGCTCGCACTTCAATCCAGTATCCACTGTCAGGTAGGAGGTCTTGCAAATGAAATCTCCTCTCAGATGTAGACTCTTTTGCAAGTTCCCAGTAGTCAAACTGGTATTTTCGGGTTTGTTCACCAGCAATGTTCACTCGCATGGAGTTTTCGGAAGGCGAAATATAGCTTGTACTTGGCGTCTGAAGTAAAAAGAAGACCTGGAAACGGTCCTGCAGATTCCCATCATGTTTCCATTTCAAAGAAATCCAAGAATCTCCAACAGCAAGTACTTGCAAACCGAAGGGAGCGGGAGGAATTAAATGAAAGGAGGTAGTTGGCACGAAATGTTGAGAAGGCGTAGCATCAAACATTAAGCGAACATCCCACACTGCGAGACGTTTGCTCACCAAAGAAGTCACCGAGCACGTGTAGTTGACAGCATCTATGTCCATCAAGGGGTGTATAACAAGGGAACCATCCGGTTCTACCGCATAACGGTTATTTGGATGCAGGTTCAAAGAAAGATCCTGATCACCTTTGTACCAACGGAGGTCATAGGACGCGAACGGAAAGGACTGCGCAGCATGTTCGGTGTCATTTGCGCTGGTAATGGACATATACTTTGCAAATCCAGAATCATCCGGGACGGAACAAAGAAACTTGACCATATCCGGAGGATCTCGCCTGGACAGTCTTATAAGAGGAGAAGAAACTGCTCCAACTCGGCCTGGGAAAAGGCTTGGATTGGGTCTGACATGCAATTTGGTTGTGGTCCTTGTCAACCCGACTGCCGAGGAAGCTCTGCATTCGTAAGTCCCGGCGTCTGATATGCGAGCAGATTTAATTATAAGCGACCCAGTATCACTGGTAGTTATTCTATCAGATGAAGTCATTATTCCACCGACGTAATAATTCGAAGTATCTTTACGAATCCAACGGAGCTCCGGAGTTGGTGAGCCCGATGCTGCACAGGGGAGTTGGATAGTAGTGCCCTCGAGAGTAACTACAAGCCCTGGTGGCGTTGAAGTAAACCCAGGCGAACTAATGATGTCAACACGAGCAACAGCCTCAACCACGCCTCCCTCGCTACTCGCTTGACAAATATAGTTTCCTACATCTTCGGGCTGTACGTTAACAATCCGAAGTGAACCGTCTGAAAGAAGCGTGGCACGGTTGGAAGGAATGATTGGGACAGGAGGATCACGTTTCCACATGACCAAAGGTTGGGGCTCACCAGCGACTTTGCAAGTAAGTTCAAGTATTCCGTTCAACGGAACAAATTGGCTAGCCGGGGCAACAACAAAGTAAGGTCGTTGTCTGACAGTAAGAGGAACCTTTTCACTTATTCTCTGAAAAGCTAAGGAGGACGCGACGCACCAGTATACACCGGCATCGGTCCAGGTTACCTGTTCAATACGCAAACTGCCACTATCAAGGATTTGTACACGGACTGAGGCGGTTACTTCTTTGCCATCTTTAAGCCACACGACCGAAGGTTTTGGTGAAGCATTGGGGGGTTGACAGGCAAATAGAACCGTTTCACCAATATTCACGGTCTTCGGCATAGGCTGCAAGACAAAGTTGTCGTCCATAAACGCAATCTTTAGCTGAGCTGGTGTAGATGAGACCCATCCAGCTGAGTTACTTGCATTGCAATAGAAACTCCCCACAGTATTCTCAGACAGTTGAGTGGAAAGTTCACTTGCAACCAATCCATCAGCAAGGGTCTTTGTTTCGATATGAAATAGTGGGGAATTGTCGATCAATGTGTTGTTTTGATACCAGGATAATTTTTTCAATTGTGTACCGCGAATTCTACACTGAAGGGTAACAGGTTGGTTATCGAGCCCAAACGTCTCTGTCGGGCCATGGGTAATTGTTGGTTTTTCCTCAAAAGCTAACGCTGAAGTGCAGGTAAGGCAAAACGTAAGGAAAAGGCAAAGAAAAGACATGTTCACGGTTTTTGGAGCACATGAAAATACAGAGAATCCCAATCACCAGACTATCAGGAGCGCGAGATCAGAAAAAAACCTTCAAAAGATCCGTAAGTGGCGGGTTAACCTCAGGAATCTATATTGAGATATTAAAACAACGTTTAGGTTTCTTGTGTTAGGATATGAATAATTATTCATGTCCCACAAAGGCTGAAATTAATAAGCATTTCTGAACACACACAACCCTTAATTATTGAATGGATGCCCTAATAAAAACTGCCTTTAGATCGTCTTAACATGTAGTTGTCCTGTTTAAAAAATATAACCATACTGCGGTATGACTCAGTATAGAGGTCATTTTCCGCAGGAATTCTCAATATAAAAAGAACATGGAGTAATGTCTTCCACTGACACTGGCTGGCTTTATAGTTAAGATGGATAATGTATATAGAGAAAACATGGATTAACGTTACAAAAAGGATATTCGTCCTGAATTTCTATCTGCTAAATACTGAAAATAGTCAAGTGGTAGATTTATTCGTCTATGTTCAAGTGAATCAATCTCTTGCACCCACATAATTTGACAAATTCACCGTTTAAGTTTCGTTGCTACAGTGGGGTACGTAACGGCTTCTGCAAACGCTTACCAGGTATTCGGCTGAACTACGAGAATAGATTAATTTCTTTGGCCCTGGAGCCAGGCGAAAGGTGTTACTCATATATTTTAGTTTAACAGGAACTAATAGCATATTAAGACACCTAGAAAGAGCAATTTGTTCCGTTAGATTTCCTACAGGCCATTAAACGCGGAAGCTTGACTTGCTTCCCAAAAGCGTTCTGCGACAGAAAACACGTAAATTAAGCTCATGGAAATTCATTCTAACGTGTCAGTGCACCACTTTTTAGAACGGTTTGGTCCAGTATAATAGCAGCCATCGAACACGGTGGTTGTCTGCGCAGTTGGGTTACTGGTCCGTTAAAAGAACTACGCTGCTAACTGCAAACGACTGTTAGCTAGTCTCATAATTGCAAACCGAGATGAACGAAAGAAATTAAGTAATGGTATCTACTATGCTGCGTTGAAAAGAAAAAACTTGAAGCCACCTGTAGCATTCCGTTGAACTAGCTCATATTATCATGTAAGTCGACAGCTATGCGGCTTACTCAGAAACCTCTGGTTGACCAGCGAGATACCTCAACGATGATGAACGTTTTGCAACCCAAAAGCCTACAGTCCAAGCCTAAAAAGGGTTCCTCACTATCCCTGAATAATAAAAAGCACCTAGGAACTTAAAATTGAGGAAAATATCCCCATACGCCCGTTACTAAAAATTTAATGAGGTTTACTTTTAAAGCACATCTTCGGCTTAACTACTATCTTCAACAAATCAGACAACAAGCAGAAGGTACTGTTGCTATTAAAATAGATTTCAGCAACAAAGTTCCACAGACCCTACGAAGACGCAGATATCATCAATTGACGAAGTGCTGAAACGTCTTAAAGGGACGAAACTACTGTTAGGATATTGCAAAATCCCTGAAACAATCTGAAGCAACCGTAGCCAAGATATACGTATAATCCAGAGTTCACAAACCGATAGTCTCATTAATTCGTGGACCGAACATCAAAAAAGTTAACTGCTTAGTCCGTGAACTACATCTGCTTATGAGGGATTGTGGAACATCAATTCAGAAATCTACGGGTTTCTGTAGGAACAGAGGGGATCACAATCCCCGAGGATGAGATAATGGCCTCGTCCAGCATCGTTTCAGAGCCTCTACGCCATTTGATGCAGCGAGGTAATGCACAGAGTAAGTCCTATAGACCTACGAAACGAAGATTCCTGCAGCTGCCTTGCTTAAACTAGTACGTCTCGGACTGTAAACCAATGTTTATATGACTAATACTATCAACAATTAGAAGAACTCTAATGGGGTCATCAATATCTGCATTCCTTGCCGAATTAACAATGCAGAACGTAGAATCGACGAATCTTCCATTGGTTAACCCCAATTTGTGGGTACGAAATGCAGACGACAAATTTGTCGTTGTTAAAAAGGACCAACTAGAAATGCTCAGCAACACCATCAACCTAACCATTCCGGCAATTCAATTCACGTTCGAGACGATGGTTAACAATAAAATCCCGTTTCTGGGTGTTATTGCACAGCGATAAAACTGACGGAACATTAAGAATGTCCGGTTACCGTGAAGACACATACGCGGAAGTTATTCTTAACTTTGAGAACAACAACCCCATCTATCAAAAAAGTGCGGCTTGCAATCTTTTACGCCACGTGAAGACACGCTACTCTGACCAATAAGCCCTCTGAATAGAGCTTAATTATCCGTTTAATTTGTTTTCCCGCAGTAGTTACTCCTGAGACTTTGTATACCGATGCGTGAAACAACAAAAATCACGAAAACGGAACTAGATATTTTTACTTAAATACCAAAATAAAATACATGGCGAATCCTTACTTGTATAATGACCGTGTATAAAGTCCTTAAAAGGCACTTGCAGAAATACAAAAAAGTGGCGCATAAACCGACAGCTAATTCAAGTGCCAACGCTGTACATCCTGCGGGACAAAACCAACATCGTCGGATTTTGCCCCTTTGAAAAAGCTCGAGAATTACTTGAGATCATGCACTCCGATAATTCATACATCAGCCGACATATCGAGTTGAATGGACTGTATAAACATCTCAAATAAAGATGGAAGGGACGACAGGTGATCAATACGGACTAACGTTAATTTCAACTGCTAATTAGCGCACACACTGGATGACCTTTATTTGTCCACCATGGACTGACGCAAATTTTAGCTGCCAATTAGCCTTCACACCAGATGACTATGTAATTGCACCGAAACTCTTGAACTTTTAATTGGAATTTGGAATTTATATTTTTCAGCGCCAGTACGGCACTATCTAAACAAAGTTAATTTCTAAAAAAATAAAAAAATAAAAATTCAAAAAATAATTTGACAATATGTGCAAGTAGACGTAGAAAGTCGTAATAATGTCAGCAGAAATTGTCCTTTTGGGGCAACATTAGCAATGTTTTGCAGGTAATTTTGAACTAAAAACGAAAAATTATGGCAGTTAAAAAAAGTGTGCAAGAGAAAAAAACTGCTTAGGATGATAGTAATAGAGCAGAAATAGGTGTATGTGGTCTGATGAAGGCGAGTATTCAACGAAACTGCCACATGTTAGACTGAGTACTTCCGCGTGGCTTCGTGTGATTCAGCGGTGGTTAATGGAAACATCTAGGTTCTCGGGGGACACGAGGCAGAGAGAATAGTTTCAAGCGGATCTTCTAAATTCCCAATGGTCCTTTCTCGGGGTCATGGAGAAAGCTGCTCGGAAAACATGAGGAGAATCGAAGGTTAATAGAGTCAGTGTTAAGATAAATGTGCAGTCTCTGTTTGAAAGTAGACAATCTAGTTAACGACCTAATTTCGATTGGCAAGTTATTCCAAAGAAAGCTATATCTGGAAGCAAAAAACAAAGAGCGTTTACATGAGGAAGATGCAGGAGGGGGTATAACAAGTGCCGAGTTTTTTAGGTTGTAGGGACGGCTGACGGGGGTAATGACAGAAGTCCTGGGTAAATTTGTGCAATTATTAAGCCGAAAAAGGAGACAAAAGCCTGCTTCCAATCTCCTGACCCAAAGGAACCTTAGTTTTGTTAATTGACACCTATTTGAGTAGCAAGTATTAGAAGCTGTCGGATACAAAAGTTTTCGTGTGAAATTTTTTTGAATTTGTTCAATTTTTGAACGGCTACCTTCATTCATGAGACCGAAAAAGGGGCAACAGTATTCTAAGATGGGGAGAACGAACATACGATAAAGTCTTAATTTCATTTCAGGAAGATAGAAATTATAAGAGATAAAGCCGCAAATCTGTGCGGCTTTGGCTGTAATTCTATCGGCGTGAGGAGAAAGGTCTAATTTATTGGTGTAGCTTAATCCTAGGTCCTTGATACTGGAACATTCAGTCATTGGGTAACCTTGAAAAATAACAGGTTGTGGCAGCCTTTCAGGCCCGAAGCACATATATCGGCACTTAGAAGGTGAGAACTCCATCTGCCATGTTGAGCTCCACGTCGAAAGAGCGTGCAGATCAGAATGAATTTGTTCTAAGCATCTCGCGGCCGTAGATTTAGAGAAGGAGTAAACACACTTGAGATCATCTGCATAAATATAAGATTGGGGGTGTTTAACACTCAATGAGATATCATTTATGTAAAGCAAAAAGAGCAGAGGACCTAGCATGGTACCTTGAAGGACACCACTCAAAATTGCGGTAGGAGTAGAGTATGAGGATCCTACTAAAACCTTTTGTTGTCGATTTGAAAGATAAGATCTGATGAAGTCAGTAAGTGGACTACGAAATCCTATAGCCTCTAGTTTGGCTAGGAGCCTCCTGTGAGGAACTTTATCAAATGCTTTACTAAGGTCAAAATAGATAACTACCACAGATAGATGATCATTACGAAGAGAAGTAAGTAGATTTAGAAAAGACATGTGACAAGTTTCACAAGATCGGTCCGGTAAAAAGCCATGCTGTGAGGAGCTGAGAATGTTATTATTTATGCAGAAATCTGTAATTTTTTGGCAATTAATTTTTCAAAGAGTTTAGCCAGAGAGGGCGTTTTATGAACACCGCGATAATTGTTAATATCTGATCGGGAACCAGATTTAAATACGGGAATTAAAATAGAAGTTTTCCAGTAGTCCGGGAAAAAGCCATTCTCAAGAAACACTGAAAATAACTTACTCAGTAAGGGTGGGAAATCTCTTAATTGTTTGATGAGTGAGTTTGGAATGTTATCAGTTCCTACCGAATGTGAATTTTTAAGACGACATATTTCTTTTTGAATACAAGCGGGTGAGAAATTAAGGGTACTGAGATTTGAATCACACAGCAGGGGGATTACAGGAGTGGGGCTAGTTTGGATGGTAAAGCACGTGGCGAAAAAGGAATTTAGCAGTGCTGCTTTCTCCAAATCCTCTGTAATAAAATGATTGTTGCCATTGAGTAAGGGTGGAATGACTTTCTGAAGCTTAGCCGACCGAAGACGGAAGACTTGAGCAACTGATCTGGAAGGATTCGCATCACTTAATGCTGTGGCCTCTCTACGCCTATCTCATGCGAGCCTTATTTTAAGCGCTAATTCAAATATTTGCGCTATTCTTAAGTGAACTGATAAAGAGCTATTAGACGTATCCTTAAGTTGTTTTTGTAATTTCTTAAGTCTATTTTGGAGAAAATGTGGCACAGTTGAAGAAGCTGAATTTGATTTAAAAATCTTAAGCCTGAATATTTTCTGTAAGGTTTTGCAATAGCTCCTGGAAGAAGTAGGGATCGTTAGTTGAAAATATGCTATGCCAATCTAGGGTACTTATGAAATCATTTACTAATTCATGGTTCACGTTACCAAAGTCGAGGTTATTGCATTTTACATCGGGCTTTTTAGAAAGAGAGACTGGAAAACAACAGTGAATTAAGGCATGTTCACTATTGAAAATATCACGATGAAAATTCATAAAAAGAGGGTGGACATCATTTGTTAATCGCATACCTTCCCATGTCTGACGACAACCTCGGGATTTAGCGTCGAAAATTCCCTAAACTTGCTCCGTTTTACCAAAGAACGTCTTTCCTCCAAATTACATTTCTTGGAAGGCATACCCTTCAATTATAATGAAGCATTTTTTGAAAACACAAAGGTGTAATCTAACATAGATGAGGTGTGTATATTGCCGTATCCTGCGGTGATGATTAGCGCAAATCCGTAGTTTACGAACAACTGTCAAAAATTCTTTGAAATACCAATTTATTTTGAACATATACGGTGGAACCTGTTTGAATCGGCCGGTAGTGCCAGCCTCTTGCTCTGGTACGAAGCCGCTATTTTTCTGGGATGCAGATTTTGATGAAGAATGATTGGCAATCACTTCACCTTGCCATTTTATTGAAAGGAATTCAGTCGTGAAATGGCCTACATGCTCTCAGGCTCGAGTACTTCAGCTAGTTTCAATGGAATTTTCGCCATTCAAGGGTAGTTCCAGGTTTTTTGGCCCCGCTAAGCTTCCTGGTACCCTAATCCTTCAAAATACTCTGCTTTTAGAACGATCCACTAAAAACGAATAAGGTCTAAGTTACACAAATAAACTGCCATTATCATCTCATGTGGATCTAATTTCTGCGAAGGCTGCAGACATATGCGGGTTTATATCCCATAATTTCTCTCATCTGGAAATAAAATTAAAACTGTACTACATGTTTGTTTTACCAATCCTAGAATACTGCTTTTCCCTCTTTGGTCTAATGAATGCCTCTGACCGCGATAAGGTTAGATCTGCGATCTTCAACCCATGGTTACTTGGTGGAGGAGAAGTCGGTTAAGGCCGGAGTAGTGGGAAGAGTATATTGTGTACACAAAGGAACGGAGAATAGATGAACAGAGATTTGACTTGGCCAGCCTACGACCAGCAGGAGAGCCAGCCGCGGTCCAAGTGCGGTTTTAGCAGCAGGCATGCAAGTGGCAGCGAGAACGGGAATTGTCTGATTGCCTTTAAGGTTATTGGCCGGACAAACTGCATCGACCTAGGAGTGCCTGCGTCCTATTCGCCGGCGGGAGAGACCGGTGTTTGCGGATCTGTGATTGGCTGTTGCAGAGGCCGCCTTCAGTGCGGGCGTACGCTTTAGCAACAGTGAGCCTGCAGACATGCTCGCCTATGTGGAGTGAGTCACCACACACTCTCATTCCGGCAGATAGACCTTATGACAGTCATAATTCCTCCTTGAAAATTTCACCACCTTTTAGCTTCACATCTAACCATTCTGGTTTTTTGTCTCCAAATATGCATTCCTCAGGAACAATACCCCCCCCCCCCCGAAATTATGTTGTCGTCTAACTTAGCCGTTTTTAAATTCAAATAACGTAAACATTTAACCTCGGAAGATATACAGTCCTTCCCAAACATACAACTTTTGGACTTTGAAAAGTGTCCTCCTGGTAACGGAGGCGGTTATATGTATCTTAAATTGTTTTCCATATATGCCTATTTTATCCTCTGTAGAGTGATATTTGCAGCGAGGTTTCGTCCCCTACTCTGTCCAGTCATTGTTGCCGGTCTCCGTTTTACAACCCTGACGATAGGCTTCACGGTCTCTGGTCACGCTCGTGGCGGCTCTGCTATTTTCGCCAGCTCATCGCTGGACTCTGCCGTCCATAAGGTCGCATCTCCGTCGTTTCGGTGATGATCTCGAGACCTCTACCGTCCCCTATCCTTTCGACCCTGTTGGCTGTGATGACTTCTTGTCTCACTTCACTGGTGGTTGATCCTGGGGCCAATCAGGCGGTGATACGATGGCGAACGTTAGCCTCTGCTGCTATATGATTTGTCCAACGACAAGAAGCGTTTCCAGCCCTCATATGTTCTCATCAACAGTCCTGTCCCATTGTATCGCAACAATCCTATCAACCAACATCTTAATTTTCATAGAAGCAGTTTTTTTAAAGTGGGGTCCGCTGATCTCTGACCCGCTTTAATGGAAACAGTTTTTTTTTCACTGCTTCCCCCATAGTTCACCATGCGTTTTCAGAGAGTGTTGACTATTATTTTAAAATGACGATAAGGTGGTGCATATGAAATTATCTGCCTACCATACTAAACCCTCCCGCTGCCCATGTGGTTGCTCAAAAAGAGCAGCATTTATTCACTTTGTATGTATTTTGACCACAGCGCTAAGTTTGCAATAAAGATGCCCTTCGAGCCTAAAATATAAAATTTATTAATTTTTATTTATTCTTTGGTCCAGTGGTCTACGATAGTGTGAGAAATCAACTAAAAACCGTGAGCTTGTTTACTATTCAGCTGGTTCCCGAGCTTAGCTCTAATGAAAAGGCAGTCATCATGTATCAGTCCGTCGGTTTTACTAAGCGCTTGTTAATACGATTAACGCGTGCAATTCACACAGCTTTTTTATGCATTACAATACATTTAAATGCACGCTCAACCTACCATTTGACACACGTTGAATGAAAATATTACCGCTTCAATTACTTAAGTATTACTGACGGACTCCGAACGGCTTCCGAGCATAAGGTACGATATTCTACACACCTTTATAGTTCAACCTTCATTACGAAGGGAAAAATGGTGCATGTCATCTACATTGAATTCTAAACGGCTTTCGACAGGGTCTCTCTCTAACGCCGCCTGCATAAACTGTGCAGTGCAGGAGTTTGCAGGAACCTCTTCCTATGAATCCAAAACCTTTCGATCGGACGGTCCCAAAGAGTCGCGCATCAACAGTCCTTGGGGGTACGCATGGTGAGTGGCGTCCCACGAGGTTCAGTTTTAGGTCCCATATTATTAATTGTTTTCATCAATGACTGCGTGAAGTACCTAGATTATCATTTGACCCTGTTCGCTGAAGAAATAAAATTTTGGAAAGTTGTCCAAAATACAGAAGATGAAAACCATTTGCAAACTAACTTGAACAGGTTAAAGTACTAACCTATGCACTTCAATGTTAGTAAATGTAACTTTCCCCATATCGTCAGTTGTAGAGCATCCAGCCCGATAGTTTATTCCTTCAACGGTACACCGCTGCAACAAGTTGAACAGCAAAAGGATTTGGGTGTGTGGATTACTTCTGCAATCAAACCAACGCGGAACTGCACGAACCCTAATGGCAATGTTTTGGAACCAAAGGTTAAAGTGGTTCCAGTGGAACCTAATGTCCCACTTTGGTCCCACTGCGCCGTGATTGCGTATATGGGCGGCATTCCGTGCACTTGCCCGGGTAGTCTACAAGCTGTCATCGAAATTGATGGTCGAACACCCACACACAATCTCCCACGTCCACCTGAGAAAAACCCTACGCGCACGCACGCCTCCTGCATTTGCTACCTCCTCCCTCTCCAAATGCGGCGCCTAGATCGATGCCTCGTTCTGGCAAGTTTTGCCGGCGTATGCCTAGGGCGAAAAACCCGTGTTCAGGGCGCACGCGTTCAAATAGGGAGTGTGGGAGGTGGTGGTGTTAAGGGGTGACTACGTGCATCAAGTGCCGTCTGAGCAGACTCGGTTCAGCCAAATATTTATACAGTAGTCGCCGGTTATTAAGCCCACCTCGGGCCCAGACCAAATTGGGCTCAATAAGCGGCAGGCGCACTAACCGGAGAGTCCTAGTTCTTGATCAACAAACGCAGGGTAGGCACTTTACATTAAATACGTACTGCATTATGTGTAGAGGTTGTTTATGTACAGGAAAAGAATGCTGTTGGTCTGTATTTTACGTAAAAACAGAACCAAACAAAAATGATCTGCGACGAGTTTAAAAAAGCGGTCTAGTATCAGTTGTTCTGGAGGAAACTTCGCATCCGGCATCTTGTTTTGCGTAAGACTGGCCAAACTTATGAAACCGGTTGCGCACGCAGAGAGATGAGAATCTCACTCTATCTAAACAATCTATAAGATCTAAATTACAAGCTAAGAAATGTGACATTCCAACACGGTGACTGTCGGGTAAGTATAACATAAAATCCGCATTCAGCCGCAGATCCTCTATCGGACCCGCATAAGTCATTCTACGATTTTGATGCACCCCCCGAATGCGGTGCCTCTCGCAGCCTGCAGCTGCGCCTACATTCTTAATTAATTTGAGATATGCCCGCGCAGGCGCATCGCAAATTATGGCTGAAATTGTTACATTAATCCTACGCCCTAGGACTGACACGCCCCTACTTCTAACCATAATTATCGCACTTACTAACGCACGAAAATGACTATACACATCCGCAGTCTTGGAATCACCGCAGAAAATGCCCATAGGGAAGACGCCACTGACAAATGGACGCCTTATCCTCCCTAGAAGTGGCCACAAGTCCACCTTAGTTTTTTTGAGTAAAGACAGTCCGTCGCAGTTCAGTTGTACATCAACCGTATCTGCGCCGGCAAGTAGGCCTATATTATCTTTGATAACCCACACTAATCAGACCAATGTGAGCATATTCACCATTGTCCATGGAAATTATTTTATATTTATTACTACTTTTTAAAAGCGTCCTCGGGTCCACTGGGACCTTAAGGTTATTATCCTTCATTAGCCTAAGAACATAGCGTAAAGTGTCATGCTTTATTTCACAGACAACAGCCCATTCCCTCACCTGCTTCCTAAAGCTCTCAACAGAAGCAGAAGGCAACAAATGAAAGAGAGCCTTTTCTTCTTCTTCTCCAGAATTTGAACGCGTGCGCCCTGAACACGGGTTTTTCGCCCTAGGACTACGCTGGCAAAACTTGCCAGAGCAAGGCATCGATCCAGGCGCCGCATTTGGAGAGGGAGGAGGTAGCAAATGCAGGAGGCGTGCGTGCGCGTAAGGGTTTTCTCAGTTGGACGTGGGAGAATGTGTGTGGGTGTTCGACCATCGATTTCGATGACAGCTTGTAGACTACCCGGGCCAGTGCACGGAATACCGCCCATATACGCAATCACGGCGCAGTGGGACCAAAGTGGGAGATTTGGCTCCACTGGAACCACTTTAACCTTTGGTTCCGGAACATTGCCATTAGGGAAGGCGGCGAAGTCAGCCAGATTCAAACGGCAAGTGAATAGGCGAGCGTTTATGGGGCTTGAAAAAGGAAGCTTTTTCAACAAACAGTATTCACCGGCTATTAAGCCCAGCCGCTTATTAAGCCCAATTTGGTCTGGGCCCGAGATGGGCTTAATAGCCGGCGACTACTGTATTTGGAAACTTCGTTCGGTCGCACCTAGGATTCGCTACACAGACATGAAGACTCTGGAATGTCCAAGACTGTTCCGTCTTAGAGAAGGTCCAAAGGCAAACGACCAAAAGTCCGGGAACACTGTCCTATGAAAGCAGACCGTCAACCCTCAACCTATCCTCCCTTTCCTACAGGAAACTATGAGGGACCTCATACTAACCTTCCCTATTACAATAAACCTGGATAGTTTTTTTGTCCCCAATGATTATATTACCCAAACTGACACGTCCACTTTGCGCGGTCATCCTCTAAAAATTCACCACGGGAATACGAAGATCAATTCACGTAACTTTTTCTTCGGTAACACAGTGGTTGCAGCGAGGAATGCTCTTTCCGAAGAAGTTGTTCACTACATTCATGTGAACAGATTTAGGACCAAACTGGACACGCACCAAACATTTTATTCGCCAGTGTCAATCTGATCCAATGTGACTATTACACAAAAATATTATGCTACTATTGTTAAGCGAGTAGACATATTTGATTACTGTTACAATTAATCAATCTTTTCGCTTGCAAGCATGCAATTGATATATTTTTTATTCATTTCTATCGATGCATATTTTTGGACGCCTTGTTATCAACAGGGAGCTCAAAGCATTCGTCTGTTTTCCTCCCGATAAAGTGATACTTCCCTCCCACCTCCCCTCTTCACATACAGAGCCGGGCCTGAAGATCGCAGCAGTCAGGGTCTCTCTTAAACCTTACGCTGCTGCAACAGGTGCACTTGTGTCTTAACACAGGAACCTGACCAGCATCCATCCACCCACATGATGTGTCTTCTATTCATGTTTCAATGGTACAAATGTATCTGCAGGAAAATGAAAATCCAGCTAAGGTTCGGAAGTCCACTTTCAGCACAGATACAATTTTACATGCCATTGGACCATAGAATTTACGAACTTTTTAATATTTGGGAATAAATCCACACTCTGCTATCCCTATAAAAAGCACGCTTTGTGCCAAAAGCATACAGAAAGGCGGTTGATAAACAGTGCATGTCATTAATTTGCGCTGTTAGTAAAACGCCGTGGCGGACCCCGAACCCAGTTTCTCCAGGTTGCTGCTTGGGATGTAACTAGCTGTTCAGAAACGGGTCAGTCTCTCCCTTATTTGTCAGTAGTATGATTTTGATGGCCACCCGACGGTGGCCCGCATGGTACTTTGCTCTGAATGTACCAAAAGCCATATTTTCATCGCTTGCTCCGTTTTATAATACTGTTTCATGGAAGTCAGGACGCAAACACCACCACCCCACCCCTCCCCCATTTGATTAAAAAAAACACTCCGTAGACATCAAAACTGTGTGCAAACTAGTCACCCGTTATCGCGAGAGCTGGTAGTCAGGCCGGTAGAAAACAATGTTCCTTCAGTATTCTGAACAGGAGAGCTATCCTTACCATTAAAAAACCCTTGCCATCAGTAATTTTTCTAGACACAAGAATAGAGAATGACAAGGGGTTAACTGACAAAACCAGCAGCGGTTTTTACGTCTTCATTAGCCGATCCTAACTACCAGGACAGTCGCCTGCCCCTGATTAGAGACACCAGAGTAACAAGTTAATTTTCTATTCTCGGACCAGCGTGCGTCCACTCCCTGTGAAGGTTAAATCCACCTGCATAGCCAACTCTGAAGTGCTTTGGGCTAACACAGTCTTATGTGTAGTCCATGGGAAAAGAAAACTTGTCCTCATTTTTTTTTACAAAAAGGTTCAACTGTACATTGTGACTGCAGGTTAAGTTTAAAAGTTTAGGCAGTCAAATAGTAAAGTAAAACTATCCGCAGCAGGCTTTTAGGGACACATAAATGGGGGCAGAGTTGGACCCTCCGGTTCGGCCTCCTTCTCCTCCTTTTCCTCTGGAGCCTCTGTGCGTGACGAGTCCAGAGTGAGGCCACTCTCAAAGGGTTCCCATAACTCCTCAAAGTGCACAATCTTGCGGCGCAGGCTGTCGAGAGGCTCACGCTTTGGGTTGCGCCAGAGCTCCGAAGACTTGTCAAGGAAGCCACCAATAACCTCCTAAAGTCATGGTAGAGAAAATAAAACATCGTTCATGTTAACAAATGCAAGTCAAGCGAAATTTACAGCATAAAAAGCCTGAAGACAGAGGCAGTGTAAGTGTGTGTGTTGGAAAAGGAGGAATAAGCTGGCCTACTTAGCAAAAACCTGACAGTTGAACAGCTGACGAAATAATTCCATTCTCGAGAGAACGGACGGAAAAAAGGAAGGAAGAAAAGAGTGCGCCAGCCAACAAATAAGTTAGTAGCTGTCGCGCGGCTTAAAAAACTGGAAGGTAGTCTCTACTGCGTTGGGTAACAAGGTAATCAGACGCGTCACGAAGTGGATTTTTTTTAGAAACAAAATGACGACTAATGATGATAAAGTGTGGGAAGAAACTTCCTGTACTTAATTTCCGTAAGGATGAGTTGTATGGCCGCCAAATAGGATCCGGAACCAGGAATCCAATTCCAGGGAAATTATTTTTAAGGATAAAGGTGAGAGTTAGAGTAAACGTCAGAATCCAGGATAAGATCAGGACCATGGTACGGTTTATGTAAGGTTTAGGCGCCGGATAAGGTTAAAGTTACAGTTTAGTGTTAAGTTAGGGTTGAGGCACGGATAAATTTACCCTACAGTTAAATTTATCGGAAAGTCGGCTAATTTTAGTGGGCGGTACAATTCCTGTTCCTGTTTAGGCGGCCGTGCAAGTCATTTTTAAGAGAATTCCCTCAGGAGGTATGACAATGCTACGAGAACAACATGTTTTGGATCCGAAATTTACAAATAAAGCCAGCTTGAATATTGCGAACATATCACTGACTGAAGGCGAATGTTCGCGTTCCGGGTATTTGCATGGGTGAAGAAGGATGGTCGAGCACGGGGCTCCTGCAAGGGTTCGAAAGCTCAGAAAAATAAACAAATCGATCCGGTGCTCGACCATCCTTCTTCGTCACCCATATCACTGACTGAAATGTCATCACCGTCTTTAAACGACTTACTGTGCCTTTTTAGCGTTTGAATAGTTAAACTTAACCTCAGTCAGGGCCTTAAATGCAGCTGCGCTGAGTTCAGACGGACAGGCCTTACATATAAGCCTATATGTGGCGTCCACCACTACGTTCGATTGTGTGTGTTCGACCATTGATTTCGATTGAGTCCACCAAACAGGTCGGCGCTGGAAAGCAACTGAAGATCAGGGAGTACATTTAAGTGATAGTAGACGTAGCAATCGTCAACCGCACTTTTCACCTTCACCCAGGGTCAAGAAGACCAAACGCAATCCAACGTAAGCCGCTTTCTCCAATGCAGGCCAGAAACACCGTCTAACTTAGTCTTAAGTGACAGTAAACCTTGCGCGGGAACTACTGCACTACCTACCCTCACTCACCCTTAGTACGTGTCAATACAGACTCAAGGAGACCGAAGCTGATAAAGCTACTACTACTACTACTACTACTACTACTACTACTACTACTACTACT
>JAYGXS010000001.1:37880919-37940416 GCA_036362985.1 Ligula intestinalis | reverse complement strand
ACCACCACCACCACCACCACCACCACCACCACCACCACCACCACCACAACCACCACACTAAATCCCTCATTCTGTGACATGTGTCTTTCACCTACAACTTAGGATTCGACGCGACGATTGTAATGCTCTAGGCACAACCATTACTTAGCTCCCTAAAATGTGTTCTACAAGTTTCAGTCTGCTCAAGTACCCTTTCACTTGACTTCGAGACCACGAAGGATGATAAAGTTAGCCCACCAGATCAAAACGCTGTGTCAAGACTCTCGTTCTATCAGTTATAACTCAAGGTATGAACACCTATCTTCTTCACTCAAGAATTCCCAAGACTTTAAACCACAATACCTAGATAGTAAAAAGGGCCAAGTGAATGCCAACCGAAGAAATGCAACAAAGTAAATAACTTGGAAATACTAGCAGCAAGAAACACGTAGCTTGTATGACAACAAGGCAAAAATGTGCGTGTCTCAACA
Organism: Ligula intestinalis; assembly: GCA_036362985.1. NCBI lineage: Eukaryota > Metazoa > Platyhelminthes > Cestoda > Diphyllobothriidea > Diphyllobothriidae > Ligula > Ligula intestinalis. Next base: position 37,939,946 of record JAYGXS010000001.1, on the reverse strand, counting down.
ATAGGCCTCACCTTGGTGGCCATTGCGACGAACTGGCGATCCGAGGACCTGCCGGATTCAAGCAGTTCATCGCGAAGCATCTCCTCAACGGTGCTTATAGGGACATTTTCATGATGGCTGTCCGTCTCCTTACGTGAAGATCCAGCTGGCCGCCTAAATGGATAAGGTTTAAAGGGTAAATTCCAACCAAAAAAGTGTCATCAAGCCAAATAGAATCAGTAGATGACAAGACTACTTTGCAAAATCGTCAATTCAAACTGGATAGGCTTCCAAGTACAGTGGAGCCTCGGGTGACGAGCAGCCCCATTTGCGAGCATTTCAGATAACGAGCGAGCCACTCGCAGAAAATTGTGTTTCGCTTGACGAGCTTCCGCTCAATTCACGAGCTGTGACTGCGGGTGTATGCCTGTGTCCGTCGTTGAGTCTTGCTCCCAGGACGTGCGTCTCCGGTCGCCTGCAGACAATCTGTGAACTGATGCAGGTTGATAGGCTACGCTTCGCAAGACGGGCGTTTCAGGTGATGACATCGGTGCCGTAACAGATTAAACTCGTTAAACGGGGTTCCACTGTAGTTGTTTGTGCACATCCAGACAGGTGGGGGGGGGAAAGAATGTTGAGATCAGGCTATCCACACCACCCAGCTTAACTGCACAAGCTGGGAACCACAGCAGACGCGTCTCCGTCGCGTTCCCATCCGCCCTCACGGCGACCAAGGTCCACTACAACAATCTCCCTACGGTGGATCTATCTCCCCTCCTATCCATCTGTGTTTTTGATGACGGAGCAGCCCCTCCCGACCATGCTGCTCCGACTCCTCCTCCTCCTCGCCGCCAGGATTGAGGCCCACCCGGCGAGGCTCCGGATCCAACAAGGGCTACTAGCCAGCCACTGCACAAGCTCTATAATAAGACTGGTTTAGGCGCCAACAGACAAGATAGTAACTCAGCCTGGCTTATGTTTCTACCCCATACGTTTCAGTAGATGAAACCAGATGGCTCAACCCCTCATTCCGGTCGTTTCAATAGAGCTGAAAGCGAATTTGGGCAGAAAGGAACTAACCGTGTTGCCAAGGGGAGAGAAGGCTGCGCACCGAGGTGTAGAGGCATTTCCTGTCCATATCTGTTCAGAGTGGTCAGGTGGACGACCCTGTCATCGGACGGTCGTTCGGCCGAGACAGTTTTCGTGAGACGAATTTTAATGCCTCGACGCTGCGCCTCCCGCATCTTCTCCAAGTTTGACTTCAGTTTCGCTGTTTTGGACTAGTTAAAAGAAAAACAGGATAAACATCGGGCGTGTAAGAAGGGACCGGAATTAGGAGGAGGAGGGGGGGGAGCAAACTGGTGTGCAGTCAAAAATTTAAGTCAATAGTACTATCAGTGACCGAGCTCATGAAACGTTACCGGGAATTTTGAAAGGCGTTGTCGATTAGGAAGAATTACTCAAGTGTGGTCATAAGACTGAGTATCAGAGAATCAGAAGTAAAACGACATTCGAGTAGTCCTTCGTAATCGAAAACAAATTTTGCACTTGCCGGTAAAATTTCGTGAGAGCGGTCACTGACTGGAGTTAGTGTGCTAAGGGTAAACCGTTGCTTTCGAAAATAGTCGACCGATACCCAAACTTCGAAAAATACAGTACTGGAGAAAAATTGCATAAAGGACTGAAACAGACTTAGCACATTCTGACAAACGCACAGTAGATTTGCTATCTCGTAAAATGTCAACCGAAATACTGAAATGTGTGTTTGACTCAAAAAGATTACCTAAGTCGGGTTGTAGACTCATAATTTTCGTGTAACCTAATAACAATATATTCTATTCACGCCGGATTGTCGGTTTCTGAACTAGCTTCGTTCCGACTGCCTGCAAAAACTACGCTCATTAAAAATGAATACATAAGGAGTATGAATTTACTCACTGATCTTTCGATATCCTTATAACTTCCTATACGTCTTATAGAAAAGCTGCGTGAATTTGATTGTACTCATTGCGTAGCAAATTACGTTTTCTTCAAAGTTAACCGTTGAATAGAGGGCATATCTTGCGTTAAAACAAGTTTCTAATCATGAGCTTTTATACGACCGTAACATCCATTTAGAAAGCACTGTATCCGTCCATTTAGCAGCGCTGCTTATAAAGTATACGAAATTTTAAAAAAAAATGAGTGCAAAATTTTAATAGCACTAGATCTTCCTACTGGCTTAGAGAAGTGGGTGATTCTTCTTAGAGGGAATGCATATATCACGTAGGTTATAAACCCCGAGTTCAAGTGTAGCGGCAGGACGAGTTCAAAAGTATTCGGTAATAAAAAATTGTTCAACGTTGCTACCAAATGAGTACGAATATTTTCATGCCTGTTTTTTCTATAAAATATGGTTAAATATATTGCGGTATCGAACACGGATGAAAAAAACTCGCTAATTATGTAGCCACTTTTACAGAACGTAATTCTTGTAGGCAGTCGGAAGGAAGTTCGTTCAAAGGCCACTATCTTGGCGCGATTATGCAGCACGAAACTCGAATCGAAAACTCATTGAAGAATTTTAGTTAACATTTCATTAAAAATCGCACCTAATGTATGTTATTAACGGCGGAGGGTAGAGACTCGACAAAAAGTATTCAATGGTAATATACGCCAAGATAATCAACTCCAGTTTCGAAAGCCAAGATAAACGACGATCTGGGGACATGTGCTAAATTAAAGAAACCGATATTCTGATGAAAGTGATTCAGTACAAAAAGGTCAAGCGGAGGAAATACCTTGTCACCCATGAGTTCTGCCTTCATCAATTTTGCGGCAGCAGCATTTATATCGTCGTCGGTCACGAAACGCTCTTCGACTTCTTTTGTCACTTCCACGGGGTGGCCGGTGCTGGCGTGAGACATGGGTTCCTGTGATCGACCCATAGGAAGGCTGGTGGAGGCCATCACATTATCATTGCAGGGCGGTTCCGGGGAGCGTTCGCGGGATCGAGGTCGAATCGCATCCTGAGACTGTTCACTATCGGCATGCTTCTTCCATCGTGGACGAGATTGATTTACATGATAGCGGCTATAAAGAACAGACAATGTCAGTGAAACAATATTTGGACAGGAGACGAAGCGACCAATTACGATCAGGACGACAGTCTAGTCTCACGGATAGCCGCGTTAAAGTTTGACGACTAAGCAGACAGAAAAGTAAAAAATATGCAAAGCCAAACAGAAAGGAAGAGTTGGAAAATACAGGATTACCAAGCATATATAAAGGCTTCTACGCCTATAGACCTTATATATACAAGTCTACGCCTATAGATCTTATATATACTGAGTCTACGCCTATAGACCTTATATATACTGATATACTTACAATTTCGGTCTACGCCTATAGACCTTATATATACTGAGCTGTGTAAAGCAGTGGCATAATACCGGCAAAACACGTGTCTGGGCCTTTTAGCAAGTACCTAACCTGTTAGTATGGTAAGTTACAACGTCAAGATGTAAAACCATCTGCATTATAAAAACAACACAGGTAATTCCAAGCTGATTGGAACATACTTAGCAAGGACAAGGCACGGAACCAGACCCCACAAACGGTACCCAAACAAAGAAGGCCTAATGAAGAAAACATAGTAGTTATTTATGGATATTCAACAGTCCACACTCTTCTAGAGTGGTTGCTCCAGGACATTTGAATTCCTTATTACTCAAAGCACAACATCTAGTAAAACTTGTTGCCTTTAAATGTTAATTTTGTCGATTTTTGTGAAAGGAGATGACGTGTAAAGCAGATATAGAAAAGTAAAACTAATTGGATCAAAAGACTAGAAGAACAATTCGATGGACTGTCCTCTCGAGGAAGCTTAGCAGGCAAGATCGGAGCATTGCTTAAACGAACGGTAGACCCAGGAGGGCTATGCAATGGATGCAGGAGAGAATGAGGTGGAATCAATTCGCTGGCAGTTAGGTCGGGAGACTGGTGCATAGATCTAATACGAGTAATCTTACTGACCTAAGCAAATCTCTGCTTGGTAGTTGAAGTAGGTGAATGCAACGTCCGTCTTCAATAAGAAGTCGTGTAAGGAGTGGAAACTAGGCTCCTAGGGCTTATGACTGCCTTAGTCATACTTGGAGCAAGACAGTCGCTAATAGCTACACACAAAGTTGGGTAGACAGAGCGACAGTCCCGTGTGCTAAACTGATTAGACAGTCTTGCAGAGCTTGTGAATATTACGCTGTCATCCCGCGGTAGCTGATGGAGTTTAGCTCACATATTCGTATCAACTTTCGGAGCGAGCTCAAGGTTTGCAAATTTTGAAGAAGGCAGGGTTGTAGAACCTCCACTTAACACTTACTGCCGATGGACGGAATAAAGTGGCTTAAGGTTCAGGAAAGCCAACCATCCCCACGCCATTAAACAAGGACCGAACGAATTTTAATGCGTACGGCAAGCCATCATCTATGTGAGTTAGATGGGACAGCCAACTGGAACAAATTACCGTCTCGCCGCCCCAGCTCAGCTAAGCAATTATTACGTGTCGCTCATTGTCCTCTCTTTAGCACTGCGCCTCGACTAAGTATTTTAGCGAGTGGCGGTCCGAGCTGTTACCATAAAACAACTGTGGAAGTTCAAAAAATGAGCAAGCTCACTAATGCAGCATATTCAAACCTTGCCATTTTTCGACCAATACTTCCTGTCGAAAGGAAATGCACGAAAAAGACCGGACAAAAGTGAAGGCACTGTGGCAGGCATCAACATTTACGCAAACATAGTCGGGACCGGCTGCCAATACCGCGAACGTCAAGAACTACAAAAGAGAGTCCAGACAAATGACAACCAAAACTACGAGAAGTGTCATAACTTTGATCTTGCTGGAACGTAAGGAGGGAGGGGATGGGTGTGTTGCAATGCGTTTGCAAATAAAAGATTCTGTGAAAATCAATATGGCTGTTAGACACTGTGACATCGGGGGCTATATTCCCTACAGCAACACGTGTTTACCAGCCTTCGAAATAGTGAGCCTATGGATCCGGTGCTCCTAATAGTGAAAGACGACTGTCAGATTGGGAGTCGAGATCAAGAAAAACGATGGGAAGTTCACTTAAACCATAAATTAAATGCTAAAACAAGGCAACTATACGACCAACTGTGTTAAGTGTTGTATCCGCCTGTAAGAAAAACGCCATAGAAAGACGAAGAATCCAAAAAAGCTTAAAAAACAGACCGTTTTAAACGTCCCACTACACCTACCCATAGTTTTGATAATTGTATAGATTTGAGCGACAGGTATGAAAAGTCATTCAATTTTTTTAAAACGAAGCTGGCGTACCCATCCCTCGATGAACGATTGTCTCTGCTATGGCGATATCGAGAAAATGCTTCTTCCATTGCAAGGACGGTTTTTTCATCCCATCTGTCAAGTAGGATGCTCCTTACTGATCGGCCGCTAGACTGCGCCTCTTCCTCAGCTCTGTCATAAGCCCGCCGTAGCCAACTCTCGTTGGCGCTTGTAAGGACGGGCTTGGTGCCAGTGGTGGTAGTGCTAGCGTCATCTTCCGGGAGGCCGGTGCCTCCATCTGCCCAGTAGGGATTCAATTCAGATACAGTTCGTTGTTCAGTCTGGGCAAAGCCGGCAATAGTAAGGAGAGAAAAAACATTTATTACCTCAGGTGCGGACTTGTCCCTCTTCGTTCTGTTGGTGGCCACACGTGAAAGTAAAGCATCAAAGGCCAAGGCGTCGTCGGCGTCAGCTGATTTCTCGGACTAAAAAGGCTATAAAAGTTTGATGCTGGGTACGTTACCGCCGCCGGTTGGGAATCTTTCTCGGGTCGCCATTCATAACGCTCTGGGGACTAACGGGAAGAGATTAAAAACTGAAAGTAAACTTACTGATTCGGATGAACTGGCGTGTTTCTTATGCTTTTTAGATTTTCCCATTTTAGTGTAATCTATGAAAGAATAAAAAATAAACATTCTAAGAATAACATAGAAAAGCATGAAGGAAGAACTGCAAAAGAGTAATACGTACTAGTAACTATCACAAGATTAATCAGATGCTGTGCAGTACTCAAGATCAGGGAAACTCAACTAATGATAGAGAAATACTACAGGATCTATCCATATTGCGTTGTCAGGCGCACGATTGACGGTTAAAACAGAGGTGACCTTTCATAAAATATAAAAGGATAATGGTAGAATTTCATGTAAAAGCTATAAGCTTTGTGTCTAGACGATTCATCAGAGCCAGGTTCTGTCTCTCCATCCATTCTTTGTGAAAGCCATACAGATATAATTATGCATGAACTGTATTAACGCAGTTTTATGTCTGACCGAAATTCTGACATTTCTCAGAAAATAGACGCATCTGCATACAAAAAACCTGATCTGCCGATTCGATTTTTGTAAAATTAATTAATAAAGTGGACAAAAAACTAAAGTAGTTTATGCTATGACTCTTTGTATAAACGAATAGATCGGGAGCAGTTGAGACAAGCAGTTGCCTTTTGATTCCTTATCGACACATGCATATATATTCTTGGCTGAGGATCCTTCAGAGCACATTAGGAATGTATATGCGGAAATTTTCCAGCGCAGGTTACTACACGAAAATGCTTATGGACATGAAAGCAATCAGCTACGAATGCCGAATATTTGGTCAATGGCTATCAATAAACAAAAATGTGTGAACAACCTGGACAGACTAAGACGTTATGTCATTCAATAGATGTCTAGAAAGAAAGCGCATTCACGCAGAAATTCGCCAACGTTATCCTTAACTGTGGCTAAGGGAAAATCCGACCTGCTTAAGCCTGCATCGACGCAGTGCTAGATTTACTTTAAAGGTAGCAACAAACTGAAATAACCGAAATCCTAAAACCAACTCGAAATTTTAAAACCACCCCGACTTGTATATAGCAGCCGTGTTGGGAAAACGTTAGTGGAGTTCCTGCACAATGACTACCATCGAATAAAGATGCTATGCATGCTTGCTTACAACAACTATGTAACAGCACTAAAAAATACATACAAGCAGTTTTAATCATGACTCGGGATAAAGTACGTGGGCTAAGGAACTCTCAGATATATTTGACAGGCATAGCGAACTACCGTAGAACACGAATGGACAAGTTTCAAAGACGGGAGGCCAAAGAGACGCGGCAGGAAGATACGACTGGGATATCGCGGAACAAGTTGGCCAAATTCCACCCGTACTGTCTACAAGCGCACTTGCAAGGCTTCCAATCGTCTTGTGAGACAATTAGTGGCAATAATGCCATTTATAGCAAAAAAGTGCTGGCTGGTTGGTTACTGTAGTAGCGCAGGGCACCATCGATAACGATTGGGTGCGTTCGTATGTGATGGCATGCGATAGATTGCGATGCAATGTGTTTGTTCAACCGAAGGTTGTGTGCGAATCCTGGCAATGTTTGGTCAGACTGTACTTTGACTAAAACCGAAGTCGCTATACTAACGCGTATATCAAGAAACTAGCAATATTTAAAGGCACTGATCAAAACTTAGGCACTATTGAGAAGTCAATGGGAGTACGTATCTCGCGTAAAAATCGTCTTAATGGGCGATTGCCAAATTTTTGGATGCGTAAAATTCATTTATCGCTCAAAGTAATTACTAGTCGACGGAGGTTACACGGGCGAGTGTGTAAGCAAGGGGACACACAAATCTAACGTACGCAGCGATAGTTCATGACCACATCATCCTGAACAACTTCTGACTCTACTATTCACCATGTGGCGGACATGAAAGTAAAGAACCCGAAGACAAAATAAGTCGTCAGCAAAAACTAAAATCTACGAATATAACAGCACTACATAGTAATGTATCACAGATGACACATTTATCGTTCGTTAAGGAAAATATTCACGAATTTCTGCAATTGAATATTCCATTCGCTACTTGACATAAACAGCAAGATCAAGCAAAATTCAGCAGTGAATCTCCAGAATCCAATAAAATACAGCATAAATCTTCTTAGTAACTGGGGTATTGTAAGGTTTTACCAAAACAATTTTCATGATTCAGACGTTCAAATATATTGACACTGTTCACAATCACTGAATAACAAAATGAACGTCAACAATAAATTGAGGGGACGGCAATTGGAGTTTTATGAACACGGTGTTGGCGACAACCTGAATAAGATACAGTTTTATTTTACAATTGCTAAGGTTGTTCCACGGCGTAAACAGAACGGGAAGTCAGGAAACACCTCTCTCTGCATGGCTTCCACACCATTAAAATATGGGATTTCGAGAGGGGCATAAGCCCGTCAATTTACATAGGAACAAGTAAGACACACATGAAGAATGGATACCTAACGATTTCGACAGAAACAGAAAAGAGTCTTATCTGCACGCCAAGAACTTGTAGTTAATATGAAAAACGAAACGACGGGGTTCAGTTTAAAGGTGGACAGATATAATAGGCTAACAGTCGTTTGACGTCAGTATTCGATAAAAATATATATAATTTGTTAATTTTTGCGGCCTAATTGGTAGAATTTAAGAGGAGAGCGGCGCAAAGTATACAGTGAAATGCGCTTTTCGTAGGATTCATGATAAATGTATTTGTGGTGAAATGCTGTTGGAGAGGTTTTTGAAAGAGCTGGACGGCAAAGCTGCATGTGGTAAACAGAGAAAGGGAGGCAGCATACGAAAAGGGAATTTTATTGCCACCAGTAATCTGCTACTTCATAAGACCCTCATATGTGTGTGTTTTGTGTGGGGCATACATGACATTGCATGTGCAGAACTTATTGCTGTGAGTTCCCACTCAGCAATTTGGCAAAAAGAAGACATTTGAAAATTTATTTTGTTGCTATACCTAAATCCGCGACGGCCTCAGGAAATCTACACATGCAGGGACATTTATAAAATAGCCCTGATAGCAAAAACCGATGTGCAATGTGCGCATCGGTAGCGAAAATCTAGCCTTAGTCGGCGAGAGATCAGTCATGCAACTCTCCAAAGTTTACCAGTCTACGCGCTATGTAGACTATCAAACTCTGACAGAAGAACCTCACCATTATTCTCACTCCTTCAGGTGATACCCGCAGTTTGTATGCTCAGGTAGGTCCCTCGGCTGCTCCAAAATTCCACCTATGAGACGGTTGCGTCGTGGGAGCAACCACGAATAAAAAATATGCATAAACCTCAGGCTTTCCGACTGAAGCCCTTGACGTGAGCTGATACAAATTTTTGGGCGCACAAATGTATCGAATTTTGCTACCAGGCGGGTGAGGCCAGTGGAAACAAACAACATTCGGTGACAGAAGATTTGATTGACAACTTGGTAATCAACTACTAAAATAATAGTTTTTTTCGCTGAAGTCCGACTTATAAATTACCAAGCCCTAATAATTAAAAAGGAGAGCACACCCCCTCTTTTCCTAAATCCCACGCATTACCCCTACAAGAGCGACAGTTTTTCTCCTAAAAATCCCTGAGGAGTTTTTTCACTGTCTGCTCCTATTTTCATCCTATGACAAAGGACAACGGACCCCGCAATAGTCTGAGAAACAAATTTTCTGCTACCAATGCACATATGTACAAATAGAGCACTCAAAGGAATTTTTCCTACATAAACCTCAATATACTGATACTGATAATGAACGCACGCATTTCAAATATTGTTTTCAAGAAACAGCGTATAATAAGTATGCAGGGTAAAATACAAAAATATTTCATTTTGAAATCAAGTTCACAGGATTTCATATAAAAATTTTGTACTCCACCAAAAACACTTTGCAAAAGCGTTTAACCCAGCATAACTGCTGAGGTATGCAGATGAAATTAAGTAAGACTATACCAGCTAGTGGCAATAAACCGGACACATGTGAGAGTAACCGAACCTTAACTAAGAGCGCGTAACAGGGATGGTATTCTTTTAAAGGTTCCAGGAAAATAAGCAAAAGTAAAAGAATTTAGGATGGCAAAATATCAACGATCTTTCTGCGATCAGCTGCATAAAGCTGGAAAGTGGGCCACAGCTTCAGAAATTTACCAATGGACTAGCGTTTGACGTGCGTTTTTACCAGGAATCGTGCTTGTTGTGCACATTTTTGGTGTATGCCCGCTTGCACAACCTCAAACTGATAGGTAGGACGCATCACGTTACCCTCACTGAGTTACAGCTTCGGAAGTGATTTGGTGGGATTTACGTACAACCTCGATTGAAAAGTAATGCTTCACAGCTCTGAAAATGGCATGACTGTTATTTTTAATCGGTTACCTGGTTGGATCACATAACAAGATGTGGCTGGGTTTTTGTGAACTTATTTATTGGGCAAGAACTGGGAGAGTGTTACATCATAAATATATCGTGCTTTGAATTAACTAACGTTTGACATCTCACCGCAATATTTTGAGTTGTTATATAGCTAGACCTTGGCACTTGCGACAAAAGTGATTCCAGATGTCTGTATTATTTCGGCACTGCAGACCGCAAATAGATTTATGGCGTATGAACTGGTCTTCTCTGAAAACGCACACAATCGTAACTGGCGGTGCCCGCGTACGTGAGAAAATCGTCAGAATCAAGTTTGTAAAGTCAGAGGCACCATTCAAAAATTTAAAATGTCCAACGACATCTCAAAATAAATTTGCTTTATCCTAAGTTTTAAAATACTTCGCCTTAAATAGATGCCAATTAATGAAACTGAAAGTTCTTTATGTCAGGATATTAGAAGCCGTCTTTTGTCTCCTTTATGGCCTTAGTAATGGTACACATCTTCCCAAGCTTTCTGTCATTATCTCCGTCAGCCGTTCTTACAACCTAAGAAATTACGCACCGATTATACCTCCTACTGCATCTTCCTCATCTAAACGCTCTTTGTTCTTTGCATCCAGATATTGCTTCCTTTGGAATAACTTAACAATTGAAACTAGGTCATTAACTAATCTATCTGCTTTCAAGCGAAGATTGCACGCTTAATTTAACACTGATGTTATTTACCTTTTATTCTCCTCATCTTGTCTGAGCAGCTTTCTCCATGACTCCGAGGAAGGACCATCGGGAATTTAGGAGATCCTCTTGGAAATATTTTTCTCTGACTCGTGTCCCCGGCATTTAACACAGATTATGAACTGTTTTTGAAAGGTCGCGGGTCATCTACTGTGCAGTTTACACGGAAGAATTTTCCATGAGTTCAGTGAATATTTCATCAATAAAATTAACTCGATCCGTGCCTAGGCAGAAGGCTTTCGATACATTTCCAAACCTGACATGAGCTAAAGAAATCCTTCCTATAGAAGCAGCAGCCTAAGTGCACATACTATCCGGCCTCTGACAGGGCAGACGTCTCTTTGGATTTATGAAAAAAGGGCCGTCATTTTGTTTAACCCACAGGCGAAATCTACCCGTTTATTTCTACAAATCTATTTTTAATTGTATGAATTGCATTTGGCAAGCCATCAAGGCAATGGTTTCAATTACTTTAACTCACCCCTAGGAGCAAGTTACATCAAGTTAAAGCAACTGTACTATTACTACAGTGGCCCAATTACAATACTATCGATGAGCACTTCGAAGGATGCAGTATTATCAACCTTACAGACGTACCCCTAACGACAGACAGTTCATAAGGTAACGCTATATTATCGGCTAGAGCAAATCTTCCTTGTTCATTATTGAACAATTACTCGCTTACTACATCGGAAGATCGGTTAGAAGCAGATGGATTAAAGGTTTGAATGCTCGATCTGAGGATGTTGTTATATCTGCATCCGTCCTGATACCTGATTTCTACATTAAATTACTATAATTATTGAAGAATAGCATACTTACCTAATTAATTTATGTATCAAACACAACGCGAATACTTGCAGATATTCACCAGGACTTTTTGTACCCAGAGATAGTGTAGTGGTCACCACTGCTCGACGCCCTCCCAACTTTTGACGCCACAGACCAGGTTACTCAGAGCATAGGAACACGCGCGAAGACAGTTTTTCCTGCGCGCTACAGGCCATGCGCAAATGGACGCGCGACCGAACGCACACATCTGATCTCTTCCATCGTGACCCACTAACAGGTGATGTTGCGGTCCGACCAATTACCATCCATATTGCCAAAACATAGGCAGCTTTCGGCACTCGCCCAGATTACTGCCGCTAGACCATACTCCGGACCCGACCGGACTAGGAAACGGATGCACTAGTCCGCGAGTCAAATTTTCTATTATGCTCTGTACAGAATACACTCCTCCTATCACTCTGGCCATCCCATGAATTCTCCCCTCTCTTAAGGAACCGGGCCTGGAAGATCGCTGCTGTAAGTGTTGATCTTATTATTCTTAACACCCTGCAATAATAATACTATTTCCCCCTTCAGCACGTGGTTGCTTAAAGGAATTACTGTATTGCATACCAGCACGTGTACATGTCTCCCAGTGCTGCTAAAGCTTGATATAGTTTATTGGCATTTCTTTTTCATTTATTTGATATTCTCTCTTCAAATATTTGGCATAATTCCGCTGCGTAATACACATGTGGATTCAAAGCTTCGCACATAATTATCCCAAAAAACTGAACGGTAAGAAAATACAATCCAAAATAACCACCATTACCAAGCATCCGGCTCGGGTTTTATTTGTTAGTCAGATGAATATTTTCAGCGGACAATGTGACGGTCGTGGGGGGGAAACGGTAGTTACGGCCCTGGCACGTAAGCAGTCAGTAAACACAATTCGATCAGCTAAATTAATTAACAAATACGCGATAAAGAGAATAGGACGAACACTTGCTCAGCCACTAAAATTGATCTTATTTCCTGTGACCCTGACTTTGCGCTGCACTCTGGAATATCATGAGAGTCCTGTGGATCTTTAATATAAGAATACTTCCAGCAAAGTCATCACCGCTCAAATAAGACGCACAAGCATATAAGAGCTTAACCAGACGCTTGGGCAGCGTCATACAGTGCTAACACCAACAGCACCATACTGCCTTGCCGTCAAAGGATCAACCTCCTCTTTATCCCTTCCGATTCAGCGTTAGTACGGAAAAATATACTCTATCTAGCGATCCAAGGATATAATATATATAACTACCTACTAGTTTTGTTTAAGTAGGTGTTTTTTAGTGGAAGGGGACTAATTACAGATACTGGCATATTTCTCGTTTATTGCTGACCGACAAGGAGCGTCGCATTTAGTGACTTTTTCCCGTTCCCAACCAAATTTGAATTTCCTACTCCAAAGCCGTAAGCTGCAGTTCACATCATCGCTTTTGACCAGAACATAGAAACGAAATATTGTAGCCAGGCGACATTTTAGTACTTCAAGGGATGATATTGGAGGCATGCTCAAGTGCATAACTAGATAGGTCCACCATTTTTATCCATCATGAGGAAGTCGGGAAGGTAGAACGAACACACTCTGTCCATATCGACCTAAATTACATTCCGAACACTTTAGCTGTGCGGCTAGGGAAAGTTGGACACTTGCTTGGGGCCTACGCCGACATTCAGAGTCATGGGCAGTGATAAAGTATATTCCAAAAGCCCCGCATGAAGAGCAAACTGGTGGATTCTAAAAGGTACAATAATCAGCTGGGTTGTAATCGCCTAGGCTTATCACTTTTCCAATTAGTCGGTCTGGGGTCAGGTAAACTTTTTTGCAGACAACGAGAAAATTTTAGTTGTTTTTGATTGTGTTACGGTGATCATGTTAACTGCCCTGGCTAACCTATGTGAAGTGTGTCCAATAAGAGAGGACGTAATGTTGATATTAAATTAAACCTTTCGGAAAATAATTCATACCTATAAGAAACAAGCGAAGGCAACCGTTAAGATGTGGGGCAGGTTTCACTTGAAATGTAAAACAAACTTCGCAAAACTAAGAGGTGCATTTATCGACTGCATGAGTTAACGTCAAAAGCTACGAAAATTCAGGTACCAGAGTTGCCTCATCATAACAACTGTCGATAAGTGACACTTAACACCACGGAATGAAGTATGCATTACCAATATCAGGAGAAAAAGTGAAACAGTTGAGGAAATATTGTACACAAAAAGCAGATTTTTGGGATAAAGAAAGTAGAAAAAAGTCACTGGCTTTTATCTTCCGCAGGCGGTCGACCGTCATATTTTGCCCCTTTTGGGAATGTCTTGCGGTCCTTGCAAATAAGTTGAGAAGAGATCACAAAGACAACAATAAAGACGGAACCAACAAGAAGAAAAAAACGTGAACAATTTTGGGGGTCACAGACAAGTCAGTAAGTCACAAAAATTACCATATCCAAAATTTCGTCTGAAAAACCAGGAGCTCATTTGGAGTCCTGCAAGGGAACGATCCTGAAAACAAAGTTCTTGCTTTGTACCCTTGACCTTAGGGCAACTTCGAATTCCTGTCGGTAAGCATTGAACTGCATTATATCTCGCGGTTCCGACATCCAAAAGGCATGGAATTCACTGAATAGGCATACTGTAGAAAGGAAAACAGGTAAGGCTGATTTCTAACCGTAAAATGTATTTAAACAGATGGCTAAGGCCTAGAGGACATGTCTAGCTTTGAGAGCTATAAACGCCTGGGAAGGAAATATTAAGGGGACCAGAGAAGTGTAGTGACCCCGTAAGGCTTTCTACATCCCAAGTCACGCCACGCATGACGCCCCGTGATCGCAGTTCTCTGTCCGCCCCTGAGAAAATCAATCACAGTTGCTGAAAACTGCCCCAACGCTCAAGCTCTCACCACGGCTAGCAAGTGCGCACGCAATAACGCCTGCCAGTTTGGCCAATCACCTCCCTGATACTGACTGACATAGGACCTAACCGAGAATTCTGCCGCGGGTACAGTACTTTGGACGGGGCCGCTCTCGGGTGCAGACGCATATTCGTCCGACACTCAAGTTCTTCCAACCTATTTTCCACGACCTCTGTACAGAATGCACTACTTTTCCTATCTGGCGTTTCACTTCTTCTCTTAGCCTACGGAACCGGGCCTGAAGATCGCGGCGACAAAGGTGTTCCCTATTAACTTAACCTACTGCAATAGAAGTATAAACACTTGTTTTAAGATTCGGCATTTCCCACGACACCAAACATTTTTATTTACAACCCACACCGCTGGCGACATTTAATACGATTGACGAATGTCTGCTATAGCATGAATCAAGGCCGAGGAAGTTTGAGTTTCAGTAAAGTACACACGTCGAACCTTGCCTAGTTATGGATAAAAGGGGGAAGCAGAGAAAACTGAATATGAAAACATCGAATCAGACAGTACACACTATCCAGAACATGCGAATGGCCAAGAAGACAGTGCATAGCCGCAGATGATGAACTTACCATAGGCGAAGTGAAAGTCATCCAGAGTTGGAGCAGTCTTAACATAATTGTAGAAGTGGCATTTAAGTTGGCCATCCCGCAGCCATTTACTCAGCAGGTCGGTTAAATTGATACCAACTATAGCAAAAGGATAACTAAAAGGAAAACAAAAACAAATATAGTTAGGGAGATAAGCGAAAATGGGGAACTGCAAGAGGCGGCTAGAAACGCATTTTCATAGCAACGATGGAGAATGAAGACCACGAAGATCCAAGCGCACCTCTTTACTTTTTGAATAACTCACGTGCCAAGAAATAAATGCTATGCAAAAAAAACTGGAAATGGTTACCGAGGTATAAAGAGTACATTTTCTACACAATTACTCAAGTAGGGTTGTAACACCGATGATTTTACAGCCTAATATCAAGATGCTCCAGTTAAGTCAGGATTTCGGCTTTTGAACGAGGTTCCTTTTGATTGCTTGCAAAATTTACACGCTATAAAAAACGAGCACTTAAGTAGTATGGATGTTTCTCACTGATTTTTAATAACCTCATAAATGCAAATACTTTCTACAGAAAGCAGGCATAAAATATTCTCTCTCGTACTCACTTTGTAGACAATTACACCTTCAGATTTTATGTTTGAGGAAAGGACATGTTTCGGTTTAAAAAACTGTCTAGATTGCCAAATAATTTAATATTCGTAACAGTCGTTAAACTTGATTTCAAGGTTTCCGAACTATATGCTGGATACATGCTGTCAGTGAAAAAGTACAGTTTTTTATGGCATAAAGAAGAGGTCACATATTTCTCCCAAAAAATTGCAATGGATTTGAATCATGTCGTATACTTTATAAGCAACGTTAATAAATTGACGGATACGATCTATTATGAATAAACATCTCACGGTCATAAAAAATCACATAGTTAGAAACATTGGCCAAACCGGAAGATACTCTATTTTCAGGTACAAAATGTAAATAAGGTGTAAATTGCTACCAAACGAGTACAATAAGGGACAATTTTGTGAATCTTTTTGCTGAAAGATATATTTGAATTGAAAAAGGGACAGGTTTGATTAGTGAGGCCCTAAAATGGTCGACTTATCATGAACAACTACTTTCTACTGTTTAGTAGCCCGACTTTCCGTTTTTTCCGCCACGGATTCATCAAGATGCAGGAGATGGTTCGCGCACAGGTTTTCGCTCGCCCTCGAATCGCACGTTTCACCGCTAAACATTGTCTAAGTGACCTTGCCCGAGGCTTGCGACCATCCCCCCCTTGGTGGTAGTAACTGAAGTAAATTACACACGCACACCGGTTTCTTGGTGGCATTACAAAAGGCACTTTAGTGAACTCGCCCAAGGTCAGCGAACACCATCCCCCCAACTTTCACGCGCTCGTCTTTCAGCCAGTACGGGTTCGTGGCGGTGGTGTTAGTAATAGTAAGGAAAATGGGAATACTAAACAGTAGGAAGTAGCTTTTCATTATAAGTTGACTATATTTTTGGGGCATCACTAACCAATCCTGCCAAGAAAGGCAGTGAGAACAAAATGAGGAAATTTCATATTTTTCAAGTAGTCATTTTTTTACAGGCAGCCAGACAGAAGCTTGTTCAAAAGCCGGCATCCTGAAGGTTCCGAAATATGTTGAGCTTAGGCTGAACGATAATCAATATTACAACATTTCAGTAACAGTGGTTGCAGTGTAGAATGCTCCTCCCGAAGAGGCTGTTCACTCCACCTGTGTGACCACATTTGAGACCAAAGTGGACATGCACTCAACATTTTATTTACCGCTATTAATCTGACTCACGAGAGAGAGAGAGAGAGTATTACACGTACTTATCACACATAGTTATTATAATACTCGTTCTAAAGGACTAGTCATAGTTTATCACCATTTCGACTCCACCAGCTTTTGTTCTTTGCTTGCAAGCATGTAATTGAAGTATTTTTCCATTTTTATTTTCTACCCATGCATTTTTAGCCCCCCCTGTTCCTAATAGGGAGCTCAAAGGCATTCGCTTATATTTCCCCTCAATAAACTGATACTGAGTCTTACTTACATATCTTTCAAAACCAAAAACAGATTTCCTAATTTCGGTCGACATTCCACGAGATAGAGAATCTACTGTAACCTGCAGTCGAACAAAGAAACGATGCGAGACGCCTTTGTTCGACGCCGCAAACTTCCCGGGCGCTCAGGGCCAAGCAAGTCTCTTGACTGAAACTGGAATGTACACACGTCGAGACAGTTGTCGTCGTTCATTGCTCACGTGCAACGATACACGCGGACAGGCACACAAGGCTCTTAAGCTCGCCCCTGCAGATCCATAAAGTTAGCAGCCCACCAAAACATATGCAATCTAACCCGTCGAAAAGGGATGCACGAAACACATTTTTTTGCTTAAGACCTCGTGAGCATCCACTCCCAGCAGGGCTCTCAGCAATGTTTGCACTCGGATCCCTAAAAGCATGAGATCCAATCCCCGATTGTTGGAAAAGACAAAAAGCACGGGACCCTGAGTTGCTGTCTCAGAAAGCAGTGGCTATTGGTGAAGGTAGTGCTATCGTTGAGTGCGTCCAGTCAGTTCCGAGAAAGAGGATCGGAAAATGGTGACAGCTGCTGTTATGTGATTGTGCAGCAAAACCAAGTGGTGTGTTGCATGATCCGGGGGAGGGGCGTGTTTAAGTAGCCCTTAAGCGGTTGCAGCTAAATGGACGCGCGAATGTGCGCGAGTGGAAGTCGGTCAAGGATCTTCAAGTTAGCGCGTCAGAAAGCGCTCCTTGCGAAGTTGCATGGCCTTGAGGCAGTGGGCACTGGACAAGGACGTCGGACAGCAATGTTGGCTGTCCGCACAATGGTGCTGGCTAACATACAACTCATTTGCTGCTATACTGTCAAATAACAGGTGACAGTAGAAAGAAAGCAGCTGTCATATTTTACTGTCCAGACAATCACGATTTGAATGGCTACGTTTTCGACAATAGACGATATTTTTTCGGTTGCAGGCAAGAATGACCACTACAGCACAGTCAACGCCCTAACTATCTGGATTATGAGACACCACCGGATCAAGTTACCTAAGAATATGGGAATTCTCTAAGTCAGACGGAAAAACGTACCTGGAAGTAGAAAGGATCGACTCTGAAAGGATCCCTCTAGCTAGAGTAGTGTGGGCTTCTGCAAAGTATCTGAAACATGAAGGGAATATGACATCAGGCGTACTTTGTTTCGGTAAAAAAAGCCCTTTTTGACAAAGCCTGAAGGCAAAATGCCGGCGGCGAGAGAAAAAAATGAGGTGATCAAGAAGAACGTTATTTACACTGTCGTTGTGGGTATCATAGAAGTTAAAGTTACATTCCACTACTAAAATTTGGTGAAATACCAAGAACGCGATTGCAAATGAAAAATTTGCAATACTGATAGATGTCAGAGATGCATCTCGCCATTACCTACTGAAGCAAAATGTACATTTTCTGAAGTAAGTATTAAGGCCTTGGATAATTTCAAAGACATAAGGTCTAACTGCGTCTTATATCTGAGTGGAGTAAAATCAAAAGTTATGGCTGAAACCGCTAAAAACAAAAAAACAGGATGTGCCCAAGAGAAAAAACTGCAGAAACGCAGAATCTGAAAATCTGAGTATATAGAAGAGAAGAGGAAAGGCAAAAAATAAGGAGGCCATGCAGGTTATTAGATAACGGACTTACAACAGGTTAAGGGCACCAAGAAGACCCATTCCACGAAAGTCGGTGATTGGACAAGTTCCTTGAAATCCTATATCAGACCACCGTTTGCTCACAAGTTCGAAGGTCTCGTTTGGAAGCAAGAATTTCCACAACTAGACAATTTAGTTGACAATTATGAACGAACCCCCCTTAAAATATCCAAATGATATTCATCCGATGCGTCAAATGCAGTCGAACGCAAGAATTCGCATTTATCACAAACATCTTGATACCCACGAATCTGCGTGACGGCAAGACCAAACGCATCTGCGAAACTATGCCGAATAAATAACTCCCAGAATCGATTACCCCGGAGCAGCTTTAATTCCTTTTATCTCCATAGCATAGTCCACATAAAGATCAAGGGACAGCTTTCTGAGATTTCTGCTGAGAATAGGATCTTTTGAATTGGAAAGTGATCTTTCTAAAGGGAGGAAATCGTAAAGAAAAAAATAACCTAACCGAATGCGAGAGTTCGTCCAAACCCTTCGCGATTTTCTTCAAGTATGCGCTGAAGTTCACATTTTCCGGAGAGGATCCTCAACACCCGTTTGCGGAAACCGCGAGAAGTTAGAAAGAAGGCGAGTGCGCAACCGAAGGCCACAATCGCACAAAACCAATATTGATTCATCGTAATACTCAGATGGAAGCAGAGAATAACCGACAACGGTGGACTGAAAAATGAGGGAAGATTGAGTATCTTGGACTGCCGTTTAGTTTCTACAGGTGCAACAGAGATCATAAGTGCTGGAATCCAGCTTAAGATTGGGAATGCTAATGTGATCAGACAGATGACGGCATTTAGCACTTTTAAGTAACAAGTTCAGAAGGAAACGGAACACAAGGAAGGTGAGTGATACTGGAAACAAACAAAGCAGTGTAAAAATTGACAGTAATGATTGAGTCACGTGCGGTGGATGCAAAACAAGTCTGAAGATGCCCACGCATCAAATCATAACGAAAAGCTGGCGCGCTGAGAGGAGCCGAGGACTCCCCTTTGGTGTCCTGTTACGACCGCCAAGCGGAAATTCACCGAGAAATGTCTTTATTATCCTTTACTTTAAAACAGCCACCAGGAACATTTTTCCATTACACTACTTGCCGAAAACGTATTTTTAGATTGTGAAGTATTACGAAATATGGCTTCTTTGGAAGGGTGGCGAATAAATATTTGCGGATTGGCTGGCGCCCCAGTGCACTGCTGCTGCTATGCCTCATTGCCCCCCCCCCCCCCATTTTACAGTTACTTCTCATCCACAGTCTTACGAAGTCATCCATCCTGATAACCGTTTAGACTGGAGGTCAAAGAAGATGAAAGTAACCAGGAGAGTACTTGCCTCGATGCAGTTATGTGTGTTGTGGAGTAGGGAGACACAAGTTGTGCTGTAGAACAGACCTAGACTAAGCACTGTGGCACTGACTTGAAGTGCCACTCCTTCTACCGCTGGATCACGACGAGACTGAGATAAGAGTGACGCTGATGGTTGCGTCGCTATACTGTGCACGCAAGTAACCTTCATCATTTCGTTTGTAATGGCAAAAGCAGCCCTTAAAAACTCCTGCGGGGAGGGTGAGGGTTCAGGCCATCCAAGGTGGTTTGGGCACGTTCTCCGTCGTACACCTCACGAGCTCCTTTATACGACCGCTGAGTTGGCGTTACTGGCCAGCTAAAGGCGTCGAAGACGAGATCAACTCAAGAACTGGCTGGACACAGTTCATCAAGACATGGAAACGATTATTGAGTTTCCGTCGCTGGAGAAGAGAATAGGTTGAGCTTTCCAGATGTACCGCCGCAAATTTTCACGCGTAGAGCGGTATGATACGTAACATCATCGGGGCCGGCTAGATCAGGAATGAACACAGCTATATCAAGTACAAGAGGTTGACACGCAATCCGCTAAATGACTGTAGTTATGTTCTGTTGATTCTCCCTCTACACTAACCTTGGGTCTCAACGGAGTTAGGCATTGCCTGGAATGTTTTAGAAACCATATGCATGGACGCAATGTGAAACCCTTCGAGGGGTAGAAAAACTGTCTCGGGCACTGCCTGCCTTGACCGGATACGCAGTCTAAACATAAGAAACATATAAATGCTAGTTCTCGACAATCCAACCCTCTTGCCAGAACGAATCCGTCCTCTTTGACACATGGGAAGTTCGGTCTCAAATGGTTAACCCCAAGGAGTACTGGATAGAATGGAGGTACGCACTAATCTTTTAGAAATCGAATCAATAGAAGGGGAGATCACTACTCTCAGGGAAACCTGTCCCTCTAAAGGGCAATTTAAGGAAGTATGGACAGCAGGAACTGGCCGGGGCAACTGTAAAAGGAACGAAGACGACCAGAGGGGAAAGTCCCACGAGAATGTGCACGACCCTTTTTGTTGCGAAAGCAGGAAGGAGACTGTATTGGCAAGCGTCCCTTACTACTGAAGACCTGCGCAGAACACAATTTGTTCGTAATTACCATCGCCATTGCCTTCCTTAGCGCAAAAAGACGAGAAGACGCATTCTCGTTCAGGCTGTCGCAATTATAGAACAAATTGCGCGTCATGAAAACCGGAACGTATTCGTGACAAGGACGCATATTTGGGATAAGCATGTGTGCTGGTGAATAAATACCACGAGAAAAGATAAGAGACTGAGAGGACGCTATCTGGACAACTGACAGATATCTACGAACCCGTAGATGGCTAGTATCAGAACTGGTTAGGCGATTAAATTTGGAAGCTGCTGAACGAAAAAAAACCTGTTTAACTAGACACATGGGACAGTTGTACTGCTGCAAGAGAGGCTGTGTTGTCTCAGTGCAAACGTTAACTGCGCCAGAAGTCGCGAGATTTCGATATCGGTTTGGCTGAAAGACAGAGGAGGTCTAAAGATTAAACGACTGTGATTAACTTCAGAAATTATTAGCGCTCTTTAAGGAGTTGTGGGGCACTTAGATAGCCGCAACTACCTCCAAGTAAAACCACTTAATTAGGAGACAAGTCTCCGATCTTGGAGCGTAGCTTCAGAATGTCTCCAATCTGTGTGAAAACCATAAGCCAATTTCTTCGAATGTAAATGAACGGTCATGATGGGCCGACCTCGCCAGAGTAGACCATAACATTTTACACAATCTGTGATCCTGACAGACACCTATCGTAAGAAACGAACGCAAATTCACTTTTGTGGTCAAATAAACAGGAGACGTTCTACATCCTTCCTACATATATCGCAGCAAAAATCTCCAACTACACTGAAGACTGTGCATCAAATACCACAAGTGAAAAGGAAATATAACGGAACATGAACCCGTTTGTCATGGGATGCGCCAGATTAAAACCAAATAGTAAAACTGAGAAACTAATTGTGGTGTATAAAACGACAACATCCCTCTCAATCACCATGAAAACATTGATGGTATGGCCGTGGCATTTTCGAAATGCTGTATTGAGAAGTATAATATAAATTCTAACGATTAAATTGCGCTTTGGACTATCAAAATCAGTGGAGCTCTATGTCGACCTTTATCATTCGCATAAAGTGCAAAATCATTCCTCTCAACATCCAGCTGGAGATGTACAGGGCTGTAGTCTCAAAAATGCTTTCTACAGCTTGGGACCATAGGAAACCTGCCAAGACCAAACACGAAAACCCAAGGGCTTTTTAAACTGCTTCCAGAGAATAAAGGTGAATTAACAAGAACAGATTTGGGACAGTTGAAGCTGGAAATAGTCTGGCGTGCTCAATATAATAATAGTGCTGAGACAAATGCAAACTCAATGGAACTTCTAGATCTGAGGAGCGCCCGTCGAAGTGACTCTTATTCGGTGACATCGATGCCAACAGTGACATAACAAACTTAACCAGGATACCCTGAAAGGTTTATCCGAACAATTTACTATCAACCAAAAGTGCTGGGAGGCTATAAAATTATTGAGAAACATGACGAATAGCAAAAAGGAACAATGCAATAGTAGTTTACATAAATTAAAGATATGGACTCAAACATTAGGAGCACAGAACCTGAATATGAGCAAGAAAAGTTTCCATAGACAAACACAGTCCAATGTGTCTCAGTGTATACATGAATTTAGGGTTTAGATCGGCCCCGTGAATCACCTTCGAATGCGCTGCAAGGCTATCATCAACGACTTTCATACTACGCTGAGGGACATTTTAAGCGTCAACCAGTCGCCCCACTGTTAGGATGCATTATGGTTTAGAAGGTAGCGGATCAAGCCGGTTAAAAATCTGAACCCAAGCAACCCTACTCCACAGATCCTGATGCGCGATTTACCTAAGCTAAGCCTATATGATGGTGTAATGCACAAGCGGTCAAGCACACAATCTTAGTGAGAAGTCCTTGTGGGAAGCAGGCACTTCATTGAGTTGAACGGGAAAAAATAGAGCAGCACAAAAGGTGTGGGGTAGTGACAAAACGACTGAGCAGGGGACCACCGGAAAAACCACAGCCCACGCCTTGGTCAAAACCGGAGGTCAGGCAGTTGCCCAATCAGGGTTCGTCCTCGGCACCTTCGTCACCGATTGGCTCCTCGGTTTCTACAAGGGCAGTTAGATTAGGGTGGGTGAGTGCAGGAAGGGAATGTTGAATAGAAATTTCTATCACACTGCCCTCTCCTATAGGACCAATATCACAGCGGTACGACGTTCAGGTGAGGCGTGGATCGGAATCTGATACCACCATCCGGAGGGTATTCCCACGGTATGGGATACTGAGAGAAACTGAGAACCAACCAACGAAGACAAAGCAGGGTATTTGGCAAGCGAAACTGAACGGGAGTCTGGGAGTGGCGAAGGAGGGTCAGCAGGGAGGTTCGTGAGCAGAGATGGGTGAATGGAGAGGTTTAAGGGCTCAAAATGGGAAAACATAAGTAGGTCGGTGGGGACGAACCCGCTAGAAGTGTCCTCTAAAGCATATGGCTTAAGTTTGCTAAAATAGGCAGCAAAGGTGGGGCCGTTGGGATAATCCGAGGTCTGGCAAATACAGAACGCCTCCGAAGGGACTATCAATACGAGGAAGCGGAAAGGAATGTTTTACCGTAACGAAATTCGGCTTGCGGTAGTCGACACAAAGTCGCGGTGAGTCATCCTTCGTTTTAACCAGAACGATCAGAGGCCCAAGGTGAAGAAGACGGACGAATGAAGTGTTCGCCTAACATGTCCTTGATGGCCTGCTCCAACTGTTCCTCGAAGTGGACCGGTGACCGGCGAGAGGTTGACGAATTGGCCTGGCTGAACCCGTGTCGATGGGTTGCTGCAGGATATTGGTTCTACCTAAGGGGTCACCATCGCATTTTAAGGCAGATGAGTTCGGATGGATAGGGTCACGCACGACAGTCACCTGTTCGGAATAGAAATCGGGGGAGTCGGGAACTAAGCGCACCAGATCAGACGACTGATGAAGAGTAGAACTTACCGACTCACACCCGGGTTGCTGCACAGAGGCGCTGGGAAAATAAAAGGGAACCGTGGTCGTCTGAGACGTGAGCTGACAGGTAGCAGTCAATGAAAAACCCATAAGCGTAAAGGAAATCGGCCCTAGAATTATGTACCATCGAATATCTGAACAAACGTAAAAACGATGGTGAAATTTAGAGGAACCAAGGCAGATCGGGACGTCGATTAAAGATGAGAAGAAAAGAGGTATGCCATTCGCCGCCATTCGATGGGAAAACATGGATTTTAGGAGCCATGCGCGGGGGACGCCTGGGGATTAAGTAAAGAGCAGGCCGCCCCGTTGTCAACAAGAAATGTCACTCGGCTGTCAGCAACCAGTGCATCAAGAATAGGAGCAAAAAATCAGAATTAGATGTAACAGTAGGCACGGGGAGACAGGAACTTGAAATTTCAGCTACAAGAGCCTGACGTCACTGGAGCGGGCGCCGTCTTCGTCAATCGTATCGCAGTCCCACACACAATGTCAGCACTCCCGTCTCGCTCCTGCAGTCGCCAACAGCACTGTATTCACCACCGGTAACTGATCAGACATAAGAGAACACAGATCACTACAGATGGGACTTGTATCTGTGTAACTCCGTTCCCTATCCCCATATTATTTTCTTACTCTGTACGTATTCTTTATTACTAGTAGATTCCTCTCCATATATTCACGTTTCCTTCTACTCCGGCCTTGATATTTGTGGGCTTGGGTGATGCTTATCAATCCAATTCCGAGTTTCCGCTGCAGAGCCATCTTTAGGTCTCTTATTCTTTAGGTGTGTGCCAACCTCAACATCACCGACCCGCTACACCGCGGCCAGCGCAGTTTTGGAATATTTGCAGCTTACAAACTACAATATCCGCGCGATAGCCAGAAAACCAAGTTGGATGACCGCATGTTCACATTTATAACAAAATTAATCCGATTAAAATTATTTTAAAACTGATAGCTTAAACTCGTCAAATAATTTTAAAAAATAATGCCATCAATGTGAATCCCTAGTGTGCTATTATGGTGCAGTTAACTCAGTCTTACTTGCACAAGATGATCCCCTGCATTCAGAAGCACCTGCAAAAAATGCTCCATTCACGGAGAGCAAGAGATAAGGCAATGGGTCATGTTAAACGGTCAGAGAATACTCAAAGTTAAAGGTTTACACGATATCCACATCTGTTACGCAGACAGGACGGCTTTCAAATTGTGAATTTCAATTTCTTCCACGCGAGGTACCGTGCTAGGAATTGGTGAACAGAGTGCTAAAATTTCAATATACGGCAAGATATATGACGGAAGCTTCGGCACATAGCACAGGAAGACTTCACAGCCATTTTTTTCAGAGTGGAGAGGGTGAGCGACCTCACGGAAGATGCGGTCAGCAAAGTGCTTGACCGTTTTAAAGTGTCGCTGTAATATAACGTCAGCGGAAAAAAACATAGGAAACACCGGCAGCTGAAGAGAGCATTCGGAGGATATCTTTAAAAATGAACAGATCTAGTTTAAGTAAAACTGAAAAGATAACTGGAGAAAAAAAAAGAATAAGAGGGAGAATTTAGGCATTTATAAATCGCCAGATTAGGGCTTGTTGTGTGCGGTATGAACGCAAACGGTGGATATAATATAAAATTTGTGGATTTTAACGAGAAATCCGCTGATTTCTCAAAATGACGAATTCTTCTTAATGCCATCAATGCAACTGCACTGTCACACGTCGGACGAAAGCCGTCCAATGCCAGGGCTGTTCCAGCTGGTTTCACATTGCTTGTTTAGCTGTGACCACCAAACAGTACGTATCTCTCACAGAACTCGATACTTAATGCTGCGTAATCTTTTGCGAACCGTGTAGAACATATGCTGCGCTCCATCTTTCCACTATCCATGCCTGCAAAGTTAAAGCAGTTGTGGACGAGGCGATAGTTCTACCTATTATAGCCCCTTAAGCTTCAGATTCTGCATCTCCAGATTCTGTTGGCCGGGGTGACACGACATTTTCCTCTCCACCTTTTGTTCCTGTAACCAAGAAGCCACGAGGTCTAGACGACAGAGGGCAACCGACCCGCCCGCGCCTGTACCTGCCCCCGACTCGATTCCGGAGCAGACCCCATCAACTAGTGTGCCGAAACGCACGAACCTCCCGGTTGTTGCTGCAGCTCCCACATCTATGTCGGTGAAACGACCAACTGCTGAATTGAGACAACGTGACAGGTGTCTGATCATGTTCAACGATCCTGAAGTGACAGAAGGCGATGCCACCTCTCGATTAACGTTTGACAAAGCTGAGATCGATCCCATTTTGCAACGGCTGTTTGAGAATGCTGGTGAGGAAATCGCGGTTAACCAAATGATTCGGCTTGGTGCCAAATCAGAAAGCCGCCCACGTCCGCTAAAGTTCAGATTCGAGTCATCTGTGATTGCTAAAAAATGGCTGTCAAGATGTTTTAATCTCAAGAGCCTACCAGTATCAGTAAAACCCAACCTCTCACCCGAAGAACGGGAAAAACGCCGCGCGGCCGTCCAAGAGCTAAAGCGTCGGACACTTACCGGCGAAATGAACCTGTTAATCCGACATTTTTGGGTAATGAGGAGACGCCATCTCCTCACCGCACCATTGATCGTGATGTTGTTAGACAACTCAGTCGAACAGCCTCCCCAATCAATTTACTCAATGCCAGAAGCTTGCTTCTCAAGCTCGCCGAGCTTTCCCATTGGGTTAACAACCAAGGGCCGTTCTTCTTTGGAATTACGGAAAGTTGGCTCAATCCTGATGTTGGTGACGCTGTAGTTCACATTCCTGGCTACAACGTTGATCGAATTGATAGAGCCAGACCTTCGTATGGCGGGGTCGTATTGTACGTGAGACAGGACCTTCAAAGCAAGGTTATCCGAAGCCTTGGAGGTGAAGACCTCGTTGAACAACTCTGAGTGTCAGTCTCCAGCTCCCGCGAATCACTTTTAATGGCGGTGGTTGTGTACATGAGTCCTAGCACTACGTCTCTGGCCTAGCTCGACACGTTCGCTGAATATGCATCATCTTCTCATGTTTGTATTTTGGGCAACTTTAACCTTCCTTCGGTTGATTGGTCTATGGCACACCCAGTAGCCAATGACGAGGCCCTCCGGGCCTAAAATATAAAATATATTTATATATTATTATTTATTATCTTCAAACTGTCTAAACAACGCTTTTCTTGATGTTGTTTTGGTCAATGGTCTTGTGCAAAATGTACTGTCGCCTACGCGGATAGCAGCTTCTTCGTCGTCTTGTTTGGATTTAAGCTTAACTAACCAGCATGATGAAATTTCGAATGTCACCATCTCGAACCCACTGTCCACTGGTGATCATTGCATCGTTTCTGCTTTCACGACCAACAGTTGGACCCCGGAGACCACCACGGCCAAATGTTTGGCGCACGGACTTTGACGGCATGCGTCAAGCTGCTCCACTTTTACTATGGGAGGTGCCTATCGCTACCTCTGTAGAGGAAAAATGGGCACTGTTGGATTATAAAGTTGCTACACTGTTCGCGGAGTTGACTGCAATGTCCGTCCCTGGCTCGTCCCGGCTATTTCCACCCTGGATCGGCCGAACAGCTCAAGGCTTATTGCGAAGGCACGACCGAGCGTGGAAAGCGTTTCGTTTACTCGGTACGCAATCTGCATTTGACCGCTATCAATGATTGCGTAATGAAAGCCATGCCGTTATAAGGCAAGCTACAAGGGATTACGAAGATACCATACTGAAAGTTTCCGACTCTCAGCCAAAGCGGTTCCACGCCTAGATCAACCGTCGTCGCAGAGCTCAACCTGGAATCCCAGAGCTAATTGCAGCGGATGGTCAGCGCATGCTATCGGATGGGGAGAAAGCGCAGGCCTTGGCATCACAATACCGGGGTGTATATGCTAAACAGCAGCAAACAATAACACCAGTGTCCCTCCCATCTCAGAGCCCTGAGATTATAACGGATATCGAGTTCTCGGTAGAAAATGTTTTCCGTATTTGGACTGCACTTAAATCCTCGACCTCACCTGGACCCGACAATTTGCACTCACATATACTGAAGCATCTGGCAGATATCATTGCTCCACTGATATATGTATGCATCTTTAAGGGTTACAGGCAAGAAATGACAGGCAAGGACGAGGCCCTCCGGGCCTAAAATATAAAATTTATTTATTTATTATTTATTTATTTATTTAAATGCCCTTGAGGACCTTATTAATGTAACGCAAACAAGGTTGTTCTTACAGTTAATGTGCAATCGGGGGGAGCACATATGATATCATGACAGAATTTTGAGTGAATTTTCACGGAAAAGGATGAAAATGGTCTAAAGCCAGAAAAGTTGTTCACAGTGCTGGCAGTAGGTAATTATGTTTTAAAAGTAGCCTTTTGTCAATTAAACTCACATTGAGTCTTCTATTTAATTCCGCAATTGTGTCAGTGGAAACCGTCTCTCTTGGTAGCAAGTTCCAAGGCCGGACCACGCGTTCACTGAAGAAATATTTTCAGAGTTCTAATCGGGTGCTCTCGTTTGTGACCTTGTAAGGATGGCCACGCAGATAAGTAGTGGTGGCTTATTGGAAGAAATCCTCCAATTTTAGGGAGGAAATGTGGCCCTGGATTATCCGGAATGTCCAGAGCAGGCTGCACTGAACGCTCCTGTAAGACAAAGGAAAAAGGTCAAGTTTGATCAATCTCTCCTGATATGGTAAGTCCCTGGGACCATGGACCATCTTTTTCGCCCGGCGTTGCACTTGTTCAAGAAGCTCCATATCTTTTTTCAACCACGGTCTCCAAACTGGCATTCCGTATTCAAGATGTGGTCTAACAAAAGCGCCAAATATTTTTCCGCAGAGTTCAGGTGAAAGTATTTTGAACGCTCGTCTGATCCAGTGCAAGGGTACTAGTTGCTTTCTGGACGGACTTGTTACAGTGCTCTGTTTGCATCATTTTCGCGGTGGTCCATACACCCAGATCTTTGTGCGTCTCAACCTCTTTTAATGGGGTACCATTGATACAATAACTGTGTTTCGGCGGCACTTTTCGCCCCGGGCTTATGTGTTGAACAAGACACTTCGATACATTAAAGTAAAGAAGCCACGTGGACGACCAGATAACCTGTTTTTCGATGTTATAGATCAGGGTGACGTTTGCCCACTTCCATTCTTCTGGGAGTTTGCCTTCGTCAAAAGATTTATGGAAGATGGCAGCCAGGGGTTTATATAGTTTGTTAGCTAATTCTCTTAGTGCTAGTGCAGGAATTTTGTCCAGCCCAGGTGATTTGGCAGGCTAAAGTTGGAGTAATTCGGCCCTGACAGTGTTGTGTGAAATTTATAGGTCCTCTATTTTGGGCAATAAGGAGGAGGGTAAGGGTGCAGTTATCGGTCGATGAGTGGACGGACCGTCAGCAAAAGTTGTAGGTTCTCGGGTGTAGACGGATTCAAAGAAATCGGAGAGGAGGGAGGCTTTCATTTGGTCTTCGGTCACCAGTTGTCCATCGGCTGATCTAAGGGCAGGGATCAGTTCCTGAGATCTCTTCGTGCTTCGTATGTAACCGTACAAGATCTTGGTGTGTTCCAACGACTTGTGTAATATGTTCAACTCGTATTCCTTGTGCAGTTTAGTAGCTTCTCGTTTAAAAATGTTACGTTGTTGCTTATACTCCCGTAAGTGTTTACCGGAGCCGGTTAATCTGTAGCGTCTCCAGAAGCGGTTTCTTTGTTTGAAAGTGGCCTGCAAGTTTGAGTTCATCCACTTCGGGCGATTCGTACTTGTCTTTCTTCTGAAGGGACAGTTGAGACAAAGAGTACTTTTCAACGTCGAGCTAAAGGTTATCCACTGTTAATTTGCCCTACCTTGGAGATCTGTTTCCCATGATACCTCTGACATTTCTCTTCTCATAAGTGGGTAGTCGCCCTTCAAAATGTTTTTTTCCCATGTGTCGGAGGAGAAGGGTTTGGAGAACAGCGAATACTCGAAACACAGCATAATATGGTCGCTTGACCCTAATAGGGGTCGATTCTGCTGGTCAATCACAGTTTCCTCCTCTCGGGTAAAGATAAGGTCGAGGCAGTTCGACTGTGTCCTTCCCTAGCCCGCGTTCCAAACGCGACGGTTTGACAGAGCAGTTTGGCTGTGGCCCACTGCAGTAATTTGTGATTGAAGTTGTCTTGAAGACCCTGTGCAGTCCATGTCTGCCAGTCAACACCAGAAGCGTTAAAGTCCCCAACGATGAGGATGTATTTTTTCTCACTAACCCTATACAATTCTGCTATGAGGATAGTGTCTTGGTCATGAGAATGGTTTGGCGGGCGGTATGTCACCGAAAGCGTCAGTGGACTGGCGTACTTAGCAGATATAGTAATATTTAGCATTTCCACATCTCGTGCTGGGACCGGTCCTTCAGCCGTGGCTGTCAGCTTGCAAGTGACATAGACTACAAGCCCTCCTCCCCTAGTTGTTCTGTCTTTCCTGAAAAGCTGATGTCCTCTAAGTGATAATTCAGAATCAGCGATATCTTTTGAAAGTCAGGTTTCAGTTTAAGCCATGATGTCTGGTTTCACCTCATCGACCAAGTTCTTTAGTTCGTCCAGCTTGTTAAACAAGCTGTGTACATTTGCGGTTCGGATCTTTAGTGATTGTTTACTCCGTGAGGCCCAACCCTCATCGTGACAGGTTTTGGTTAGAGGAAGGGCTCCTTGACTTGTATTATTTGCCTATTTTTTATTTTCAGGCCCTTTGTCCCGCTTTCGGTCCTCTCTCTCAATTCTATCCTTAGTTGCCTCATTTTCATCCGATCGCTCGGCTCGTATTCTGGCTGAAAAAACACTTGCTTGTGCGAATTTCGTAAGGCCGTTTTTCCTTTTAGCAGTTTTGATGCCAAGTCTTCGTTATCGAATATAACTTTGAGAGGCCTTGGGTTTGTTTGTAGGTCACGGCTTATGTCTGCTTTACCCAGACGGAAGGCTTTATTTACGGTATAAGTTTCCCCATTCTTTAGGACAGCGCTGACGTATTCGTGTATTCGATCATAGTCGTGTGCAACTCGTTCCGTTGTACTGTCAAACGTAGACTCAGGAGCACCTTGTATGATAATGTTGTTTTTCCGATTTATGGACGATTTATGGTCGGTCAAGGGAAACCCGTGATATATTTCCAGTCTTACTGCTATAGGAAGACCCCGAGATGTTGTTCGGAATAGTTTTTGACTTTGTGTTTCCGCTACCATCACCAGAGATAGGCTTCTTTTTGAGTCTGGGATGGCACTGATTAGGTCTGGCTTCATGCTGCCCCCTTCTACATTTGTGGTTTCCTTCTGTGATTTGTATGCAGCCTTAGCATACCCACTAGGAGGGGTTGATGTGCTGGGTACATTTTGCACTTTCGGTCCGGAAAATGAGCCTATAATTAGCGGGGTTTTTAATTCTGAAAGTTTCTCATGTGCTGAAATTGGGCGCAGAGTATTAGTCCCGCAGACCGTGAGAGATGTTTCTGCAGAATCTTGATCACGGTGCTCCTCATCGAGGACAACTTGACCATTCATGTTACTTGCCTGATCATTTTTGTGCGTAGACGCTTCGGCGAGAGATGCTGCTGCTGCGTACGTTAGGTCCCCTCCCTCAAGTTCATGCATCGCCAGTGTTTCCTCGTGAGGGAGAAATCGAGAAAATTTCTTCAGCTCTTCCAGCTCCACTCAAAGACTATTAACCACCTCCTCAAGTTTCGTAAATTTGTTAAGAAGGGTAAAATATGATATGCAGGCTTCATCTTTATGAGTTGCATCCCTTAAACATTTAAGACTTTTAGTTCGCTTGGCAGGAGGACTTTTCAATAAGCTTCGTGACCGATCTTTTGTATTTGATGACTGAATTTGATCCTTACGGCTATACGCTTCTATAGCTCCATCGGTTAGCCATTCGACTTCCACCCGAGGTATCCGCGGTTCGATTCCCGGCCCCACTGGCAGCTTTGTAGAATTATCGAGAGCAATAGTTTCCACTTCTATTTTAGTTGTAAACGAACCGATTAAATTCAAAATGTTAAATTTGCCTTTGTGACTGTGACGTAGTGTGTTGACTGATATTCAAAATAACGAAAATCTTCCGACGGTGTGTAGAGTATTGCAAATATTTGAAGCAGACTGAGTAGACAATACCCCTTTATTGCTAAGAAGCACTTTCAAATATGTATAAACAATATGCAGGATATTCAGGAACGACGCAGCCGTTTGTAGATCTTCGAGGTCCTGAATAAATGCTAATCTTCGAGAAAGCTTGAGATCCTTGCACCTTGGTCTTTTAAGGCTGTTTTCGCTTGTTTGTTTGTAGGTTGCGAGTTCAGTTCAACGACTTGAGAAACAATTCCACTTTGATTCCGTCTTCTGATGAATTTTGACACAATAAAAATTCCACGATGACGAGATTGCTGAATAGTATCCAATGTGTCCGCAAGAAAGTCCCGAAGTGTGAAATCCCGAAACGACTAAATCCCTTGGAGTCCGAAAAAGTCAAACCACTTTCGAAGGACGCGCCGGGGCCGTGGTTTAATGAACGCCGCGGTAGTTATTTATGTTTGAACGAGATCCTGATTTAAAGACTGGAAGAATAATGGATGTCTTCCAAGTGTCAGGAAAGTAACCATTTAAGAGGTAGACTGAAAATATATGGCTAAGTAATTTGGGAAAGGTCGACACTCTTTTGATAACTGAATTGGGGATACCATCAGTTCCCGAAAAGTGCGAGTTTTTTAGACAAATTATCTGCTTACGAATTAATTCTATGGAGAAATCAATGTTTCCGAGAGTATTGCCTGAGTATGGTTGAAACGACGGGACCGGTTCGGATTCTGTCGTAAAATGCTTCGCAAAGAAAGCATTGAATAATTCAGCCTTATCAGACTCATCTAGTAAAATGTTTTGTTTTCATTAAGCAATTGGGTATTTTAATTTCTCGTTTTGCGGAGGACCTACGACGAAACATTTTTGCAACCGATTTTGCAGAGTTTGACTCCCTCAGGGCACAAGATTCCCTGTGCTGGTCACGTGCAAGACGAATCTTTGACGCTAATTCGAAGATCTCTGCGATCCTTAGATGCACAGACAGCGAACTAGATGATTTATCTTTCAGCTGCCTCCTCAATTTCTTTAGTCTGGGCAAAATAAATTAGGGACGATCGGTTCTGGTGTGTAGGGTTTCGCAATTTTGGTGGGCACAAATTCCAGCAATTTATTAGAAATGACCAACATGAGTTCAGAAAGATATGCAGCGTCGGTAATGGAGGAGAGGCTCTGCCAATCTAATGAGTCAAGAAAATTGTTGATTGAGCTAATATCTGCGGGGTCATACGCATGATAGGTAAGATTAGCACTAGCTTTTTCCGTAGAAGGAAGCGAAAGGCAACAGTGAATTTATGTGTGATCACTTCGAAAGATGTCCTGCTTAAAATCAACGAAGAGAGGGGCAATACCATTTGTGAAAATCAGATCTAGGATATGATTCTGTCTTGTTGGGGAACTAACCAGTTGAGACCAGTTAGAAAAATAAATGATATCTAGGAAAGGCTCAAATCTAGGTGGACAATAGTTTGAAAGCCAGTCGATTTCAGGAAAATTAAAATCTCCAGCAATAATTTTAACTTCAAAAGTGGATTCTGAAATAAACTTGAATATTTCACACTAATTCGCATCTTCTTCATATGAAGAGTTAGGAGGATTATAAACACATCTGATAATCACCTTTTGCCAGGGCGACAGGATAATAGAAGCGAAACAGTAATTTCCAGAGAATAACGTGCTTTTTAGATAAAACGGAAAATGCCTAAATGACGTTCTAACATAGAGAGAAAGAACAAGCGCTATCGGGCTCCCAAAAAAGGTTAAACAAGCCCAAGTGCTAATATAAGTTGACCGAGATTGAGCACGAGCCAAAAAAGGGGACCTTTGCAGGCCAAAACGAACAGGAGCGCTGAAACTCGAAGCGAATATATCCTAACAAACCCTAGAGGAGCAGAAGGGGACGACAGTCGGAAGGTGCTTACCACGCGTATAAACTGCATAGTCATAAAAGGCATGACAGAAGATACTTCCGATACCCCGAAATCAAGATTAGAAGAGAACAGGAAGTTATTTAAAGAATATCTGAAATTTCTCCTAAAGGGTAAGGAGAAAGTCCAAGTTCTAAAGGCATTCCGAATGGGCCGTATAACAGACTCAAAAGATGAACAACGCCAACCAAGACCGTTGAAGGTTGTTCTGAAGGGTGAGGCTGAGTTCCAGCTATTGTTAAGCAGGAAACCAATACTAAGATACTCACACCCGACGGTTTTTTTCAGCGGGATTTCTCCCTCGCGGAGCAGGAGAAATGGAGATTGCTAAAAGTAGAACTCCACAGGAGATGTGAACTCGGCGGGAGCAATCTTCGAATTCTGAACGGGGAGATCGTCCATGTCTCGAGGTCACTCCTCTGGAGAAAGCCGATAACACTAACAGCCTAGTCGGGATAGAAAACAGTCCATCTCCATCAGCACCGACAGCCCCCTGCATGCAATCTCACGCAAGAGGCAACCGCCTGCATAAAGTGGTGAATAAGTCTAAATTGAGCTTTCTTTACACTAATGCCCAAAGTCTTCCCTCAAAAATTGGTGAACTCAAGGCAGTACTTTCGTAGCGGAAACCTGATGTAGTTGCCATAACGGAAACATGGCTAAAAGCAGAAATCGCGGATTCGGAGATTTCGATTCCACCATACCAGCTTTTCCGAAAAAACCACCAAAACCGACAAGGAGGTGGGGTTGTCATGTATGTCAGAACTGAAATCTCTGTTGTAGAAAGAGAACACACTCTAGCCCTGGAGTATGAGTCCGTCTGGCTAAAGATCAAGAAGGCGAATTCACAGAACCTTGAATTCCTGGCCGTTTACCAGCCACCAAACATTTTGAGTGGAGCCGACGACTCGCTCCTTGGTCTGGTGAAAGAAGCTGCTAGCCACCAGGACGTTCTCATCGTTGGTGACTTCAACGCCCCTGCAATTGAATGGAACAACCTGACAGTGGAGGTGGCGTCAACTTCCTTTAGTTCCAAATTAATGGATCTCACGCTTGACCTGTCTCTAGTTCAGAACGTTAAGGGCATAACCAGATTTCGAGAAAACCAGCGGGCTACTTTTTTGGATCGCATTTTCACGAAGGATTTATCATACAAAAATGAAGTGCATTCAAGTGCTCCGCTCGGTAAGAGTGACCATACGACGCTAATATGGGATAACTCACTCCATACTCAACGGCTGAGGAAAACGGAGGAGCAGCCAAACATATGAAAGGCAGATCTCAATTCAATGAAAAATGCACTATCGTCCGTGAATTGGGACTGCCTGCTCAAGGGGGATCCGGAGGAGGATTGAAGATCACACAAAAGGGTTGCATTAGATCTGCTTAAGCGCCTTTGTCCGGTCAAGGTACACAAGACGACTAGTCGTCCTGCCTGGTTGACGAGAGACCTTAACAGGCAACTGAAGAAGAAGAATAGGAAATGGAAGTTATTCAGGAAAACTGGGTCGCCAGTACACCTCAAGGAATTCCGACGCCAAAGAGATGCAGTAAAAAAATCAATGCGCCAGGCCAGGAAAACTATGAAACAAGAATCCTCCAACAGGCCGAAGAAAAGCCCAAAATTCTATTCCGCTATATTAACAGTAGATTAAAAAACAAGGATCCTGTCGCAGTACTTAAGAATGATGATGGCGGAAAAGTCGCTGAGAATGACGAGAAAGCCAAGTACTGTAGCCGGTTCTTTGCCTCAGAATTCACTAGGGAAACTGAGCTTCATTTTGATAATGCCAACAGCGCTGTTATAAACGCCGGTCCAGCACTTCATTCTCTACTATTTTTAACATCTGTAGTTGAGAGGGAGCTGCAGAGCCTCAAAGAAGCAAAGTCATCCGGTCCAGACAATATACCAGCCAAGTTCCTGAAAGAATTGGCAAGCGAACTCTCAGAGCCCCTACCACATATCTTTCGTTCTTCATTTCAACTATAAAAACTGCCATCTGAATGAAAAATGGCAAATATTTACCCGATATGCAAGGGCAGAGCCCAAACGAAGGTCAACAATTACCGGTCCGTCAGCCTAACTTGCATTTGCTGTAAGGTGATGGAAACGATAATTAAGAAGACGACAATAGAGTTCTTGGAGGAGAACAACCTACTGTCAGGGCTCCAACATGGCTTCAGAAAGAACCATTCTTGCCTTTCCAGCCTTCTACTCTCCACTGAGCAGTGGACTCGCGCACTAGATGAAGATGGTAAGGTTGACGCCATCTATACAGACTTCAAGAAGGCATTCGACCTGGGTTGCAGCGCTATCATGTTTGCCGATGACGTCAAACTCTGGAGAGCCATCAGGTCTGACGCCGATAGGAAAGCGCTTCAAGAGAGCCTCAATCGACTTAGCTGCTGGTCTGCTTGTTGGCTTTTAAACTTCAACATTAGTAAGTGTGTGGTTTTAAGACTCCCTACTAGAAGGACTGATGAGGAGAACGATGCCTTCCAATACCTCCTCGATGGGCACCCGCTTTCAAATGTGAACGAACAAAAGGATCTCGGTGTTCTAATAAATTCCTCACTTAAACCATCTACTCAGTGTGTAAAGGCAGCTAAACGCACGACACAGGTGCTGTTTGCGATTAGGCGGGGATTCATCAACATTGACAAGGAGCTCTTCAGGAAAACCTACGGAGCGTTTTTTCGGTCCCACTTGGAGTATGCTGTCCAGGCCTGGCGTCCGTGGTTCAAGAAGGATTACCTGCACCTGGAACGAGTGCAGGCGAGGGCTACGAAGATGGTCTAGAATCTTGGTCATCTGCATTTTAAAGACAGACTGACCAAACTTGATTTTTTTTCTCTCAATTATAGGCAACTCCGCGGGGACCTCATACAAGCCTACCGTATTGTTAGAGGCTAAGACTGCGCCCTAGAATTTGATGATTTCTTCGAATTGGCTTGGACTGAGCATCTGCGAGGTCAATTCTTTAAACTACAGAGGAAACCGGCCCGTATCGACATTCGACGAAACGCCTTCTCTCAGAGGGTCATTGGAGCGTGGAACTGACTCCCGGAAAATGTGGTCCTCTCAGATACTTTTGACATTTTTAAACACAAACTTGATTCTCATTTGCTGAGAAACTGTGGCAGATATAATGAACAAAGTGTCAGTAGCAGCATCTTGCAACTGGCTCACACTTATCGCTGATTTAAAGCCTACATTTGTACATTTGTATTATGTACTATTGTTACGGTGGACCTATTATTCGATTTTGCTTATGAATAAGGAGCTCAAGGGCGAAAGCCTTCTTCCCTTAATAAAGTGATTTAAAGTGACTTAACCGCATCTGTTCTCCCCACCCGCACCCCAAAAGCCAGATAATAAATAAGCGTCGGATTGCCATCAGTAAATGTTCCTATTGATCAGATGATAACGATATACCAAAGTTTTCTGACCACATCGGTCTGTTTCCCGAGAACAGCTACCTATATTGTAGATCCACCTCTGAGATTTAAAAAAGACCACACTTGGACTTTGTCTGTTGACTCCTTCTACTACTGGATTACAGAATATAGCTGTCGTGTTCAAATACGTTAGCACGGACCTGGGTGGAGCTGGAGACCATAGTCAGTTGAATATTATTAAGGCATGTCAGGATTGCGTGTTTCGTTGTAGTTCATGGCACAAATAGGTTTCAGTTGGGAAAGAAAACTGCCAAAGGTATAGGAGACTGTGGTGGCCACTTCTGGCATATAGGCCGTCGTCAGCCAGCAAGGTCCATAACCCGGGATTGGATAACGTAGCGTTCGAGTGCGGGCTCCTTGATCATTGTCATTTAACTTCACAGGTACGCTACCAAGCCCAGACCAGTTGTCCTATAAGATTTTGTCAAGTAAACTAACTCAAATAGAGGTGCATTCGCAGATTAAGTCACGGAATATACTTCTTTTGCCGTGCCTTAGAGTCCAATCTAGCTTTTTTGACAAAAAATAAATACCGGAAAGATTTCATAGGAAAAAGACTGAGAAAGTCAGTTCTGTTTTACTGACCGTCGTCAGGCTTAAGGAGCGACAGGACGAGCATGCCAAATAACCTAATCGGCAAGCGCACTTCCACTATAGATATCGAGCCCGTTTTGCACATATTTCGTCTGAAAATGGCCATCTGTTGGAAGAGTTCCAAAGACAACAAATGGAGCTTTATTTCGTGTCCCAAAGGCTACAGCGCTTGACCAGAGCTCAGCTTTTGGGCCTAGAAATCCAGTTAGCTAATATTAAGGTATATAACTATTGAAGTCTCATTCTCCTTGTCGGCAACAGTTCCAAACGTTGATGGGAAACTTAATCAGAATTCAATTTTCAAAGGAACAAAGAGAAACGCTGTGGAAAAAACAGACCCAAAGCATGGGTGGAAATGCAACAGGTACACAGTTTCATCACGAATCGAAGCAAATATGCATGCTTCAGGTGCCTATCGTAAAGAAGAAGACACAATCACTGAAAAGGCAATTGTATTATTCCGAGCTTTCGGCTTCACGCAAGAGACCATCTTCAGAGAAAATTAGGAAGCAGCAAGCATTGAGAGGCTTTTATAGTCTAGCTACGAGTAAAGGAGGTCGGGCGAGGGAGTGGCAGTTGTGATTGGTCCATGCCCACGACATCTCATCTTATCGCCTCTTGTGTTCTTTGCCTGGACAGGAACTGGGCTTTGCTTCTTGGTCGCGAGCACAGAGGGCAAAATTAACGGAGCAGTATATCCACATGCCTGGCGGTGGATTTGGATTCTGACATTCAGACCTCCAGTAGTTTTCGTCCCGTCTTATTAGCAGTGCCTGCCATTATCCGCGTGTCTATAAAGTCGTATTCGTGGCATTCTCCCAGAGTGTAGGCAGATATCTGGGACAATGGGTTGCCTTTCCGCACTGCCGTTTGTGTTCCGTTATTCGCGTGTTTAGTCGTCGCCCGGTCTGCTCTGTATGATGACAAGAACAGTCGCGACCTGGCAGGGGGTCTTTTATTTGCATGACCCGTGAACGCCTGGTAGCTGTCCGACGACGCATAATACCCACACCAAACTCTGCAGCTATAAATACGGTTGACTCTGACACATTTGTTACGTACGGTAAAGGGTGCCAGGGTGTTGGTGGCTCTATTTCGTATGTTCTCCGAGGGCGCGTACGGTGGCAGTGGCTGAAGAAATTGTTCGGGTATCCATTCCTCGCCAGCTGGTCCTGAAGATGCCAAAGTTGTCGCAGTCATCTCTCGAGTTAAATGCAGTGTTTTTACGCTCTGAAAGAGTGCTTTAATACAGCTGCGTTTATGCGCCACCGGGTGGTTGCTATGGCAGATGAGTACCTGGTTTGTGTTAGTCGCCTTTCTTTGCAACGTGGTGCTGAGTTCCCTATTTGGTCTGCGCGTGACGAGGACTTCCAGGAGTGGCAGTTGTCCGGCAGGTTTTAGAAGCATGCTAGCTTGCTCCGTTTGATTATATCGAAAGTGTCGTTCACATATCGGCACCAGAATGCAGGTTCAAATTGATTAAAGGTGACTTTTTTGAGCTCCTTTAAGACCAATTTTTTTGATAAGACTGGAAATCGGGGAACCTATCAGCGTCTTTTTGGTCTGTTCATATGTTCAAATATTAAAGGTGAAAAAGTTTCTTGGACAGAAGACCAGGAGCTGCATTAGATGGTCAATTTTTGGAGGACCCCTCGATTCGTCAGTTGAATAAATAACTTGAAAAACAAACGGCAGAATGTGATCAATAGGAATGAACGACGCCTAATGAACCCAACAGATACTGCCCATGGCTCGCTTCTATGGTCTGCCAAAGGTCGATAAACCAAAGGTTCCATTGCTGCCAGTTGCTGCCCTTAAAGGCAACCCCACCTATAATTTGGCAAAAAAGAT
Organism: Ligula intestinalis; assembly: GCA_036362985.1. Lineage (NCBI taxonomy): Eukaryota > Metazoa > Platyhelminthes > Cestoda > Diphyllobothriidea > Diphyllobothriidae > Ligula > Ligula intestinalis. The sequence continues at coordinate 37,899,552 of JAYGXS010000001.1, read as the reverse complement.
GTACTTGAAATGAAAATTTCTCCAAGACAATCCTGATGCGTCAGTCCGCTCCGCTTCCAAATGCCCGGCAGACCTCCATGGCTGAACGATTTAATCGGACAAAATAATGGTTTCCTTTGAGGTGACATCATTATTCACATCTAGTCCGCCGGTATTGGCACGATACGCCTTTCGCAAGAAACTCGAGGAGCTGTCGGACGAGCCCAGAGTTCGCTCAAAATGGAACACCTCACGAGGCTCTTCGAATTTTGCCAAAATGCATACTTCACCTTTATATTGTACGTTTATTATGCCAGTTTACAGGCAATTGTAAAGAGTTAGTTATGCACCTCTTCGGCGCCTTCCAACATCTCGAAGACCGGAAAAAAAACCTAAAACAAACTCCCTATGTTGAAGCCAGCATTGGTTTGGTTTCAGCTTTTGTGTTCTGTCAATACTGGGCAAGATAGGGAGTTTGTTTCAAGTGAAAAAAACCTGCCTTCAAAGGTATGATACAAATGGAATATATGTACAGTTGTAAGCTGAGCTGACTCATCAGCAGGAGAAATGTTGCATATCGTTAAAGGACATTAGTTCGAGACGGAGAGGGTTGGCACAAAAACACAGTGTTCTCAGTCTTCCTTCAATGGTTGTCGGCAAAAGCTGCGCGCTATCGGCTGAAGGGTTAGCAGACTGCGGGCTGCTGCTTCAGCAGCATTATTTTCAGCATGAAGCCTGGCGGGGTTCAAAGTCCACGAACGCCATCAGAGTGAAAGAGAGATTCCACCGAATCAGCACCCTAAATTCGTGATAGTTGTCCTGAATGTAGAAAACTAGTTATAGCTCTCTTAAACATAGGGTAGCTTTGCTGGGTTTTAATACTTTTCGGCCGCTTATTCCAGATTAATATGGCATTTACTGAAAAGAATTGCAGGTACTTAACTGTACGTGCCATAGGAAAAAATAAAAATACGTCTCGATGACTGGCGCGTCGAGAGTGCTCAAGCTGCCTTATTGTACTGAGAGGATTAAAGTTTTGACCATTCAAAAATTTAAACAGTAAAAATAGACCCTTCTGCAATCTACGAAGCCACAGGGGATCCTGCTTTATAAGTTCGCACCTTTGTCGGTAGGCTAAGTTACGGTGTTCTGTAGTGAAAACTCTTCTAGTGAAGAAGTGCTGCACCGATTCTATTTTCTTCCGTTCACTAGTGCGCATAAGAGTGAATAGGGGCGAGCAGTATTCAAGACTAGGTCTCACGCACATATAATAATAAAATTTCTTAGGATAAATCCGGTGGTTCGGCGTGCTTTGGAGACTATCAGGGCACAGTGCTCTGAAAAATTGAGACTATTAGAGTAGGATATGCCCAAATCCTTGATAACTCCTGGGACATTTAGTTTGTGGCCGTCAATGCTTAATTCCAGTTGATGATCGTCGCCAACAACCATAACGGAACATTTGTGCCATGAAAGGGTGAGGCACCATGTGCAACACCACTGGGCGAAGGCCTGAAGATCCTTTTTTATCAGCTGGAGCACGATTTTGCGATCTGCCGGTTTATATCGATAAGCGACTTTTAAATCATCAGCGCACATGAAGGGTCTGCCATACTGAAAACAATCTGAAGCGTCGTTGACAAACAGGCAAAATAGGAGCGGACCCAGTATACTACCCTGTATAACTCCACTCCTCACATGCGTGGGGTTGGAGATAACATTGGAAATTTTTACTCGATGTGTGCGAGCATCCAAATAGGAAGATATGAAGTTCAGAGGCTTGCTACCTATGCCGAAGGAGGCCAGTTTCAGAAGGAGGATGTTATGATCGACCCGATCAAAGGCCTCAGTAAAATCAAAATGCACGTTATAAATGGCAAAACCGCTGTCACTAGATTGCAGCACATAATCATAGAAGGAGAGCTGGCAGGTGTCACAAGATCATTTCTCGAGAAAACCATGTTGAGCTGCATTGAGCAGGTTGTTCTTTGTCAAGTGACGCATCATCTTTTCTTTGATCAAGGTCTCCAAGATCTTCGAGGCTGCGGGAAGTGTATTTATTGGCCTAAGGTTGTCGAATGACGTCGATCGGCCATGCTTGCGAATAGGCATTATGTGCGATTCCTTCCACAACGAAGGAAAGGTTTCGTTCTCAAGAGCAAGATTAAATACCTTACAAAGAATAGACGGAAAGATATCATTCGCTTCAGCTTTTAGAAAATTCACTGGGACGCCATCTGGTCCTCGACTATAAAATTGACGATAACGACGAATGGCTACAGTCACGTCCCAGAGGGTAAAAATTATGGTTTCGGGTACGGCACCCGTCCAAGTCCGGGTAGCCAGAGGTGAAGTGAACGTGCTTTCACTAAACGTTTTGGATAGGAACGCAAGCGCGACTTATGAACAGATCAAGAGAACTCCGATAGCCTCCCCAGTCTCCGGTTAAGTAGCAGAATTGGTCCTACAAGCACTGGAAAATATTGCCTTCATCCATAACCCCCCGATCTTTTGGAATCGCTACACTGACGACATGCTTGCTATCATCAAAAGGGGTATGCTGCAGAATTTACATGATCTGCTTAACTCGATCTTCCCAGTTATAAAATTCACGAGGGAAGAAGAACAGGATAAACAGCGACCCTTCCTAGATGTATTCGTCATGCGATCTTTCAACGACGGGAAAGAAATAACGGTTTACAGGAAGGCGACGAACAGCAGCTTCTTAACCTTCACACTAACCATCCAGTGGCTCAAAAATGGAGCTGCGTGAGAACGCTGTTCAAAATAATCCAGACTCAGTACAGAAACCCGGAAATAAAATAAATAAATTTGATGTTTTAGGCCCATTGCAAACATAGTGCTGTGGAAAAATACATATTTATTGTCCATTTAGACATCGACTGGGCGTTCCTTGTCTCGCGCGCCAGTAAGTCTGGCGGCTACCACGGCCTTGAGGTCTAGACAGATTGAGGTCACGACAGGAAGGCCAGGCGTTGGGCAGGATGCGACCACTAAAACAACATAGGACGAGAAGTAATTGAAGCCCGGACCTCGGATAACAACTCAGTCAACCAGTGTATCGAGCTGGCGCCCGCATACATGACCTCCGCAGGCACATCCACACGGCCGAACCTTGTGATTAATGACTTCTCCTCTATGACGGTTGATTGGCTCCTGCCCCTATAACTGTTGCTTGTTTTTCGTTGATGTTATTACCTATGGCGATGGATTACCGCAAGAGTCCGCTAGCGCAGAAAAATAAAATTATGATTCTGGGGTCGAAACGCCTTCATCTTCTATAACCATACCTAGGATACGAACATTTGCCGCAATTCGTGAGTCGACAAATGCCCATTAAGTGTTAACCACCCACTGCATTTTAATACAGTTAAGGCGCTACTAGCGATAGCATCCAACAGTTCGACCATCCATTTTGACGAGGTTCACCATGCACTCCACAGCATGATAGAGCAGGGACAGCGACTTGCGCGTGGATAAGTTTTACTTGGTAGTAGACTTGCGTTGCATCTAATGTACTCTCTCTTCCCGCACCCACCTGTGGCCGGTGTCAAGAAGACAGGAGGCGGGGTCAGGAGCGGCATGATCGTACATCTACGCGTGCCACCACGCCACCGTGTTCGGCAGTTGGGTAGCGAACTATCGTAGGGCCCCGAAAGTGCACGAAAATGGTAGGTGGCAGAATTTCAGCCTACGTCAAATTTGTAAGTTAGTGGTTATTATACATGTTTATCCTTAAGCGACCCCTATATAGTTCGCTGCCGGCATTTGTTATGGGAAAGCAACATGATCTGCCCCGTGTTAGCCTAGACTATCTGCCACGCGGCCCGTTAAGGGAACATAACACCACACCCATACGAGCGGTTCAAACTAACGGAAGGCTCCCCAGTCAGAAATGTCTGATGTCGCAGTCTCAGTTCAGTTGGCAGGCAAGTATACGTCGTAACATGTAGCCATGACTAGCTGGAGACGGCTGTTAGGACGGCACATGACAGGAGTCAACACTAGTGCCGTCTTCGAGTCAGGGCACCAAAGAACACGCGGTAGCGTCATCGCATAAAGGAACAGGTTACGCGCCACCTTCAAGGGTGGGCATCACGCGAGGACACAAATGAGTAACGCGCACGCGAGGCCGCCACCGGCCGAGTTCTGTCATGCTGAGGTCACGCCTATCCAGGGGCAAAGCGCCAAGCGTCACACTGAGGACACCACACGATGGCTGCTTGCATGGACCACTAGCAGAGGGGCCAATAGTTAAAAAAGGTCGTTGGTCCTTAAATACGCTGCAACTGACACGAGGCGGCACTCTGCTACTGGAGACACAACATACTGTTGCCCTATACGAGACCGACAACAGAAGACACGCTGCTGCCGGACAAGCTGTCGGACACACAGAAGACGGAGCTGATGTACGAGTAGAAACAGTGACAGTAAACTATTATCTGCTATCCTGTCTGCCTTCTTTCCTTATACGCAACTGGGGGATACAACAACGGCAAAAAGTCAGGAGTGGTAATTATAATTGCTGATATGCTTTACGAGTGTATCTGTCAATTATGGATTGCTCTTCGGTTGCCCGCACAAGGCAAAGTGGAAATACAATTTTTGTCCAGAAACCAAGAAATTAACGAGTGCCAATACCGTGAAACTCCCTAGACTTCACTTTTTCATGCTTTGCCACGAAACTCATAGCTTTCTTATCTGCATCGCGAGACCCAAATTATCTAAAGCATCCACTAGCCATTTCACCTCGGCTTGGAACTCCTCAACAACAAATTTATATACTTACAATCGGCATACAGTTCCCCAAACACAAAGCGGTGATCGGTCGCATCCACAACGACCTGGCGGAGCTTATTTTGCTATCACAAGTCACCCGGCGAACGAGATAGACCAGAAAACTCAGTATCCGCTATGGCCCTTCGCAGCCTTCACCTCATACCCAAGCCGAATTTGTGTGCCAGCACAAGCCAACTCCATTACGATCAACAAGTAAAGACGGTAATAGTCTTCCTACTCTCCGTCGACGTTGGCAAAAACGACATCAACTGCGCCGCAATCAAACTGGTGACAGAAGCCCCTTTTCCAGTGATTCCACATATTCACAGACGTATCCGCCATTCCAGTTGTCTATATAGACGGACACCCTAGTAGCATATGTCGAACCACCTATTCTGATGTGTATAGTGGTGACGTTTTTATCCATCACCTACTCAAAACTTAGGCAGGCGATTTGCAAAAGCCAATAAAAGCAGTCTGATGAGACAATCTGTATTCAGAGAGACAAAACATAATTGCACATGAAAATGAGACTAGTTCAGAAAAGCCAAGAAAAAAGGCTTATTAGGAACAATTTCTTTTGCAACAGAATTTGAGCCTTTCGGAAGCCTCTGCCAACAGGACCATTACTCTATCCATTCTGTGGAAAGTCGTCTAGTCATAATGTGACGTAGGGAAGCCACACGATACAGGTTGTTATCATCCCTGATCCAGGCACGCGAAAGCGCGGAGTTGAAAGACAGCTAACAAAAGAGTAGGAATCCAAGTTCGAAGTGCAGGACCCAAGATAAAATGCCTAAGTCAAGAGACTGTCAACTAAGAAAATCAAGGTACGCAGTCTGTAGACTGTTGTATTAGGAGCTTCGCACCATAGTTTCAAACCCCAAGACGAAAGGAGATGGACTGTGTCCGGTCGAACACAGAGCCTGATCAGAGCAGTCGTGAGCATCTTCGTTGCGGCGAATTCAAAGATCCTAAACAGATGCATTTTACGCAAAAAAAGATAGACGTTGAATCGTAAATGTAAAATAGGGCAGTCGGAGAAAAGCAAAACGTATAATCTAGACAAGCATCAGAAAAGAAGGCAGGAGCTAACCTGCAGAGGGCGAAGGCGTCAAATAGATAGACCTTTGGAAGCGACAGTTAGCCCCACTCGAGGTTTCTTTCCAATGCCGGTCTGTTTACTGATAATGCGAAGACTTGCCCCTTTTACTTCGTAGGTATCCCGGAAGAGGGCTGGAATCCAAACTTCCCAGCAGACTGCAAAAAAGGCATGCCAAAATAAGCAAATATTAAAATAAGACAAAATAAAGGCCACCCGTTACCAGTCAACCGGGTGTTTTAACAAAAAATCAAATTTGCAGAGGCTTCAGAAAGCTCCTACCAATTTTTTGCTGTAACGGCTCCGTCGACTATGAAAGGTAAACTACAAGGGAAGGAGCTAATCATATTCAGGAGCTGCAGGGAAGATAATCAATCACACCAGCCATTCTCAAATCTGTTCGGGGATGGAGCCTCGTACAATTTTTGCTGAGTCCTGTGGCTAATTTGCTGTCGACTCGTTGTGTTGCACGGGGGGCGAGAAAGGATAGACATGCTTAGTCAGACAATAAATACTCGGATATATCTAATTGGAAGATTAATCAAAGATAGACAAAACCACGAACTACTTCAAGAGCCTGACTCTAAGTTGTGTCTGAACAAGCAGCTGTGGAGAAACGTATATCTATGGGGCAAATGGAGGAGAGGGAGCAAACTGTATTGGACTAAGAATCGATCTTTTTAATACCAGTAGATCATAACGAGCCCAACCTGATCGCGCGGGTGATAGCTCTTCGGTGATCCAAAAAAGCGTTTAGTTCGTGGGTCGTTGGACAGATGCCAGGTTGGGAAAACTTAGCGGAAGGAGGTTGCAACCACATATTCGCCCGCTTTTTGTCGGGTAGGCTCCGGCGTCCCTGAGTTCATTCAGTCCTAATAGCAAGCCACATGGCTGCAAAGGAGCCACTATCGTTGAGAAGTCATCAGCATAGTCAAGGCACCTAATATACACACAAAGGACGGCATACCATGACGCCAAGATAGCTTTACAGCGAGTCCAAATAGAGGATGCAGTTTAAGAATGCATATTTTACAATTTATCACGGACTATAAACATTTTCGTCTACGCAGATGAAAAGTGTTGGCTAGATAATAGGACAGTTAATTGAGATGCGGCCTGCTAACAACACAAAGCCCAGCAATAATTCCTGATAGAAGCCGCTACAAGAACCAGCAGTATACTTAAAGGTGGCGATCTTAGCTTGACGTACAAAAAACGCAAACACTGTAAAGATGGTAAGAGCAATAAGATGGAGAAAGGAAACAAAAAATCTGGAAAACTCCCAAAAATAGCAGCTAAAGTGAACTATAAAAACGACTGGATCTAGCCCAAATATTATCTTACTACCTTTTTCCCTCGAATCCACCCATGCTTAGTTAAAGAAATGCTGCAAAATTTAAAATCGGACTTTTTGAATAAAAAAAACAAATTCTTGACTGGCTATCACAACAAGTTCCTTGGGAGTCGCTCCAGTAGAACATGATTTCTTCGCAAAGGGTAACATGAACTCTGAGCCAGTCGCTGCTTAGAAAGCTTGCGCTGCGGTCGCTAGGCGGCAGTGACTGACGAAACGTGGATAAAACCAGAAGAATCCTCTAAAACTAGGTTAACAGCGCAATCCTTTCAATTCATTTAGAAAAGGGTCTGGCCGAAAAAGTTGGAAGACGAATACGGCAGATCAAGACAATGGAGCGCTTGGTAGAAGAGGAACTTACCATTGGGGGCATCCACACCGTGTGGGCGAGGATAATTTCCAGTTTACAGTACTGTGGCTGAAATATCTAGCCTTGGGTTGGCTTCAGCAAGTCTAACAGTTCATCATCAAATTCTAGGCGAGAGTTGAAATCCAGGTCAGATGGGGCAATTGAAGTGGAGGGTCCAAGCCCGAAGGGAGAGGCCACACATAACCCGAATGAGAAGGCCGACTTTGTCTTCTTCGAGGAGTACGGAGACGAGGTTTGGAGGATGGGAGCAGGGAGACCAAAAGCGGAATCAAAGATAACGGAAGTTGAGGTCATTGAGGGTTTCTGGCGGTTTGGACACTTGGCCTGATCAGACCTCTCGATTTTGGCAGGGGCTAACATGGTATTCTCGTCGTCCGTTTCCTGGAATATATCATCCACCTCACAGGAGAAATCAAGATTGCTGAAGAGTTCCTGCCCAAAAGAAAAGTCTCCCGTTGGGGTGGTTGTTTGCCCAACCTGAGGCTCAGCCATCTCCTGGTCCTCGTCGCAAACAGAGCCAAGCAAGCGACTGAGAGCCTCTTGCAGACTCTCCGCCGTAATAGAAACCATCGTGGAGGGGCTGGAGGGATAGGACGGCGTAGCAGTCAAGTTGGGGTTCATAAAAACAGCTCCAGACACGAGTCCACGAACAAAACACTGAGAAGGAGGGGCTGCCACCGGTGAGGGAGGCCTGGTAGGTGTCTTCGGTTCAGGTTCTGCCACCGGCTTTGATTCGGCAGGGCGCAAATCCTTGGAGGGGTCAACCTGCTGTGAAACCAACAACTGACTGGACTGAGGCAGCAGCTCCGACAGTGGCCGGCTCATGTCAAGACTGCGCAGACCGGTCGCGTGATACATGATATGTGTGATGCCCTGACGATGCATCTCAATTAGACGCGCAAGGGCAAGCAGGTGCCAGGTCACAGAGGAGGGACCCGAGGCGACAGAGCAGGTCTGAAAGGCTTCTCGCATGCGTGCGAGGCATGAAGGCCGCGACACCTTGTGACGCGAAGTCAGCGTGACGTGTCCACATGTAGGCGAGCCAGATGGTGGTGGTGGTGGTGCTGCCAGCGCTGCCTTCTTGGACAGAAAAGAAGAGGACGAGAAGCGTGAAAGATGGATGCTGAGAGAGGTCAAGTTCCATCTGTCGAAGTGTGCCATAATGGAATCCCGTAGTGATGTGACGGTGGAATGATGCTCAAGGGCATTAACGAAGCAACGTTTTCTTTTCTTCCCAGTCACCGGCACTACCGTGGAGGGGTTTGAACTTACCGGCACATCAACCGGGACCCAGGGCACAGGAACCGGATTGACACCGAGTGGCACCATGCGCGGATTGTGCGGGTAGAAGGCTAGGCGGTTATTTGTCTCTGCTCGCAGAAGGGCCTGATGTACGGTGTTGGATCGAGCCTTGCTGAGGGAAAAATTGGACTGTTCACGACCCTCTGTGAGCAACACGACTACACGCCCTGAGCGTTTACGACCGGTGCGTCCTAGTCGCTGAATTAGGCGAATGGGAGATTTGTAGGCGTCGAAGCAGACAATAAGGTCAACATCGCCAACATCCAGACCCTCCTCGCCGATACACGTGGAGACAAGTATATTGACACGACCAGCTCGGAAGTCATCAATCACTCGTAGCTGATCGCGTTGAGTCGTGGCTTTTCTTCCTGGTTTCGAGTGCGGTGCCAGCAAGGGAGAGGCAAGCGGACGTGGACTAACCGAGGCGACAGGAGAAACAACCGCGGGAGTGCCAGGCCTGGCGCCATGTACAGAGGAAGACTGGCCTACAAAAAGAGCCGGCCGGAGGAGGGGGGCATGCTGTTTTAGCATGTGCATAATTTCAAAAACAGACTCGCGAAATTGGGTGAATACTATAGCTCGAGTGGTCTGTTTAGTAGGTGTTCCAACCTCGCTGAAGTGGTTTATCAGTATTTCGCGCAGTTTAAAGAGCTTTGGATGACCGGCAACAAAGGGGTTTTGGCTAAGCACCATGCCAGGCAAGCTGCCGCTGGCGGACTTCTCGAAACCGAAGAGGGCGCCCAGGTCAGAGACAAATTCTTTCACACCCGGAACTCGGGTGAGATCAGCTGTGTGGCTGGCGGCGGCATTATCCCCGGAAAGATTTCCGAGCAGGAAGTGATAAAGCGGTCGAAGTCCATGTTGAATGAGCAGGTCAAGAGCGTGAGCCAGACAGATGGCCGTGCGGAAGTCCTGATGAATCATACCGGCCAGCGGAGTGTACCGCATAGACACATCCTGACCAAAAGCTTCTCTGGCTTTAACCAGAGCAAATTTGGCAAAACACTCGGGATCGATGTTTTGACCGCGTGAATTCAGAACCCCGTGGCTACAGAGTCGCTCCAAAGGAGGCAGGGCCAGCTCACACAGACGGTTCTTAAAGGCGGCCAACTGAGGATCCAAGCGAACCACCACAGTTTCGAGTTCTCGCGCAAAGCTATACCTCTTAATTTCATCACAGTCTTCTGTGCGGATCTCCAGGTGTGATATTAGTAGGTTGGCAATAACGGCTTGTGCACCAACCAAGTCAGAGGCGGGTGTTGCTGTAAGAGCGACGGTTCGAAATTGTCTGTGGTTGTACGGGGAACTAGTGAGTGTTCGAATTACCTTAAGTAAGAGAGAGAGAAAAAGCAAGTGTAGTCAGGAGTAGTCAGATAAACAGCACCCATCCCGTACAAACAGTGATGCGACCAGGGTAGGTTGGCGGTTCACAAAACAAAGGCTTGCTAAATGAGACATTGTAGGTGAACCACCATTTTCGGGAAAGCTTTGTCAGGCACATACTTACACATATTATGGAACAGTGTACATAGTGTAACCGAACAGATCAAAGCCATTCCGCCAGGCGACGCTGCTGACAACGAAGGCAGCCATTGTCCATTCAGAAAACGGTGTCCTCCGTTCTGAAAAGACGCTTGCAAAATGATGAAAACGCCTGCAGTTTGGCTCACCACTTTTTACAACAGTCAGCTTCATAATAATATTCTAACTAAACATGATATATACAGGCATATGGATTGTGCCGGTAGTAACGTCAAAACTGTCCTGACTGGTAGCAGTTCCCACTGAATGGCTAGGAAACACCATTAATTCTTGCTTGATAGCTGATCATTCTGAAATCGTTTGTTCAACTATCCGAAATTAAATACTACTATGATTAAGCAAACACCTTGCTCAGATTGCAGTCCAACAGGCACGGGTTAGGAGCAAGCAAGCGGTCGTCCTAAAGTAAGCATAAATCATTAAAATATTATTTAAGTACTGTTATATGTTGTGTTTATTAATATGAAGAGTTTACCCCCCAGACGCGCTGCGTGGTAGTTGCTCTGAAATAACACGGGTCCAGATCAGGACATGGCAGGCTTTAATCTGGTTGCACTCGCATAGTAAATGCCGAGCATGTGGTGGGGAGGGGGGGGGAGGGCGCGGTGACACGCGCAGGTGCAGGCTCACGTCGCGCCAGCCACCTGCGCCCGATCCTACCTCCGGTTGTCTAGACTTTGTCTTGACGCTAGGCACAAGTGCGTGGGGGAAGACAGAGTGCGGTAGGTGCAACGAAAGTCTACTATAACTAATTCACGGCAAATTGCTGACCCTGTATTCCGCCTTGTTGGGCACACAGTGAACCTCATCCAATGAAACTTGAGGATATGAAGACTAAATACTTCAATTTTAACATGAGCTTAAGATCCCTTTGAGACTCGTCTCTAGCGTTGAGGGTGAAAAGGTGTTTTATATCTAAAAGATCTAGATCCAATAAAGCTGCAGTAGGTGAGCCAACCCATGCAGTCATGACCTAAATTGGATTTGGTAATTCAGTGTACATTCGATCTTGCTATTTTAATTTGGTGAGTGATTTAATACGCAGAAACGCTTTTAACAAAGAAAACGGAATGTTTACTGTCGAACATGAAGCATAGGTAGAGCCAATGTTTTCTGATAAGGGAATATCATCCGGTATGGCAAGAAAAGACCGCGGCATAAACAACTATTTCCCGGAGTTTCAGATTAGTCCCGTTCACTGCACGACATCCATGAAACCGAGTGTCTACTAAATCATATGTCACCGTGACAACACTTGATCTATGTTGTGGGGGTTGTCTAAACAGGCAAAGGAACATGCAGGCCCTGCGAGCGCAGCACTTCAACAGCAATTAGCGTGGTTATTATAGAAAGTTCAGGATAAATCAAGTACTGAAAACTAACTTCCCGCCATCGCACCACCGCTATTCAACTTTTGTGGAGACTCTGCTGGCGTACTTGCTCATTTTCAGTGTGCCAGACTGATTCTGATAAAAGCTAGAACATCCAGGGTAAACGACGGTGATTTTGACTACATTCGTCGTATAAAACCTATGGTAACAGTAACTATTGGGGTCGCAGAGGCCCTTATGTGTTATAACCACAACTTAAAAAATTTAAGTAGGTTGAATTACCCAAAATATTTCAGTTTTCTACACGCCAGCCGTCGACCCAGCAGGGATTGGATGATGGCATTGAACTGCGCACTGGTCATCTGAAGCCAACCGCATACAATAACTGCTTAAGTCAGCATACTAAGCAAAAATGGCTTTTCAAAATAACAACGGGAATAATCGCCTAATTACAAATTTTAAGTAGGGTGAATTTCAACAATCTGTAACTTTTGCACTCGTTCGAATTTATTCTAGTCGAGGTTAGTGATACTACTAGAAAATATACCTCAGCGACTTCGTCCAAGGTCAGGACACACTCCTCCGACATACGCGCGCTCGCCGTTAGTCTGGTGAGGAGGGGGGTTAGCGCACTTCAGTGTCCCCGCCCGAGGTTTCAGTACGCACCCCAGCTTACCCTCGTAACTTTTCTTATTTTACAGGATTATTGCAATCTAATTTGTTCCTTGACATGCCCCGCTCACCCTCTCCCCTAAAATCAGGAGCCCGTAAGACCGAGGGGCGAGATCAGCGCCCCCACGAGGTACTCCTACCAAATCGAATATCGCCTTCGGTAGCCACACTATTAGAATGGAAATAAAAAAAGGCAAGACAAGCCGAGAAGAACGTGAAAGTAGTAATTAACCACGTATGCAGCAAAGTTGAGAGCCACTCGACACAGAGGAAACAGACGTCACTTATTCCAGTATCCAATAAGTATGATTCGCAAATAGGCTACACTTAGGAACCATTGTAAACTAATCCTAAGTACAGACGGTGTTAACAGGACGAAGAGTTACTACCGGTAAACATGCTCAATCGCTTCCAGTTGCGGTGGCACAAAATGGACTTGATATCCGAAACTTTTGGTCACAAATCCCAGCGAGCAGGGTTCGACGTCGGTTTGTACTTGTACTTGGTGCGGCTACGATCATGGCTGGTCAAGATGGCTTTAATTATGTCACGAATCGCACTTCCCTATGCGTGACGCTCCGTGGCAGCAGATCTGTAAACTTCAATCTATTCTCATCGCAAGCGACAGAGGCCGTATACCAGAGGTCTAAGAACCACTTCTATTGCCAATAGAAGTGAATATGCGAGTTCCAGGAGGTAGTTCAGAAGGGTTAAGGATTCTCGACAGAATCCGAAACGTCTGGAAAATAACAGTCTTGTTCCAGTGATCGCAATTTCACCTTCTGAACCACTTGTACATCTTCACGAATTGTGTCTAGCTAGGTCTTGCGTTGGCTCCCTCCTGGACTTCGGTCTGAGTGAGGATCCTGTGAAATCTCTTCCTGTAGACCTCTGAACTGATATCGGACCGAAGATTCTCATTCTATTCGAAAGGTTTGAGGTGATAGAAGAAGTCGAAATAACATTGCATTCCGCTCTAAACTTTAAGGCCTCGTTAATCAATGATGCAGTTAGTTAAAAGTTAGGTGAGAGTTTTCAGCGCACAACATAACTTGAATGAACAGCGGCGCAAAAATGCCTTAAAGCCAGATTCACCAACGAAATATGGAAAAAATCTCACCTGACAATATGCGTGATTCCCGGTAGCCTTATGGGCCTCATCAATTACTATACAGGTGATAGATGAAGCAGGACAAATCCCAGAGATCAGATCATTCACGATCGCTTGAGGCGTGAGAAAAAAGGCACGAAATCGATTCCACATCAAGGCACGCTGGGCTGGATGTACAGTGCCAGTCAATTCAGTAAATATATCCGGAGACATTTTAGTAAACTCTCGACAGGCCTCCATCTGTTGAGTCACCAGTGGCCGTGTCGGCGCCATAAAGATAACCCGACCGGAGGGATACCATCGCAGGAAATTATGCAACACGACAGCTGCGATGAAAGTCTTTCCAAGGCCTGTAGGAATGCATACTAGACAGTTCTGATAGAGACAGCGTTCGGAGATAACAAACTGATAGCTGCGCACTTCATGGGAAGTCGGGTACTGCCAGGTATTTCCAACCGACAAATCGAAGCCATCGAGAGCATCTGAATCATTAGCCGTTGGTTGATAATTTATCTGGGGGCGATCAGGAAAGGTGAAAACGGCAGGAGACTCGGATTGATTTGGCGGGTCGACAGTTTCCGTAGGTTGAGCGTCAAACAGGGAGCACACGCCGAGATCAAAGCTGCGTAGGTCTAATATCTCGGAAAATGAATTTTCACTCTTGTCCATGAGCTGAGGCTCTCAAAAAACAGAGTACCTGAATCAAAAAGACGACATTAAATATGACTCAAACAAAATTGAAAGCATTTGCATCGGATACTGAATATGTTATTTGGAAAAAAACATAACTAACAACAAACTAGTTTTCCGACTGCGTTACAACGATACAGAAGGATATGCATCATGTATAGTAAAAAGTCCACGCTTCATCAGATGCCGTCGGGTTATAACTTGTCAGAGATAAACAAGCTCTGGACTAAGAGCTCGAGAAAGTGGGACATTCAGAAGGTGCGATCACTGGAACAAACAGTTTATTGGCCTGAGGTTTTGGATTTTCATTTGACTTCGCCACCAGAGATAAGCGCAGATAAAGAAGGGCGTTTTCATTTATGGATAGCAGTAAACGGGGCGCAATTGTTGAATGTAACTAATAAGAGTTAGGTCCTAAAAACAGCTTCAAGTAAAAGTCTCGAATACTTGCCCATAGAAGATATAACAAAGTGATGAAGGTTTACAGGTGATCAAAACGACTTTCCCCTGACGGTGAAAATGTCTGTGAGTGCATACAATCGTCTGGTCACTCGCTCGGCTCAAGATGTGCACAGGTCGTGTAATACGTGCGACCAAATTATCCTTCTATTGAACTAAATTGTTAGATGAGGTAGGTTACGAATTGGACAGGCAGTAGTCCAAACAAGCAAGACTTATATACAGAGAGCAACCCTGGACAATTACGCCACTGTTGGCAGCCGCTATCAGCCACACGAATAAGGAATTCACCACACAAACTATAAAGGCTATTTAGGTGAATCTTGAGCTGCATACAGTTTGTTATACACTCGATTAGAAACTTCATCCCCCATTAAACACTAACAGCATGGCAATGGTTCATCAGACTTCTGTTGCATGAAGTAAGAAAGTAGGTGTATGAGCATAGGAAATGGGCCTACTGACAAAGACTTTTGGAAGTCAGTTGCTAAACCCGTTAGTTCGGCCAGTCGGACCAACCAGTAGCTCATGGGGAAGAAAGAGAGAGGTGAAAAGGCGGTTTACCGCTTAGTTTTATCACAATACATAATAAGAGATGCTCTAAAACCATTTAGACCGATTAAGGGACGGCCACAGACCAATATTCTGGGTCTTTTATGGACTAAGTGGAGCTGCAATTGGTTGTAAACTCTGTAGAAAACTCACTTACGGGGATTTAAGACCAGTTCCTTAAAAGGTGGTACATGTAGTCTGTGACACGCGCAGATCAGTTGTCTAGTTTATCAGTCATGGCATTCATGGCTACCAACTGGATATGGGACCGATGAACAAAGCAAACACTGCACGAATCGGCTTTACAACAAACAAGTTTCCAAGCAAATCAAAACCGTGCCTCGCGAGAGTGGAGGACCAGGCCGTTTTCTGCTGCCGGACTGTCGAATCAAAGAAGGTTCGCGTGAAAACATAAATGACAGCGTATCGAAGCTGCAATGTGATCGGTATCGGATTAACTAGGGAGAATATTTGCTGCGTATTGACATGCACAGCAGTGGGGAAAAGTGTCTTACGCCTCAATGAATACCACTTCCTATAAACGCAAGTTACATTGTCGCTGGGTAGATGGGCAACAAGTCACGCAATGGAGAAGCTTTTGGGGCATGCGCAGAGCATAATGAACAAGTGAATAAATATTGCCTATCAACCATTAAATATATGGCAGAAATTTCCTGAAAAATTCGAACCAACAAAATGAAGCGGACACCTTTGAAATAGGGGATTTGCTAAAGACGCCCACATATACGAAGCCATTTCAGTTGAAACAAACTGAAAGACAAGTGACCCAATAATTAACTTAATTCGTTAAATGTGCGTCCTGCATGCATAAGATTTATTGAAACATGCGTCACAGCACGCGGAATAATCCCGTGTCCAGAAGCCATACGCTGAAGAGGCTATCCACAGCAAGAAAAGGGAGGCAGCTGCCTGAAGCGATATCTGACAGAATTTCAAATAAAAGGCATAATTTCGTTGAGAAAGTCCTCCGAGAAAAAACTTGAAGTTAGGACTTAACGCCAACACTCGCTGACAAACTCAACAAACGAGCCAATGGTTTCCGTAATTACTTAATGATGAAAATTGATATGCGACAGTCCCTCAAGAAATCACCGAGTACGGAAGCGTGTGAATTATCAAGTAGATCAGTTCTGACTCCCTTTTCCAGCTAGTTCAGCCTTATAATTTAGACAAAGCAACCGTTGATGAACCTAGTAAGTATTGTTTCGTTTGCGACTTCGGCTGGATATGGATAAGTTATTCAATACTTTAGAAGAGCGACCACAACCAAGAAAAATGTAAAAATGCAAATTTCTCTTTCTGATTACAAATATAAATATAACAAAACTCCGTCAGTCATACCTTGTACATGAAAGAAATTTCCAATTATTTTTCCAATAACCTTTCAAAGGCATTTTACTATCGTCTCCTTCAGATTAGTGGATTCCCAAATAGCTTTAAAGTTACCGGGAGGGAGAGGATGAAAGGAAACACAGTAGACAAAATGAGTTTCAGCAAAAAAAGGACGTTATAGAACTCTACAAGCTACGTATATAAAATATCCGTGTCGTTTGGAGATTGTTCCAAACCATTTTCGCCTACTTTGTGATAACTGAACATGCAGATGCCAGGCTATATTGCTAATGGCAAATATCAGTCGATATATTAATGTCGACATGATGACATTGAAAGGAGCCTAACAGGCGTTTATGGATGTAAATGAGCATTCCAGTTTAGTAAACTGATATTGTCTTTATTATTTTGGGTCATGATCCAAAGTGAGTGTTAAGATGCACAGACGAACCTTTTTAAGGAGTATACAGGCATAAGAAGGCGAATATGCAGAATGAAAATTGTAACCTTAATAGCATAACAAACTGACTTCGCACCGATGTGCAGTTGGGTAGTAATAAATACACTAATCAACTGGCCTAGGAGTCCAGTGTTGATGAACGCGCGGCTGCCCACTAAATTGAACTGACGCCCAAGAAGACCGGTCGAACTATTCCCCCTCAGAACCATTTCTACAGTTCGCAATCTACACGACCCGGGGCGGCCGCGAGGCTCTTGATACGTTCGCACGACCGAATATTATTAGGTGAGCATGCGCACATACAGGTGTGAAAAATGCTAACAGATAAGAAGACTTTGAATGTGATTCCCCGATAGCAATTTTCTAGAGTAAATGTAGAAGAAATCTTCTATTGTACGTTGGTGCAGCAACACTTCTCTTTCTGGACCTGAGTGACGAGGTTACAACTCGTTAAAACCTCCACAGTACGGAATACTGCCCAGCACTGCATGCAAACTGAACAGGAATGCATCTCCTAGGACATTTCTAGCTGACACTGGCAGCACTTTTGTAGGTACTGTTTTTTAGGATGCATTCACCGCATGCAGGGCACACTGACACATCTTACATCTGCCTCCCCGTCAGGACCCTTAGACCATCGGCAGAGTCATCCCCTATTCACACCATCACAACAAGTCATAATCCCCGACTTATTCCCGCATTCATTTGAAACACAGGCAGCTGCGACTACGACCCTGAGAGACAAAACGATCAATAACCCCGATGACAATGCCCTAGATGCAAAGGTTCTGTTGGTCCTAGATCGGATCAAAAGGTCTAGGGCCCTATGCCCCTAGACTCTTTGGTCCGACCTAGTTACAGTAGAATCTTTGCACCTGGCAGATTCCCATCAGGGTAGGGCTGTCTTTTGCGCGGCCGTCACCGAGAGAGCGGCATTGTGCAGTGTGCACGCAAATGTAATATGAAGGAAGGATGGGGGTTGGCGCAGCAGAGCCCAGTAAACTTGATTGACCGCCATAAATCGATCAGCTGGCCATACCTGTCAGAAAAACACGCACACTGTGAATGGAGCAAACTTGCCGATATCGGAATCACCTTGTACGCAGTCTGACGTGATAAGAAGAGGATGAGAGGGGGTCGCAGAGATGCAAAAAGCTTAAAATAAATTTTTATAGATGTTTCTAGAAAAGTACTATCAGGGGGAAAACTATTTAAAAAATGAATGACAAGAATCAGTATCAGTATATTGAGGGATATGTAGGAAAAATCCTTTGAGTGCCCTATTTGTACATATGTGCAATGGTAGCAGAAAATGTTTCTCAGACTGTTTGCGAGGCCAGTTATCCTGTGTCATAGGATGAAAATAGGAGCAGACAGTGATAAAACTCTTCAGGGATTTTTAGGAGAAAAACTTTCGCCCTTGCGGGGGTAATGCGTGGGATTTTGGAGAAAAAAAAGGGGTTCCAACGGGGGGGGGGGGGGTTGCAAAGGGTCCCAGGATCATCACCCCGTGGAAGCCGCGTCCTGATTCTTCCTTGCTGATTGCAGGGTCCGCC